>JAFBMP010000006.1:2152500-2456990 GCA_019976485.1 Apiospora pterosperma
TACTCCTCGCCGGGGAGCAAGTCGTTGCCCTCCCCGCCGAGGCCGAATGAGATGACCGACGTCGGCGTCTGGTTCACGACGCTGTTGCTGTTCATGGAGCCGTTCGCGTTCCCCGACTCGTGTATATACCCTAGGTCGCCGGCGCCCGAGGTCCTCCGGCCCTTGCCCCCGGGACCGCGGCGGAACATCTGGGGTAGCCGCGCGCGCGATAGCGAGGAGGCATTGACACCATTCTCCGTGTGGATCTGCTGGAAGGAGTCGAATTCGGTGAGGAGAGTGTTGAGGGATCTGAGGAACTCGAGTGGCGTGGACGAGTTGAGGTCGATGACAGTAGGTAAAGAGAGCCCGAGTAGGAGGTAATTTGTTGCGCGACGGGCTAGCTTCCGCGAGTCGAAGTAGGGCATGCGAGCAAAGTCGGGCTTGTCGAAAAGCAATGTGTTGAACCAATAAACGTGGCCTTCATGACTACGGGGAAAGGTTAGCGATAGAGAACTCTATTTCTTGCCGATGCGAGTGGTAGGGGCTGCATACGCCTTGCGCAAATAATCCAGTGTTGATATCCTCTTATTCGCAATCTCTTGGATGTGCTGGTATATAATGGAACTTTCAGTCTGCGGCCCTAATCCCCCTGGGCGCTGCTAGAACTCCGTTCGGTCGGCAGAGGCGGTGATGTCACAGTGGGATTGTATCCATTGGAGGTGGGTGCGGTGCGGCTCAGCATTTTGCTGAACGAGTCGACCGAGGCAGGCGATTGTACGGCAGTTTCGTATTCTTTGGAGAACTTGGCAGCATTGGCGAGAGCGTGTTCAGGAAGAGCCGGAGGTGCAGTATCGTCGGCTATATTTTGTGCAGCGGTCACATTCGACACGCTCCCTCGGCGCTTGCCCGAGAAGGAGGCCCGGCGCACGAGACCTGTGAAGGAAGGCTTGCGGTCGCGCTCTTTGGTGAGAAGTTTGGGCTTCTCTTTGGCTGGCTGTGCGGTTCCTTCAGGTTCGCCGTGGCTGGTGCTTGGTCTTGGTCTTTCGGCGGGAGAAGTGGCGGGGTTGGTGGTGTTACTGTTGTTAATGCGCCGGCTAGATCCTGAAATGCTGGCGGATCTCGAAAAAGGAGCCGGCGACAGATTTTGGTCCTGCATGCTTGCTGACTGACGCTGGGCGATAAGACCGGGGCTGGTTCGGGTGTGTAAGGTTAGTTAGCGCGCAATAGCCCGTCCCTGCTGTCCTGCCTCCTGCAGCAAGCAGCACCTGGCCAGAAACCTGGCTTGCTGACACCTGCACTGAACCAGAACCAGACCCTTCACTTGATTGGATGTGGGGGGGCGGAAAACTGGAAGGCAGATGGCCGATTGACGAGTCACAAGGAGAGTGTCCGTATATCGTAAAGTAGGTATGGTATGGGTGTGTTAAGATTAGAATTAACAGGGGATTTGCGGCATAAAGATATAGATTGGATTAAAGAGAAGAAGAAAAATGCAATCAGCCCACGGGGTGGCAGACTGAGTGTATCAAAATTGAAATATAGTAATTAAAATAGGCAGTCAGTGTCCCATCGTGGTCTAGAAAGTCGACGCAAGACACACACACACACACACAGACGGAGCCCGCGACATGACTAGCCAGCCATGGTTATTGGTGTGTGAATTAGCTGTTGGGGAGCTGAATCTGTCGCTGCCCAAAAGTGCGACAACAATATAACAACACCGCCTTCAGCGTGGGGATTGGCATGTAAAGTGAGGGGAATGGATTCTGTTGGCTGTTGGATGCGACTGGGTTTTTCTTATGTAGGATGTACTGTGGTGTGCAGTTTCAAACTGTCAAAAGCCATGTTGCAAGGGTTGCTGGCGTCCATCCTTCCCTCGTTACAGTAGTTGTATTATTGCCGTCGAAGTGCCGTGGCCCAGTCCTCACACCACGTTGTAGTTTCATTATGATGGCGCTTGTTGGGCCGATGTCTTATTTGCTAGACTCAATCCAGGACCCTGAAACAGCTACGGATATTTTACCAATATCGACGTCGGGACTCGGGACTCTTGGGGAGATCAACATCGTGGGTGTTTGATAGTCTGATGGCACGGTCAGAGCGCTGTTGCCAGCTAGCTCGCAGGTTGCACGGGATACTAAGTAGATGAACGAGAGACAGACCCAATGAGGCCAGATTCAGATTGACTGTCTACATGTATTTAGAGAAAGAACCGAGAGACAAATGTCATCCTCCCAGGCTGCTGCTTGAATGCTACTATCATGGTTGCGTTGCATTTCTGCGTTGCATACTTGCATACTGCATGTAGGCGAGCTGAATAGCGCCCGTTGGGGTCTCTTGCCCAGAATCTTGTCCGTACGGTTGGTTAACAAAGTATTCGGTTGACAGGCGAGCCGGCCCATGGAAATTATACCCCCGCCCTTACAGTCCACGCGCTACGCGATAAGATAGAATTAGAAGCCCAAATAGCTCTTTAGACGCGTCCCCATCAATCAAGTCAATTGAAAGACAGACAATACTGGTGTCAAGTATTCCCGTCTTCTTTCTGCTCTCAGCTTGCTCGATGTTGCGGTGATGCCCAGGTAAGCATCCGAGCAAACCAAACTTTAGATTACCTATCCTGACAGGGAACATAACAGAGAAATCATTACCATACAGGCCGGCCAGTGCGGCAACAGCAGTCAGTCTCAACATGCCAAACCCCCACCTAATCCGGATCAACGCCCATGTCGCGGCGGCCTCGAGAGTAGCAGGGAAAAAGGATGGATCGATTATACTGACTTCTACTGGCAGTCGGTAGTCAATTCTGGCAGCAATTGTGCCAGGAACATGGAATCAACCAAGATGGCAACCTAGAAGATTTTGCGACCGAGGGCGGTGACCGCAAGGATGTGTTTTATTACCAGAGCGATGATACCCGATACATCCCGCGCGCTGTTCTGATCGACCTCGAGCCCCGTGTCATCAACGGCATACAGACTGGCCCATACAAGAACATCTACAACCCAGAAAACTTCTTCGTTGGAAAGAACGGCATAGGTGCCGGCAACAACTGGGGCGATGGATATCAGACGGGCGAATCGGTGCATGAGGAAATCATGGAGATGATCGACCGCGAGGCGGACGGTAGTGACTCTTTGGAAGGTTTCATGTTGCTTCACTCGATAGCAGGTGGCACTGGGTCAGGTCTAGGCTCATTTCTCCTCGAGAGAATGAACGACAGATTCCCCAAAAAGATCATCCAGACGTACTCGGTCTTCCCGGATACCACTGCCACAGGCGACAACGTTGTGGTTCATCCGTACAACAGTATTCTCGCGATGCGCCGGCTGACGCAGAATGCCGACTCCGTGGTTGTACTGGACAACGGTGCTCTGTCCTCGATTGCCGCTGACCGACTGCACGTGCAAGAGCCCTCGTTCCAACAAACGAACCAGCTAGTTTCGACAGTAATGTCCGCAAGCACGACGACCTTGCGATACCCAGGCTACATGCATAACGATTTGGTCAGCATTCTAGCCTCGCTTATTCCCACGCCACGATGCCATTTCCTGATGACGGCATATACCCCTTTTACTGGCGATCAAGTCGAGCAAGCCAAGACGGTCCGGAAAACTACCGTTCTCGATGTTATGCGGAGATTGTTGCAGCCCAAGAACCGGATGGTCTCTACGCAGCCTGGCAAGAAAAGCTGCTACATCTCCATCCTGAACGTTATCCAGGGCGAGGTTGATCCGACGGACGTTCACAAGAGTCTACTTCGTATTCGCGAGCGAAGATTGGCGACCTTTATCCCGTGGGGTCCTGCCAGTATCCAAGTCGCATTGACGAAGCGTAGTCCTTATGTGCCCATGAGCCACCGAGTCAGTGGTCTCATGCTGGCGAACCATACGAGCATCGCGACTGTAAGTAGAATCTTGGGGTACCCAGGGCAATCATAAACTAACTATCCCACAGCTCTTCAAGCGAATAGTCCGATCATACGACTTTATGCGGAAACGCAACGCCTTCATCGAGGCCTATAAGAAGACATCGCCTTTTTCTGAAAATCTTGACGAGTTTGACGAGTCACGACAGGTCGTTACAGATTTGATAGCCGAGTATGAGGCAGCAGAGGACGCAAACTATCTCAACCCTGATGAAGGGGCTCAGGCTACCAGTGCCGAAACAGATAAAAGAGTTGGTTGAACTGGTCAATTTGACATGAGCAAGGGCCTGGCGTTGGTGGTGTTAGGATCACGATATCAATAAGCAGCTAGTTTAATGCTGTGTGGGCATTGATTGGAGTAGTGTAGAGCAAACTGTATGTATGCTGCTGAATGCTGCCTTTCGAGAAGCATCTATGAGAAGTTATGAATCAGTTAAAGCAAAGAAGTCCAGCATTAAGAAATTCTACTACCGCGGTCCGTTGATCCCTTGGCGTGGCTGATGTAAACCTGGCGGAAGATCGTACCTTTGCTTTCAGGCCTGTTTCCCCTCTCAATATGGACAGGTAATCGAGATCTACCAACATCCCGCATTTTGCGAAGCAGCATTACGTCTTCAGTGGGTTTCTAGCCACTCTTCTTACTTGGTAGACTACCATGACTGTCGATTGCTACCCGAAGAACTTTGGTTGAGTAGTCCCGCCACTACACATAAGAGTGAGGCTCTCCACATGATTGACGTCAACACACTGACGTCAATACACTCGAGCTCCGGAGCTAAGGTCCGGACCTGTAGAGCCGCAACTCAACCAACATCTCTCCATACATAAGGACAGACAAAATATACCTTTTGGATTCCCATTTCACATCTTTCTCTTCAATCAAGCAACTCATCACGCGACCAAAAGATCACAGGAAAAGCCATCCAACAACAACGATTACACCCCGATCATCCCACACAGCAACTCCCAACCAAACAGTAAGTTTCGACTGTTCTTTGGCTTGATGCAATCAGATGCAGCCTACTTCTGGTGGCGTCTTTTGAGTGAGAAGTGAAGAAGTATTATGGCTACTTCCTACTATCTCAGCTCGGCTCATCATTGTTTGTTTCGCGATGCCTCAAGCGAGCCTACGTCATTCTCGATTCTTTTCCTTCAACCCACCCTGCAGCACCCCACCATGAAAGAAACAACTTATATGCAGTTAAGATCTTCACGTGGCTAACCCTGTTGTCCGCCAGCTCTTCCAATATGACTCAGTCCAAGGCCGACAAGATCGAGCAGGTCCGCGCCAACTTGCCTCTCCCCGAGGATCCCCCGGTCCCCTCCGACTGGAACTCGGCTGATGCCACCAAAGTCAACGTCGGCTCCGGTGGCGTCTCTAGCGACATTTCCACTGGTTCCGGCTCGTCATCGGGTCTGCGCGAGCCCGCCTCGACCAAGGATGCCGATCTGAGCAATGTAGGCCGCGAGGGCAAGGACAACTTGCCTGGTCCCCCCAAGGACGCCGCTGCGAAATAAGTTTGCTGTGATTGTGAAAGAGATACTGGCGTTTTCTTCTATCATTGCTTCGTTGGGAGAAACGAAAATGATGAATCATCAGGCGCGAGGAGAGGGATACCACATCACCACAGGCGTTATGAGACACACGGCATGATGATGATTTGATATATGTAGTGTAATTGCACTGCACAGGGGACCTCGATTGATGAAATATTTCGAGCTTGTCTCATTAGTCGGATCAATAGAATATCTGGCAACTCATTATGCTTCCTCTGCATCTATTATCATGACGATGTACTTTATACTGAATAACATGGGTGACTGAGTGGTCCGACCGAATGACGTGGAATTGCTCTCAAGCCGTACGAAGGCTAGAACGCAACAGCTGAGGCATTACAATGCCCGAGCAGGTACTAGAACCAATCAGCGATCTGAGGTTTACTCGACAGGCGGGTGTTAGGAGGAGAAAACATTCGATCCTTGGAATCTAGACATGAACCATCTTGACTGGCTTAAAAGGCTAGATGTATTCAGAGAGAAAAATACTCTTAACCAAAGGCCGATGGTAACGTGTCTATATTAGCCCAGCGATTGAAAATCATTAGCGGCTGTTATCCGTGAACATGCACAGTGGCTTGCCACGAAGTTGAGTGGCATCTGGTGATACCGGAAATTAAAGCCCCGGAACATTACCACGGCAAAAGGTGAAGTTTTCGGATGCCCGATTCTAGATCCGGAATGTTTCGTATGGTGACAAGGGTGTAGTGCTTCTCTGAAGCTAGGCCCCATGTAAGCCAACGCCGACCTGTATTTGTTTATAGAGACCTTCGCAAGATTATCTGTCTGTGTCCAGCCGTACCAATACGATCTCGCCAGCCAGCCCTTACTTGATTATCTTGAGCTCAATGACCATGACCAAGTCAACTGTTCCTGCATATTAGCATATAAAACGGATGGGGTATTACCACGTTTGTTGGTTATTCTATATTCATAGGCTTTCGTGTTCTTGTCTTTTGTTTTCCTGTACGGGCTGCAGCAATACGGGGTTCTCCCGGTGGCCGGCGACAATGCATCTTCGTAGCTGGCTGACCAGGACGCTCCGTGGTGCTGTTCTGGACATACGCGGCGGGCGCGCTGCAGCCGCCATCTCCCAGCACCACCTCATCTCCAACACGCAGCATCTGCCCGTCGCGCAGCACCCACGCCATGCCCACCTGGATCCTGCCCGCGTAACCCTTCGACGTGCTGGGCCCCCTCGCCGCCGTGCTCGTGTAGAGCCCGCCCCCCTCCCCCCTGACAGCGCCACTATCATCTTCATTGGCGTCATCATCTTCGCGGGCCCCGGCTGGGCTCACCTGTCTCATCAACGTCGAGCTGCCTGAGGAGAGCAGTAGGCGTGCCATGTTTGTGGCTGTAGGACCTGCCAGTCGGGTAGTTTTTATTTCGTTCTATAATTATTACTTACCTTCCCTACTTTGCGGGCTAGATACATAAGGGGGGAACGTTTGGGCATCAAGACCGTCGTCGGCGCCACCACAGCCTTTCTTGTGTCAACGTGACTGCTTGCTGGTGGGCCGATGTGCTCTGGCCCGACAAGGACAAGAATATGAATAACTATAAGTCCTCACAATGGCATGTTCCAGATAGGCTACCATTAGCAAACACAGCGTCGCTTGGGTGTTTTTAGATATCGCAATATGTCTGCTGACTCACTTTCTAGTGTGCTTACATACGTCATGACTATCTTGCTTTGTCATCTTTTCCTCAGCGCTCAGAATGTGGTTATCGGGAAATGCTTCCGGATATACGGATGGGCTGCAAGGAACCATAAATCTTTTAACTCTTCGCAGCACTGCCAGTTATTGATTCGTAGCACCCATGAAAATGACCGGCCCTACTCAATCGGCCATCATCTGGCCTGATCATTTCCTTCCAGGGACAACCGACAATTTCGTCTCGAACGAAGTCATCGCCAAGGGCTTGGCTGCGCGGCAGATCTGGGACCTCCTCGCCGACATCAGCAAATGGGAGACCTACTACAAGAACGTGTCCCAGATCACTGAGCCCGAGTCTGGGCCGGTTCTCGAGAAGGGGGACGTCTTCAAGTTCAGCACGTTTGGGTTCCCCGTCCTCGAGTGTCCCGTCCAGGAGTCCGTGGCGCCGTCCCCAGCGGAGTCAGCAGGAGAGCAGCCGTGCCGACTCGCCTGGTCAGCGAAGCTCGACACTCCTAACCCCGATGACAGCGTCGAGGTGTACCATGCATGGCTCATTGAGGACCTTGAGGGTGGGCGCGTGAGGATCTTGACCCAGGAGAGCCAGATTGGAAAGCCGGCCGCGCATTTGGCGGGAGTAAAGCCAAATAGGATGTTGCTAGGTCATCAGGACTGGCTGGATGGGCTGGTCGCAGCCGCAAGAGGCCAGAAGCCTGCACAGGCCAATTTAGATGCGATTCAGGGATAAGCGATACTTCTAATTGCACGGAACCTATATTCGTTTAGTCAATTTGTACCCCCTAACTCTGAGTCTCACGTCAACCGCCAGGTACTTATTTCCTCAAGTTCAATCTCCTGCTGTTCTTCAAGCTTATGGTGCCCCAACACCATGCGTACTAAACCTATGAGGCAATTCACCAAGTACACTGGCGTCTCGCAACTCCGATAGTAGCAGGATCTCGAGGTATTCACAGAGCGATCCCTCCCTCCTGCGGCATCTCGGCCACGTAGTACACAAGCAACACTCAGATTGTGCTATCCGATATTTACACTTCTGTAATAACTACTAAGTATTCATAGAAACAACCAGTGTTCAAGTTTACAAGGTGGGGCTCCGTCACACGCAATGGGCATTGCCGGGCCAACAGGACCGTCCCGAGTCCCGACAGCATCCGAATGCATCTGCCCATCATCTAACCTAATAGTCGTAAAACATCATCCCAACGAAGGAGAGATCTGGGTTCGATAGAAATCCCATGTATCGAATGAAAGAAAAAGTTCATGGCAGGATCAAAGTGCGATACTAACCTAATATGCAGACTGGTGTGTTCTAGTGTAACTGCGTAACGACGGTAACCAGTGGCGCCATTTCTTCTGATTACAACCCCTCGCCCATTGGTAGCCAGAATAGGAAGGTCTCTTGACGGTTCCCTGCTGCAGTCATGATTCGGATTGCGATAGGCAGGTCAGACCAGCTTCAATGTTCCTGTGCCGCATGTTATTACCCCGCGCAGCTGCTTACGCGCGGGAACTTCAAAGACGTAATCCTCCCCTTCTGTCCTCCGGTGAGCCAGTCCGTTGGGGTGGGCTGAGATGTACCTGCAGTCGGGTAAGGCTAGGTGATAAATAGCCAGATGCGCCTGCACACATATATAAAGCACTTGCCTCGCCGGGTGTCACCTTGTGATCCCGTCTCTTCGGTTCTGTGTAGCTTGTCTTAGAGTGAGTAAGTAAGTAAGTAGCCCTGCTCCCACTCCTGTCAATTGTCACGTCACCCAAGACAAAGACTCAAGCAACGCCATCATGGGAAGGACCTTCGTGTCATGCGCCCTAGCCCTCTATGCTGGCCTGTCCAGTGTCACCGCGGTGACCCCAGAGGGCATGATATCGGCCAACCGCTACGGTGATGCTATGCCGAATCCCACTGGCGTATGTCCCGAATGATCTAGTGACACCTTTTCCCTTTCTCTAAGATCAAGCGCGACTGACATCCTTCAAGGAGTTCGCTCTCTTCACGGTCTCCAAATACTCTTTCGAGGAGCACGAGTCCTCATCCAAGTGGGCCAAGTTGGATTTGAATACTGGAGACATCACCGACTGGGAGGGAGACACCTCCATCTCCGAGTTCGTCTTCATTGGTCCTTCGCCCTCGTCCATTCTGTACGTCAATGGCACCAACGCAGAAGATGATGGCGGTGTAAGTCTATACCTCGGCGACGCCTTGGAGATCGGAAACGCCAAGCTGGTGGCATCGATCCCTGCTCCGCTTTCCGGTCTCAAGGCGGCCATGACTCCGTCCGGCGACATCAACTTCCTCCTCTCGGGCCAAGCATATCCCAATGGAACTGCATACAACGAACAATCCGCTTCCACGCCACCAAGTAAAGGTCGTATTTACACCTCGATCTATCCCCGACTCTGGGTGCGTATTGTTTGGATCGTGGCAGAAGATTTCTTCAACTTCAGCTAATCCCTCCCTAGGACCACTGGCTCACAGCCCAGAAGAATGCCGTCTTTGGTGGGACCTTGAAGAAAAGTGCAGCCCCAGGCAATGGGACTTATAGTACCGGGAGCAGCTATTCGTTCGATGGCAAACTGACCAACTATGTCACTGGCATCTGCAACGTTACCTGTGCTGAGAGCCCGGTCGATACCGAAGGCGATGAGAGCGACTACGATCTCGCGCCAGATGGAAGCAAGCTCATCTTCAGATCCAAAGACATTGATCTGCCCTTGTCCAACTACACGAGCACCCCGCTCTACCTCGTCCCCTTTACAGGAACCTCGGCGGATGCTGTGCTTCTCAATCCCCGCGGAGCCCCTCCGTACACGGACGCCGAAGGCTACTCGACGAGCCCCAAATTCTCACCCAAGGGTGACAAGATCGCCTACTTTCAGCAAAATGGAATTAACTACGAGTCGGACCGCAGAATTCTGTACATTGCCAACCCTGACGCCAAGAACGCCGAGATTACCAAGCTCGCCGGCAAGTGGGACCGATCACCAGCTTCGCTTGCATGGGCCCAGGATGGCCAGACTCTATTCGTACAAGCTTCCGATCTTGGTCGCGATCGTATTTTCCCCATACCGACTACGGCTGATGATGAGTTCGTACCGAAGAATATTACGGACGAGGGCACACCGGCAGGATTCCACGTCATTCCGAGTGGGCTCATTGTCTCGGACTCCAAGATCTGGTCTAGCCGCGACATCTATACCGTTTCAGCCACTGGAGAGCCTCTCAAGACGTACTTCCAGGCCAACAAGGTAGATCTAGAGCTCGCTGGCCTTGGCCCAGAAGACGTATCCGAGTTCTACTACTCGACAAACAGCTCCGAAAGCCAGCAACAGGCGTGGATTGTCTACCCCGAGGGTTTCGACAAGACCAAGAAGTACCCGCTCGCCTTCCTCGTACACGGAGGTCCCCAGGGAAGCTGGGCGAATTCGTGGTCGCTTAGGTGGAATCTCAAGACTTGGGCTGACCAAGGTTACGTCGTGGTTGCGCCCAACCCCACGGCGTCGACCGGTTGGGGTCAGAATCTGACGGACGCAGTATCTGGGAGATGGGGCTCATACCCCTACTGGGACCTGGTTCACGCCTGGCGCTACGTTAACGAGACACTTGACTATGTTGACACTACTCGTGGTATCGAGGCCGGTGCCTCGTTTGGTGGATACATGACGAACTGGTAAGTAAACCCTGATCCCCCCCCATGCTTTTCCCTACATGGCTAACACTCTCACAGGATCGCCGGGCAAGAGATGGGGAAGTGGTTCAAGGCTCTCGTGACCCACGACGGCGTCACCCAGACCCTGAACAGCTACGGTACTGACGAGCTGTGGTTCATGGACCACGACTACCTGGGCCCCTACAATGCGAGCGGCATGGTCGCCGGCTCGCCCTACTACGACTGGAACCCACTGCTGTACTCGGACCAGTGGACAACGCCCCACTTTGTCGTGCACAACGAGCTCGACTACCGGCTGCCCGTCAGCGAGGGCATCCTCCTCTTCAACATGCTCCAAACCAAGGGCATCCCGAGCAAGTTCCTGAGCTTCCCCGACGAGAACCATCTGACGATCAAGCCTGAGAACGGCCTCGTCTGGCACACGGAGATCTTCAAGTGGATCAACTTCTACAGTGGTGTCAGTAATGCGACGAGTCCTTACTAAGCTACGCCATAGATCTTGGGATAACAGCAGTGACGCCAAGGCTGCTATGGTGGTGTACGAAACCTCTCTAAAAGCCTCGGAAGTATCGTAATGAATTAGCCCAGTAATACACATAATTTACCTACTTCGTATTGAAACTGAATGTCCTGGTGCCAGCAAGACTGGTGCAATTTCAATTGACTTTTGGATATTCCCTACATTAACTGTGATATGATGACACGAGATGTATTACATATAAAGTATGTATCCAAGAGGCAGAATGATGTTTTCAATTGCTTTGCAGCTGTGTTGATTTGTGTGCTTGAATGATATGCTAATGTATGATGTGTGCATTTGAGCTGCAAAAGCAAAGATTGAGTCCCTTATGTCACTTCCATTGAGTGCCATGTGTATATATCCAAACCCTAATATTCCCAATTGCCCATTCCAAAGTCCCATTTCCCATTTCCCTATTCCATATCCCGTGTCCTCCGCTATTGCCATGATGCCCTGCCGCGTGCCAGTCTTATGTGTTTGTTTTGTGGATGTGAAGGCGAAGTGAGGAAAGAGGTCTGTCGGATCTCGAAGTTTGCTTGGTGTTGCTGGTGTGTATGCTAGTCAGAAATTGAAGATGGGAAACTGGAGGAAGAAGCATCTTACCATAAAGGCGGCTGAAGCATCGCCAACAAAATCCTTGAGAAGCCGACTCTGTCTGTTTTTTTGTGACGCGTCCAAAACTCCAATCCTACATATCATCACAGGAGATCATGTCCAAGCAGAACAGCAAACCTCTTATCTCAGTGATCCCGTGTTCCTGATCCCAACCATCCAAGTATGCGTTCCCAATGGACACTACATCTGGAAATCTGCGAAATGCTGCACCGGAGTACGCTCGACTTATGAGATCAAGATGAAGTTGCCTTGCGCAGAAGAGCCATTTGCTGTCACGAGGTGACGCTGGTGTTCTGCTGTTGCAAGGCTTGGCCAATGTACTGACAGACTTGGATGGAAGAGGCCGTACTGGGGATATGAGGGGCGAGGAACTGGTGCAAGGACTGACGTGCTGGTGATGATGTGTGGAAAGGAAGTGAAGGGTGGTCAAGTGTGGAAAGCTGCGGGGGAGGATGGTTAGGTATCTGAATGGAGAGGAGGCTTACCATGATGAGGAGTGTTGGGTAGAACTTACTGTGTATGGTCGAGTCGGCTTGTGTGAGAAGACACCTCGATCATTGCTTCCGGTTTTTTTGTTGGTTGGTTGCATGGCATTGTTGTTTTGATGTGGTATGGTGATATGCCAATGCAACGTTGGAGATGGCAGGTGGAAGATGGTATGATATGGTGTGCCAATGAAGATGTTTTGTGGAAGGTGGAAGGTGGAAGCAATGATATGATGAGGATGCCTGATCAAGTTGATCAAGGTGATTGTTGATCAAGATGATTGATGAAGAAGGAAGATGTTGAAGCTTGTGGAAGAGGAAGCTTGATGGTCTTTGAAGATCCAAAGTGTTGACAGAGATTGTTTGGGAGGATGATGAAGGAAGAAGGAAAGATTGGAACTTGGAGGGAAAGAAGGGAGGTATTTAAGGGCCTCCAGAAGGGCAGTTTGGGGCTGCAATCAGTAACTGGAGGACTTGAGGTTGTACCAGTGTACCTGGTGATTTCCAAGTAGTATACAAACGCAAACGCAGGCAGGGGATTTTTTGATTGGCTCAAGGTAATTCAGTTCCTTCAGCGTGTACTAGAGCCGCACCTTAATCAGAGGCATCAAAGGGTACGTATCCAGTTCCTATTTTTCTAATTGGCTGAATATTCCAGCTTCCCTCCTGCTAGGCCCGTTTGCTGTGTGGGATTTTTCTATTGGCTGTATTATGGGATATGCCTGGAATGTACATCGGTAGGCATGCTTGATTGTACCTTATTTCACTTATCCTTCACTTGACCTAACCCCCAAGTTTACTACTGTATCGTCTATCACAGGTTCACCTTGGATCCCGAACGTTATGCCGCCTCGTATCTGTCATGTAATAGGTCTTCGACCCCGGACTTCTCCTGGTTTCCAGGCCCAGTGACATGATATCTGACCGAAAATACCATCCCAAACCCCTTGTACGCTCTTTGGGAGATGTTGTTCTAGGCATTTGTCCACCTGTACACACTAGCACACCTAATAATGAGTCAAGTTCGTCCTCAATGGCATCGTATCGAGGGGTGAGAAATCCTACAAGACATATGTAAATCTAGAGACTGAACAACATCGATCTTGGCCCCTATTGCCCCTCTTGTTGCCTGAAGATATACATGGTAGACTAGAGACGATCGCCCCAAGTACATAACCTACAATTCCCTTTCAGATGGCACCCCTGAAGTCCACGTTGTCTTGCAATATGTATGAGTATCAGTCTACTCTAAGCCAGAACCCCTAATACCGAGGAATTCCACTGGGATACTGGGCGTCTTTCGGCTTTGTCTACAAGTATAAGTGAGTTGTCATGGACTGGTTAAAAGGTATCCCCCTCGATGTCATCTTTCACGTAGGCCTTCGCTTAATATATAGATGTAGATCTCACCTTGACCATGGAATATTATACGGAAAATTTGTGCTTGTTCTGCTACCTTAAAGACCTCAGTCCAGCTGCGCTCTCATGTAGCTTACCAGCGAGTCACTTGCGGCGAGTTAACCCTTTCAATGTTCTTTCAGGGGGTTACTTCGTGTCAGTTCTAACAATTCCGTATTAGTTGCTACTAATACCTCTAGTCATCCCTTGACAGTCCCTGAATACCAATGTTGCGTAAAAACACATCTCTGTGGTTACTCTAATAGTATTGTGGAGTTTGTTCCTATATTAAAACCTTATGTCGTCTAATACGAACAGCAGTGATTAGTGATAGTAAGCCGCTTCTAGCTCTTTAGACGCCCATTCTAGTTTCCATTGCAATTGCTATTACGAGTGCTTGTCGCAAATACAGTTGATAATTACGTCTCTATACGAAGGGGTTCCTTGGAAAATGGCATCCTACCAGAAAAGAGCCGGTTGGCGTAAAGAAGCCGCGGTACTGTATTGGTGATGAATGCTTCCCCATGCTGTTTTTTTTTGTTTTCTCCCAACAATACAAGCAACCTCGAACGGAGGGAATCTCGAATAGTTAGATCCATACCTGGCGAGGCCACTGTTAACATGCTTCGATATCACGATTGGGATAGTCGAGTTGGAAATCAAGGACGACGTCGCAAAGAATACGGGAGAGAAGTAAGTGAAATGGCTCAAACAAGTCAGGTCGAATGATGTCCCACTCCAAATGCACAATCTCGCTCATCTGATGAACCTTCTGAATCCTAATATAATATCCGGTGTTCGTCGCACAGAAAGATCCGTACTACCATGTTGATAACGCCCTAAACAGCCATTTTATAACAGCACGCGAGAAAGCGCAATATCCGGTGTGCTCGACAGCGCGATATAGCACTTAAAACCAGAAGTTCCAAACAGCCATGGGGCCACGTAGTATGCCATTGGCAATTCGTTGATGTAAGGTGGCTTATCTCAGCTGCGGGTGCTGGACATTGAAGGGAAACACAAGCATCCGGTCGATTGCAGGCCCGGCCTACGGTGCCGAATGAATCGAGTTGCCAAGAGTCAAGCCAGGGCACGCGTACGTCTAGACCAATCCTTGTGTTAATAAAACTTCCTAGTCCATCTCAAGTCGGCACCTGGTCTGGTCTGGGGCCGCTTGGCGGCGGAATGACGCTCGCGCGTTGCCGTGACGCCTTTCCGAAACCGAATGCCGGATGTCGTCGCTCCGCCTCCGCCATGCATCCTTGCTACCTCATTTGGGCACCCCGGAACCGCAAGGAGCGGCTTGCTCCCAAAATCAAGGCTCTATTGGGATGGCTTTGATTTCACCGATTAGAGTAAGCCCTGGATGGGACATGCTCAATCCAGGGACATATCGATCCGCCACTCTGTGGGGAAGGTGGGACGGCGGGACACACAACGCGATATGATCGACCACCTTGGTCATGCGGTTTGGGTGAAGAGGCTGTCGGTATTTATAGAGAGAAATTGCCAATCGATTCTATTGAAATACGCCTTTTTTCTACTTGGGACCTGTTTTATTTTCCTTCCAGCTTCCGTCCTCCGCCCAAACAGCCACGCACCATGCGAGCCAACGCCCTCTTTAGCCTGGCGGCCGGCGCCTCGCTAGCTTCCGCCCACACCATATTCGTCCAGCTCGAGAGCGGCGGCACGACCTACCCCGTATCGCACGGGATCCGCACCCCGACGTACGACGGGCCGATCCAGGACGTCAGCTCGGACTCTCTGGCCTGCAACGGCCCGCCGAACCCCACGACGCCGTCCGACAAGATCATCGATGTACAGGCGGGCAGCACCGTGACCGCCGTCTGGCGGCACACCCTCACCTCCGGGGCCGACGATGTCATGGACGCCTCGCACAAGGGCCCGACCCTGGCGTACCTGAAGAAGGTCGACAGCGCCACATCTGCTGCTGGGCCTGGTAATGGCTGGTGAGTAGAGAGCCCAGAGTATTTGTATGTGATTTATCACAACCATGACTCGGAAACTGACCCAAGTGTTGTCGTGCAGGTTCAAGATCCAGCAGGATGGCCTGAGTGGCGGCGTTTGGAGTACATCTAAGGTCATCGAGAACGGCGGCCTCCACTCGATCAAGATCCCGGACTGTCTGGCCGACGGACAGTATCTCCTCCGAGCCGAGATGATTGCCCTGCACGGTGCGGGATCCTCTGGTGGTGCTCAGCTCTATGTAAGTCATTCATGGATCCACCAGTGATGTATGCGCACAGCCACTCACACGGAGTCTCTCTAGATGGAATGTGCCCAGATCAACATCAAGGGAGGAAAAGCCACCGCCTCCCCGCAGACGTACAGCATTCCCGGCATCTACAAGGTATGGCAAAACTCACCTCTTGTCCACAAACAGGATCGACCGCTGACACGGATGTGATTTACATAGGCAAACGACCCGGGCCTGTTGATCAACATTTACTCCATGGGCAGCAGCAGCTACGTGATCCCCGGTAAGCACCCCTGAACCCCACCCAGTCCCCGACATACATACACACACAACCAAGAGAGTCTCAGCTAATTAATGGTCGTCAATTATCTCATCAGGCCCTGACCCCTTCACCTGCGGTGCCGGCAACAACAGCCCCGCGCCCACTAGCACGAATGCCACCCCAACCACCGTCGTCACGTCCACCAAAGCAGCGGTCCCAACGACCACGGCCAGCCCTGGTCAGGGAGGCGGCTGCAGCCCCGTGTCTCAATGGGGCCAGTGTGGTGGGAAGGACTTTCAGGGCTGCACGGCGTGCTCCGGCTCCTACAAGTGCGTTGTCAGCAACGAGTACTACTCGCAGTGCCAGTAATATAAGAGGAGGTAATAGAGAGGGGTTCTCACCCAGTCTTCGGTAAATATTGCTGTTTGCTTTTATGTTTAATGGCAGTTTTCATATTAGAAACTGAATAGACTAGCTACTCTAGATTAGCTACTATACATTAAGAAGTAGTTATCCCGCGCCTGGCTTGTCATTGTTACCTCTGTGAGAATGCTATGACAGCGTAAAGTCATGTGCTACATTCATGGCAAAAGGCTAATTGACGACCTCAAAAAGGTAATAGTTGCCAGAGATCCTACTGGATAACTGACATTTAACGTGAGCGAATTGTTGGTTCTATTCGACGATACCAAGTCAGGTCCCATAGAGCAATCGGTAAAGTAATAAGCATCACAGGGTGGATTACTAATTACTTTGTATGCTGGCATCGGGAAATTCAGTAACGGGCAGTAAGTTAGATTAGTAGTAATTACAAGGTAGGTGGTCCCTAAAATGCTCCTTTTACTCTAGTTAAATCAAGTTGCATCTGTCTCGATGCCGTCTACGCAGGTAATTACAGCCCTGTTAAAGACGTATCCTGTCGCAGTATATACAGGGGTATAGCACCTTAACTACTGTGGAGTGCTATCCCTAGCTACCCTCAGTTTTTACGAAGCTAGGCTCGCACTCTCTTTTATTATATATATAGTACTATAAATTAGATCTCTTTTATTTTTTATTTTCTTTTTCGAGAGAGCACTTTATTATATTTATAATATTATCTACTAGTTTTTCCGTTACCCTTATTACTTTTTATTATATACGATAATTATAAGCCTAGTATTTACGTAAAAGCTCTTTAAAATATTTACGGTACTCTTAATTAAAACTTTACGTAGTAAAAAGCGTTTTATTTCTTTTTGATTTCTTATAACTCTTATTATATTTTACTTATTACTTACTATATTTAATAACTCTTTTAAAACCCCGCGGGTTAAGCTTTATATTAAGCGAAATTAATACCTTTAATTTAATACGCTTATAAAGAGTATTAAGGACCGGAACGTTTAAAATTATATTAATTTTAACGGTTTTTTATATAATATTTTAGTATTTCGGCTAGCTTTACTACTATACGAAACTATCGAAAACGAACTTTAAATAGCCCGAAGGCTTATAAACTTAGTATTAACCGAAAAGGTTATCGACGCTTTTATTAAACGAAAATAACGAGACTATTAAATATAGTTTTAAAAGCTAATTATATACCGTACCGGCTATATTTAAATAAGTAATTAAGTAAAAGCTACCGTAAAACCTAACTTTTTTAACGTTACTTATAATAATAGGACCGGATAGGACGTATTAATTAAATAATATGTAGTAAAAGTATAAAGAGGGAAAGAAGGAAAAGAAGGATAGAATATCTAAAAGAGCTGGGGTTAACCCTGCTCCTATAGGGTTCTACTCTTTTACTGCTATAATTAACCACCTTCCCTTTTAAGAAGTGTTAATTAGACTTTCCTTTAAATAGTCCCTTTAATAGGGTCTATTAAATTACCGGGCTAAAAAAACAATTTTACGGTTTTCGGTAAGCCTCCGTACTATCTAATCTATTATATAAACATAATTAATTTTCCGTTTATAGTATATAATAGTATACGTTTCGTATTTATTAAAACATATAAAATATCTATTAAACTACCCTGTTTTTACTACTACGCGGTTTATTTTTATTACGTCTAGTAACTAATGCTTAATTAATTATAGCTTCGTTACTATTTTTATTTTTTATTTTAAGTACGTCTTCTAGCGTTACATATAACGCGAACTGGACGTCCTCCTTTCCTAAACTAGTATTCTTCGATTAATTCTTTTAATCCGTCGAAAGTATTTTCTTTTCTTTATATATTATATTTATAACTAAACCTTTTTTATTTAATAAAGTATTCGTATCTATTTCTTATTCGATTTAGTCGATAATTAGTAAAAAGCTCGATTTTATATTAAAGAATATTATTATTAAAGTTATATTTATATTACTCTGCGTTAACAGGACTAAAAAGAGGTTATTTTCGATTAAAAGGGTTATTACCTTTAAGCGTTAGAGCTAAGTATTCGACCGAAATTACAGGATAAATTAAGCTTTTTTCGGGGAAATCAAGCTTATAAATAAAAAAGCTAATACGCTCGATAATTTTTTATAGGTTTAATTATTATTATAACAGTTTTCGAAAAGGTCGACTAAGAAAATAATATCTTTTATAGAGTTTTAAATACACCTTATTTTTAATAGTAAACTTAATTACTTTATACCTCGTATTATAACGTTTTTTTATACTAGCAGCTATAAAATCTATTACTAATCGAGCGTTTTAATATAAGTGTTCTTTTATAAAACGAACATTAATAAAAGCCTTTTTTACTGTATTAATATTTATTATAACGTTAAAAAGTCCAAGTAATTTAAAACTAAATAGCTATTAATAAGGCGTTAATTCAGTTATTCGATTAAGAGCGCTGTTTATATTTTATTAAAAGGCGGGGAGTATATCGATCTATTATTATTTAGAATATGTAAAATAGTAATATTTTATAATTATTTTTATATTTTAATTTTTTCGCTTAAAAAGGCTATTAATTTAGGGATACTAAGCTATTATTATAAAGAGGCGAATTCCTAAAACTTTCTAAATCCCTTTTTAAAAATTACTTATAAATTTCCGATCGCGATCTAAAATAATTCTTTTTGGAATTCTTTAATTTACGAATAATAATTATATTATAAAAACTGTCGCTTATTCTTTAACCGTATACCGTTCGTATCCCGGTATTAATATTATCCGTTTAAATATTAAGTATAATATTATTATTATATTATTAAATTAAGCGTAATAATCTTTATTACTTTTTAATTATTAAAATATTCTTTAAGATAATACTAATAAAAGTCCGACGATAAAGTTTATAGTAATAATTCGTATTAGTAATAAATCTTTACTTCGTATAAACTTATAATCTCTAATGTTTAATTACCGATCGGTACGATTTATACTATAGTTTAAGTAATGTGTAATGTATTTTTCTATACGCTTTTTCTTATTCTTAAAAGAAAACGTGTTTAAGTCTTTTTAGTATTCGTTTTAAGTTAAAATAATATTTATTATTATAAGATATAGCTAAGAATTCCTGTATAAGTAAATATAGAATATATAATCGATAATTTTTTAAATAATCTATATAATATAATAACTTATTTCTAATTTCGAACGGGTATCCTAAATAAGCAAAATTATCGGTTAAATCATCCATATAAACTAATCGCTTTAAGTCTTAAATAACGGAAGTTAAACGAGTATCTGTTTTATATTTATTTAAAAACTTTTATTTTATAGCCTTATTTATAATCGCTTTTATATATATATAATAAATATCCTTATCTTCAGGCTAAATTTAATTAAAAACTACTGGTTTATCTATTCTCTTTAAGTCCTTAATAGTTTTTAAGCGATTCAGAGCGTTAAGGACGAAATTAATCTTATTAGTAATATAATAAATCTTAAATCCGTATTAAGATAAGTATATAAATACATTAATAAATCGTTTATTCGATCTATCGGTATTAATTGTATTTAGTGAGGTCTATTTATAAATTCCCTTTATAGTAAAGTAATTTATTAAAACTATAATTAGTTTTTTATTAAATTAAATTACCGTACGAAGTCGTTTAGTAATCCACACTAAATATACGATTTTTAATTCGGACAGGCTATATTTTATCTCAAGTTAAAATAAAACACGGCTTAAGTATATAACTAATTTAATTAAAGTACTAGTAATTAAAGATCTTAGTATCTAATTAACACTTTTTTTAAAATGGAATAGTATTATACTAAATCCTTACTTTAAAAATCCATTTAATTACACGAACAGTATTCGGTTTAAATTATAATAAAAGAGTGTAGCCCTATTATAGATAGCAGCTTAAATACCTTTAAAAGAGAGTTTTTCTGCTTTTATAGGCTCGAATTTAATCGATTTACAATATGCCATTTTTTTACCTAGGTTTCCGTTAACCACTCTTCTTTATTTTCAACCCTTAATTAAAAAAGTAACCTTTCTTTTTTATATAGGTTCTGTAATTTAAGTATAATATAGAATCAAGTATTATAAAAAACCGGAACTGTTAAAGTACTGCTTTAGTACCTTAAAATTAACTAGAAATACTAAATTACGAAACGTTACTACTCGTTTAACGGTTATATTAAGATTTAAAGCGTCGACTTTAAAACTAAGTAATTTTACCGAAAGATAATTAACGAATAACTTTTTAGGGTTAATAAAAATATTCTTTTTATTAAATAAGTTAAACACTTTCTTTAAATGTACTAAATACTTTTTTACAGTTTTAAAGTAAATAATAATATTATTAATAAAGGTTTTATAAAAGTCGTTAAACTTTTTAAAAGTTTTATTTATAAACTTTTAAGTATAAACGGGTATATTTCTAAATCCTATAAGCGTAACTATTAATCTTTTTATTCCCTTTAAATTAATAAAAGTAAATCGGTCTTTATAATCGGGATATATTCGAAATTAATAAAAAAAAGCTATAACGTCCATAACCGTAATAAAGTATTTTCTTTATAAGCGAATAATTACTTCGGCTTAAAGTAAAAGTAAATAGTTATCCGGTATTATAACAGAATTAAATAATTTTAAGTTAGCTATAACCTTAAACTTATCTTTTCCTTTAACTTTTCGCTATATAACGAATAACAGCGTTATAAATAGAGTTAGATCGTTTATTTATTCTATTCGTCCTTTATCGTAAAAAGTATTATAAATTTTATTAAGAGCTTTTTTATTTTTATAACTAAGTAAATAGTTTCGGTTATTAAGCTTTTTATTTTATTATTTATTTATTAATAAGATTTTTATCTGCTTATTTTCTGGTATATCGATCGTGCCTCGGTTTTTTTATATATCGGGGTAATTATAAATAATTTATAAGAGCTTTTAAGCGTAGGAATAATTCTCGGAATAAACGTATACTCCTTTTTCGGTTACGATTTCCGGTATATTAATAAGCTTTTTAATTCTAAAAGTAGAATATAATTCGTTTAACTTTAATTTATCGGGTTTCGGTATATATAAATCGCTTAATATAGCCTATTTAACGTTTTTATTTAAATCGGAAATTAAATTAAATACTTAATCGAAAAGGGGGGTATTAATCGGTATAATAGCGGGTTTAATAAAAGGTCGGTCGTTAATAAGTTATTCTCGTATAATATCGAAAAAATCTAAGGTTAATATAAACTTAATACTTAAATTTATAATAAGTTAAACTTATAAAGGTTCCTTTATAAAAGGATTAAGTAATACGGTTAATACGTTACTTTTATTAAGCGATAAGAATATTACTTCTATAACTAAAGTATTAATTACTATAATACTTAAATTTTATAACTAAATTCCAGTTATATTAACTATTATTCCAACTATTATAACGAATATCTTAAAGCCTTTACTTTAAGTGCTCCGAACGCTATTAATATAACCATTTTTTCGGATTTAACCTACTTTAATGTTCCTGCTTAAAATAATCCTTTTTTTAGATTAGTTTTATAATAATACTGCCCTAACGGTTTTTATATTTATTACCGTATTAACTATATTATAATTATCCGAATAGAAATAAAAGTCCCGTCCCTTTAATAATAGTTTATATTTAACCGCTACGAAAAACGATTCTCCTAGTAAAAGGGTTATTTTCTTACTTATTATAACCTTATATATATAAAGTAATCCGTAAATAACTGTTTTAAAAATCGTAGTAAACTTATACTTAAAGAATATAATAATATTAACTGTATAATTAATAATAATACCGAAAGGTTTTAAAGTATTATTATTAAATAGAATATTTAGTTTAAAGTAGTTTACGACCTATCTGCTTTCCGTAATTTTCTAAAGTGTAAGTTTTCTTTCTGTATTAAAACCGTCTAAATAAATAGTAAATATTACCTATTCCGTAAAAACAGTCTTTTTATATATAATTAACTTAATTTTAATAGAACGTTTTTCGATAGTATACTCTAACTCTTAAAGAAATTATCGTTTTACGAAATTAGGTTTAATACTAATATTAAAATAAACGGTAGTTAAAGTATTATTTAAAATTAATATATAAGTATTAACTTTTAAGTAAGTATAACCGATAATTTCTCCGATATTATTATTAAACTTATAAAGAATATAAAGTGTATTTTAAATTTAGTATTCCTAGATTTTTACTTTATACGCCTTATTTTCGAAGTAAAATAAAGACTTTAACTTTTTAAACGGGAATTACTTAAAGTCGTAAACTCGTTTATATTCTGTGATATACTTAAAAAGCATGTTTTTTAACGGGAATAAGTACGCACAGTAAAAATATATACGACGCTTTTATAATAAGGCTAAGTACTTAAACTTTTTTTTAGTACTTTTACATTTTTTACGATATAATTTAATTTAAATAGGATTAATAAAATTTAAGCGATAATACTTATTATAAATTACGCTTTAATTAAAAGTTATATTAATATAATAATTAGTATTATTAAAGTCGTTTAAAGAATCACTTTTAAAGTCTATTAAAAATTTATCCTTATTTTCGCTGCTGTTACACAGTAGCACCAGTACTACTTACACTGTCCTTACTGTGTTATCGGTTATTGCCTTATTAGGCTCAGTACGGCTGGTACGCACTGATCACCAGATCAGCTTCCATCTCTTTCGTTCACTTTCGACAGCTTTCCTTAAGCTCTAGCTTACGTATACGGTTACGCAAGCCGTCTCTTTCTAGAGCCTTCCTTCAGGCCTTCCAGCGCCTATATTTACAGGCTCTTTAACACTCCTTTAGGTAGTCTCTAAGCAAGCAAGCAATACACACTGAATTATTACCTTTATATAAGCTCTTCTAATTCCCGTGTTCCCTTACAGCTATAGTAGTAGCTGTACGCCTTTTCGATCCACTGACTGTTACCCTGCTGTTATACTGGTCCGGCTCTAGCTCTTGCTCCAGCCGTTACCCTGCTATAGCACCAGGCCTTTCAGCCGTCACTCTGCCGCTGCTCCAGGCCTCTCTAGTCGCCCTGTAACTGGGCCAGACTTACATCATAGCCCTGTAGCTCATCTATACACCTGTAGCTACAGCACTATCGGTGCTGACCCTGTAGTTCCGGCCCTCCGTAACTACTGGATCTACCCCTTAGCAGTCACCTGGCTGGTGAGCGCTGCTTCCTGCTTTGGGGTAACCTTGGTTGGGACCTCCGCCCCCTGCCAACAATATGTTATTTATCGGGCTGCTCTGTGGCTTTACTGTATTTAACGGTTATTTAAAGTAAGGTTATAAACTTACTTTTTCGAGGTGTTTAACTGTATTAAAGATTTTTATGTTAGTTATTATATTAAGAGCGTGCGTAAATACTCTATTATATCCTATAAAAGTATTTACTTAAGCTTTTAGTATTTAATTAAAAATGTTTATATTAATTTATTAAGGTACTAATCGAAATAGTAATCGATTTATATTACTTTTTATATAACGTCGATTTTTCTTACTTTAATCTGCTATAATAAAAATAAGTAGCGGACTTAAGTGAAAAAGATAAAGGAATTATAACGGGGTTATAAAAAAAAATTTCTTTAATTAAACGGTGTTCACTGAATTATTAAGTGAGTTTTAATAGTTACTTAAAGAAATTAGTTAGTTATCTAAAAGATAACTTATTAATTAGTCGTCGCGATAACGGTTTAGTTAATCGATCGTTATAATAACGGTCTGGTTAATCGATCGTCGTAATAACGGTTTAATTAATAGAAAATGTCTTATTAAAAAGACTTTTTAAGATTTTATAGATCGGTTAATTAATCGTGTTTTATAACCGATAAAGGTTAAAAGAGATGCTATTAATTTAATAAGACCGGATAAAACGTATTAATTAAATAATATGTAGTAAAAGTATAAAAAGGGAAAGAAGGAAAAGAAGGATAGAACATCCAGAAGAGCTAGGGTTAACCCTGCTCCTATAGGGTTCTATTCTTTTACTGCCACAATTAACCACCTTCCCTTTTGGGAAGTGTTAATTAAACCTTCCTTTAGATGGTCCCCCTAGTGGGGTCCATCATATAATATACTATTTTCCGGAAGTAAGCTTAATATGCTTTAAAAGGTTATTAAACGCTTAAAACAGCACTTTAAACTATTTAACGTAGTTTATTAAACCGTTATTTAAAAAAAGTATAACCGTATTTTTATACGTATTAATTAAGGTAACGAAGACCCTACAAAGTAATTTACAGATTAAAACTAAGCTTACGTTAACGCTTTTACGGAAAGGTTATTAAAAGTTAAAGGAACTTTAATAATAAAAACTTAATTAAAAGCGGTAAGCAAGCAATTTATTAACCGCTAAGCTTAAAATAAGATTGATTAAGTGAATAAAGCCGAGTAAGTAAGCTAAACCTTTCTAGTATTAATAAAGCTTACAAGGCTCTTTTTTAAAAAGGTTAAGCCGATTTAATATATAAAAAATAAAACTTCGTTATATATTATTATAAGCGATTATAATAAAAACATTAACGAATTAGGACGATTACGGGGAAAAAAGAGATTTTACGTTTACCTTTATTAAAATAAAAATATAGCTAAGTATAATTAACGTTTTACGTAGTACCGGAAACTAGAAATTACTATTATAAATAAGCTTTAAAACCCGGTTAAATACCCTTTTAATTTTTTTAACGCGTTTCGTAACGATATTCGGAATAGGTTTTTAAAAGATAAAGAGTAAACCGAGCTTAAGGCTAAAGCTAAAAAGCTAGGTTAAAAATGGGATTAAGGCTTTATTAAAAATAATTCTACGAAAAAGAGCTTTTTAAAAGAGATTTCGTACATTATTATTAACCTATACTTATTTAAAATTAAACCAGAGTTTAATATATTTATTACGTTTAATCGAGGCTTATATAACCTTTTATAATCGACCCTATTTAATAATTATGGCTTTTACTACTTTATTAATAATATTAATTTATTTAAATTAAGAACTTTTAAGAAAGTTTCGCTGGATAAATGTATTAAAATAAAAATAGTAACGTTCTTTATTAAAAGATATAATATATAGGTTATATATAACGTTTTTAAGGGTCCTTTAAAAACTATTACCGACTTTAAATTAAGTAACGTAGCCGTAATCGAAGGCTTTTATATTAATATTGTATTAAAGGTTTTAATGCTTACTATTAAAGTATAATACTATAATAAAAACTATACGTTACGAACGGGAGAAAGAAAAGAAACTGTTTTACGTAGGATAAAAAGAAAGGTAAACTTAGTATTTTTTAAATATAACCTTATTTATACTTTTTACGATACTTTTTAATATATCTTAATTAATACAGCAGCCGTAATATAAGCTTTTATTACTTAATAACGGCGTTTAAAGGCTAATAAAAAGCTTATTAAACGTATTATAATAAAAACAGATTTAAAAGAATTATAATATACGAAAGCGGGATATCTAGGTCCTGCGACTCTTATAAAGCTAATATAATATACTCGAAAAGTAGATATTAAAGGACCTTTATAAATCGAATACGAAGCGTATACCTTAACTTATATTACGAAAATAATTTCTCGTAAACTAACGGAGTAAGCACTTCGACCTTTTTACTGGATACTTTAAAACTTATTGTTACACAGTAGCACTAATACTATTTATACTATCCTTACTGTGTTATCGGTTATTACCTTATTAGGCTCAGTACGGCTGGTACGCACTGATCACCAGATCAGCTTCTATCTTTTTCGTTCACTTTCGACAGCTTTCTTTAAGCTCTAACTTACGTATATAGTTACGCAAGCCGTCTCTTTCTAGAGCCTTCCTTCAGGCCTTCCAGCGCCTATATTTACAGGCTCTTTAACACTCTTTTAAGTAGTCTCTAAGCAAGCAATACACACTGAATTATTACCTTTATATAAACTCTTTTAATTCCCGTGTTCCCCTATAGTTATAGTAATAGCTATACGCCTTTTCGATCCACTGACTATTACCCTACTATTATACTAGTCCGGCTCTAGCTCTTGCTCTAGCCGTTACCCTACTATAGCACCAGGCCTTTCAGCCGTTACTCTGCCGCTGTTCTAGGCCTCTCTAGTCGCCCTGTAACTGCGCCAGACTTACATTATAGCCTTATAGCTTATCCATACACCTGTAACTACAGCACTATCGGTGCTGACCCTATAGTTCCGGCCCTCCGTAATTACTAGATCTACCCCTTAATAGTCACTTAACTGGTAAGCGCTGCTTCCTGCTTTAGGGTAACCTTGGTTAGGACCTCCGCCCCCTGCTAACAGGTTATAAGCCCGGCCTAGTAATTTACTAGGCTAGTTTCTTTTTCGACGTACGCTGCAGTACGTTTCGACGCCTTTTCCGCTACTCTTCGACACCTTTTCTGCTGCTCTTCCTCCCTTTTACCAGTTACGATAACGGCAGACACTGTGAAATTAGTACACAACTGCTAGATACTTAAAAAGCAGAAGCTTAAAAGCGCTAGTAACTAGAACACTTAAAAATCTACTCTTCAGCTTTATTTTAAGCTGCTCTCTCTCGACCACTATTTTCAGGGAGATAAAGAGGTATATAAAGGGATTTCTGAAATCTAAAAGACCTAGGCCCTTCTGGTTATACGTTAAAACCTAATTAACGAACCCCTTTCCTTGATTTTCGACGAGATAGATCTTTAAGCAGCTATCGACGTTTTAATAGCTGCGTACTAAGGCAGTGGCCCAGTTTTACGTCAACAGCTTTATCTCGAATTCCATAGGATTAAGCGTGAGCATTTCAAGTCTTTAAACGAATTTATCTCTTCGTTTAAAGGATATATTTCGAAACTTAAAAACGTAAGAGCTACTATCGACGATATCGATTAGAGAACGATCTTCGTAGCTGCTCTCGCTAAAAGCTACCCCGTATAGGCTGATCGTTAACGTTCTACTCTTAGAATAAAGACTCCTCCTACTCTAAAAGCTCTGATTAATAATATCCTCGACGAAGACTACAGAGAAACTGACGTTCAGATGAGTAACAGCAGTTACTTTATCAGAAACGGTCAGGATAAAGGAAAGAAAAAGAAGGATAAAAAGAAGTATAAAAAGAAGAAAGAGGATTTGAATTCATCGAATTCGAAAGGAAGAAAGAAAAATGAGGGAAAGCACAAAAAGAAGGAGAAGGCGAAAGATGACTTTAAGTCATCCAATTCTCGTGCTGAGAATTACGCAGCTTCCGAAAGCTTCGCAGCTTTCGAAGGGAAGTATTTACCACAGGGTACTCTGCCCTGTAGTAGGCCTGTAGCTCAGTCCCAGAGCTACTCTTTCGTACAGACGGACGGTCCTGTAGACCCATCCCAGGACCAGAAGTCCACCAGGAGCGACCCTGTAGCTCAGCTGCAACAGGGTTATCACCAGTCCAGCCACGACCCTGTAGCTCAGCTGCAACAGGGTTATCACCAGTCCAGCCACGACCCTGTAGCTCAGCTGTAACAGGGTTATCACCAGTCCAGCCACGACCCTGTAGCTTATCTGCCACAGGGTCATCTGTTTTTTATACAGGGTCTCTTACCTTATACCTACCCTACTGGAAGTCCCTAGGGTAATCTACTAGTTACGGCTAGTGATTCTGTTATATCACTGCCATATAGCCTTTCGATTACCGGAGACCAGCGTCCCGGTACTTCAGGCCTTATAGCCCTCAGTGCTTTAAAGGGGGTTATCCCTCGTAACTAGTGGCTGTACGATACTGGCTCTACGAGACATATCTATAACGATAAGTCCCTTTTCGAAACGCTTTTGTATACAGACCGGCTGAACCCTATCCTCACAGGGGCTGGTTACATCCAACCGGCTGCTATAGGTAATATTACGCTCTCGTTCGCTATTACGAGACGTAAATCCATGGCTATTAAGCTGCTCCAGGTTTTATACGTCCCTAACTTCCCAGTAAATATCGTCTCTGGCCAGCTCCATTACCGATCCGGCGGTACTGTAAGTAGTAACCAGCTACTTACTTCGAAAGGGGTGCCCTTTACTATACTGAACCAGAAGAAGCGTGGCTTTTTTCTGAGCGTAGTAAACCAGAAAGAGCTAGACCTAGCCCTTTTAATGTCTGTACAGGGTGATAACCATCCATCCTGCACGCCCCCTTTCTCCGTATAAGGTGATGCATTTCCACTACGTATAGCTGCCAGCTCTGTACAGGGTAATTTACCCTGCTCTCTCTCCAGCTTTTTTCAGGAATGCCAGGCTATTACTACCACTACTTTATAGCATTTACGGCTAGGCCACCCTAGCTTTGATCAGCTGTTAAAAACAGTTAAGGCTACTAAAAAGATCCTTATAGAAGACCTAAAGAGAGAAGACCTTTACTGTGAGGGCTGTATTTTCGGTAAATTTCAACGCCAGCAGCCCAAGGTCAGCCGAAACAGAGCCGAAAACCCCCTGGATCGGATCTGTCTTAATACCGTCTTTATCAAGCCTCCTAGCTATAACGGCTTCGAGTATATGGTCACTATCACAGACGAAAAAACGTCCTTTCGAAGGGTCCTGTTTTCGAAAACGAAAGATAGAATACTCGATTTAATTCAAGGGGAAATCGAATACTTTAAAACGCAGTTTAACTGCTACCTTAAAGCAGTTCGTCTTAATAACGGGAAAGAGTTCAGCCTCACCCAGTTATCGAAATACCTTCAAGAGAGAGGCATTATTCTAAAGCCCTTTACTACTTACACCCCTGAGCAGAACGGCACTGCAGAACGCTCGAACAGGGCTATTCTCGATAAGGTTAGGGCCACCTTCTCGGCTACGGACCTACCGAAACAGCTCTAAGAGTTCGTTATTCTAGCAGTAATACAGCAGATTAACTGTATTACTACGTCCGCTAAATCGATTACCCCTTATCAGGAGTTCTTTAATTTTTTCTTTCTAGAAAAGGATAACCAGCCGGATTTATCTAAGATCCAGCTTCTCGGTGTAACAGCCTACTATTACGTCCCTAAGCAACTATAGGTAGCTATAGAGAAGCTAGAGCCTAGGGCTGAAAAGGGGGTACTAATCGGCTACGAAGGTAACAAAATTTATATCTGTTACGTCCCTATTAGGCCGTACAGGTCACGCATCGTTCGAACGTCCCACGTACGCTTCGAATTACTACCCTATAGCTTACCCCAGGGTAATACAGCTAAACTACCCACTAGCACCGAAAATAACGACTCGAACGCACCAGTTGCCGTATAGGATCACCTATCAGCTATACAAAGTAATCTCTCTTCTACACCTCAGGATTACCTATCAGCTGTACAGGGTAAACCCTCTCTTATACAAGGTGGCTCGCCACCTGTATAGGGTCGTCCTACACCACCGCAGGGTGACTCTAGACCTTCCGGTATCTCGTTTAAAAGGGGGGCTACTAGCTCTACTCAGACCCCTTTCAAGGCCCTTTCGGAGCCCTCTCGATCCGGAATAGAGGTCCAGCTCCCTACTAGCCTTTTTGATCAGCAGAAGGCGCAGTATAGCAAATTCGACGATATTCTCGCCCTCGTGTTCGCTGTAACCGAACAGGCCAAAGGTAATAATAACCCTAAAGAGCCGAAAACGCTGAAACAAGCTCTCAGTTCACTAGAAAAGGAGGAATGGCGAAAGGCGGTCCATAAAGAGCTCCGGCAGATTATTAAAAAGGGAACCCTTCGAACCGTCGATAGGGTTAAAATCCAGAAAGCCGGCAAAGAACCTCTTTCCCTCCGATAGGTCTTTAAAATTAAGGTCGACCCTACTAGTAAAATCAGTTAATATAAGGCTAGGCTAGTAATTAAGGGCTTTGAACAGCGTTATAGGCTTAATTATTTCGAAACCTTTATTTCAGGTGCTAAGCCAGTTACTTAAAAGCTGCTGTGTGCCTTAGCAGCAGCATACGACTGGGAAATCGACTAGATCGACGTTATCGGGGCGTTTCTAAACAGGGACCTTACCGAAGAGGTTTATATCCAGGACATTCCAGGCCTGGAAAACCTACTAGAAAAGGCTCCAGAGCTAAACACCTTCGGATTTAAAAGAGACGACTCTTAAGTCTTTCAGCTACTGAAGGCCCTGTATGATTTAAAGTAGAGCCCCCGTTAGTGGCAGTAAAAGGTCCGCCAGACGCTGAAGCCACTGGGATTCCGGCCACTAATTAGTGACGAATCCACCTATTTCAACCCCCGAAGCAAGCTGTTTATTATTGCTTACGTCGATAATTTCCTAATCTTCGGCCCTGATCGGGCTGAAATCGACCAGCTAAAGCAGAAGCTAAATACAGTCTTCGAAATTAAAGATATGGGCCCTGCTTCCTGCTTTCTAAGAGTCGAAATCGTTAGAGATCGGCAGAAAAGGACGCTGAAACTTCACCAGAAGGGTTATTTATAACGCCTTTTAAAGAGTAATAAGCTCGACGATTGCCGACCTTCCGAGATCCCTTTAAGCCCCGGATTACCGAAGAACGTCCATACTATCGGTACAGATTCTACAGGCTCATACGAAATTACGAAGGAATACTAACATCTTTTAGGGGGTCTCATGTACGCTATAACCCAGACCAGAGTCGATTTAACGTACCCTATAGGCTACCTCGCACGCCACATGCACTAACCTACCTCGCAGCTCCTTAAGGCTGTGAAAGGGGTCTTTCGGTACGTAAAGTTAACTATCGACTTAGGTATTACGTACGATGAAAGTCTACCTTGTAATTACCCGATGGAAGCTCTCACCCAGGGTAAACAGCTTACAGCTGCGTTTATATAGGGAGGTCACAGTAATCAGGCTGGACTATTATAGGGTAGTCAGCTAGAACTTTTACAGGGCGACTCTTTAAGTCTCCCACAGGGTAATTCGCCCTGTAACTACCTTATGGACACTCTTCCACAGAGTGGTTATCCACTGTTACTAGGCTTCTGTAACTCTGATCACGCTAGCGATTTAACCACTAAAAAGTCTACTTTCGGGTACCTCTTTACTTTATATAAAGGACCAGTTAGTTAGAAGTCGAAGCTGTATTTTACGGTAACTATCTTATCAGTAAAGGCTAAATTTAACAGTCTCGAACAGGCTGTTCGAAAAGCTATATAGCTTCGAAATCTCTTACGAGAGATAGGTCTCCCCTAGGGGCCTATACCCTTAAAAAGAGATAATACAGGTGCTATAAGTCTAGCACATAATCCTGAATTTCATCAGCGTACGAAACATACAGCACTTCGGTACTATTTCGTACGTTAGGAAGTCGAACACGGCACTGTTACAGTAGATTATATATCTACTAATAATATGCTAGCAGACGGCTTAACTAAGCCACTACCGAAAAAGAAGTTTAAAAGGTTTCTACAGCTTTTAAACCTAAAATCTATCCACTCTTCCTAAGGCTCACTGGCCTCTTTTAAAAGCCACAGGCCTCTTTTCCTTCCGATTCTAAACCTAACTTCACAATCAGGGGGGTGTTATATAATAGCACTAATACTATTTATACTATCCTTACTGTATTATCGGTTATTACTTTATTAGGCTCAGTACGGCTAGTACGCACTAATCACCAGATCAGCTTCTATCTCTTTCGTTCACTTTCGACAGCTTTCTTTAAGCTCTAGCTTACGTATATAATTACGCAAGCCGTCTCTTTCTAGAGCCTTCCTTCAGGCCTTCCAGCGCCTATATTTACAGGCTCTCTAGCACTCTTTTAAGTAGTCTCTAAGCAAGTAATACACACTGAATTATTACCTTTATATAAGCTCTTCTAATTCCCGTGTTCCCTTACAGTTACAGTAGTAGCTATACGCCTTTTCGATCTACTAACTATTACCCTGCTATTATACTAGTCCGGCTCTAGCTCTTGCTCCAGCCGTCACCCTGCTATAGCACCAGGCCTTTCAGCCGTCACTCTGCCGCTGCTCCAGGCCTCTCTAATCGCCCTGTAACTACGCTAGACTTACATTATAGCCCTATAGCTCATCTATATACTTATAGCTATAGCACTATCGGTGCTAACCCTGTAATTCCGGCCCTCCGTAACTACTGGATCTACCCCTTAACAGTTACCTAGCTAGTAAGCGCTGCTTCCTGCTTTAGGGTAACCTTGGTTAGGACCTCCGCCCCCTGCCAACACTTATTTAAATTCTTTTATACTTATAACGGCCTAAAGAAAGCTCTAATTCTTAAAAACAATTATAATAGTAAACTATAAGCCTTCCCGATTAAAGAAAAGAATTACGAAACGTTTATTAAGCTTTTACAGAGCTTCGAACGTTACGTACGAAAACGTTATAGAGTAGCTATTTATTACTTTAAGTTTAATCGGGAGCCCGTAATAATTATTTTAAAACTTAAATAAACCTAAGTATAAAAATAGTACTAAAAACAGGGTATTATTATTAAAGCTAGCCCGTTAATAATTAAAAAGCCTTTAAAAAACTAGGAACGAGCAGGTTAAAAAGTTATTAATAAGGCATTTATTATAAAATTTATTACGAACCTTTTTAAAGCGTTATAATTAGAATTAATCTAGGCCGCGGTAAGGCTTATAAAAATAATACTTTCGGAAACTTTAAACTAGAAAAGCCTTAATAAAGTATTAAACTTTTAATTTATAAGCTACTTCCGTTAATATAATCCCGCGTACGTTAGAGCCTTTTAAGCCGATTTAAAGCTAAATTAGAGCTATATACAGGTTTATAACTACCGAGTTTATATTTTATATAAAAAGCGTTTAATAAATACTTATAAAATATATTTTAAAGTGGCTTTAAAGGGTTATATAAAATACTTAATAAGCTACGAAGCCTTTAATATTTACCGTATATAAATATTTAAATTAAATAAAGTCCTAATTACGCGCGATGTAAAATTCGATAAGAGTTTCTTTTATAAATCGGATAATACGCGAAAAAAAGTAACGGAAAAAGAGCTTATCGAAAAGATCGAGCTGCTTTTATATATTAACCTCCTCTTTATAATAGGCTTTACGCCGTTTACGATAAAACTATAAGATAATAAGGATTTACTTAATAAATTTACAGTTTATTTTAACGGGTTTTAAAAACGCGATTTTTTAAATTTAAAGGGTATAATTACTTCCGAATAGCTTATCGACGAAGCCTCGGGAATAGACTTAATACTTAAAGTTCGTTTAGAAATTTATAGATTTAAACGCGCCGATATAAATATAATAAACCTTTTTTTATTAAGCCGTATACTTAAACTAAAAGCTATTTCCGACGCGGAAGAGATTTACTTTTCTTTAAATAAAAGTAATTACTTTAAAATATTATTAAAAATTACGTTAAAAAACGGGTAAAAGTTTAAAAAGGCTTTTAATACGCGATTAAACCCGGAAAGGTTTATTAATACGCTTAAAAACTCGAGTTATAAAATTATAATACTATAAAATATTATATAGCCCGAGGAAATAGGATTAATTACTTTTAAAAGGGGTTTAAAAACTAAAGAAGTCCTAGACTTTATTACGGTAACGTTTTTTATTTAGGAATTAATAATAATTACTATTAAAAACGCGCCTTAATATTAATTACGGTCGAAACGAAAACGAGCGCCGTAAAAATTAAACTAAAAGAAACTTAAATTTTTACGGCTTCGTAAATAAAAAAGGAGTAATAATAAGCGAACGTTCTTTATTTTTTAATTAGAAATAACTTATATAAACTTTTTTTAGTAATTACTTTATACCGAAAAAAGTGTTTATATTTCTCCGGTAAATAATTTAGTAACTTTTTTTTATACTTCGTTTTTTAATATAAAAAAGGCTTTTTTATTAAGTAATAAAAAGCATTTTACTACGTATATTACGATAACGAAAGTATACTTATTAAACTCGAATTTATAGACGGAAAATTCGGGGGTATATAAAAAGAATATTACCCCCTTTTTTAAAACCTAGGCGGAGTTAATTATTTATTTTAAAGGGACGTTATTTAAAGCAGTAATTAAAGTAGAAATCGATAAGTTAATAGAAATAGGAGCCTACGAAATTATTTCTAGGCCTCTCGGAAACACGTTACTTTTTTTAAAGTAAGTATTTATTAATAAATTTAATAAAAATAATAACTATTTACTTTATAAAGGGAGGATTTATATTAAAGGTAATAAGTAAACTAGTATTTTATTAATTTCGACGTACGCTTTTATTTTAATAGCTAAGTTTTTTAAGATAATTATAGCGATAATAGCGAAGTTCGATTTCGAAGCTAAGTAATTCGACGTAATTAACGCTTTTTTAAACGTAAAATTCGAAAAGGGAGCGTTACCGGTTTATTACGAGTTTCTTCTAGGCTACGAGTAATCGGGGAAGTGCGCTAGGTTATTACGAGCTTTATATAGGTTTAAAAAGGCCCCTTTTTTATAGTTTAGGGACTTTTTTTTTATTTTTAATTCGCTTAGTTTAATAACTTCGTAAAAAAAGCTTTATTTATATTATAATAAAAAGTATATAATCTACGTTATTTTTTATATTAACGACTTTTTAGTTTATTACGTAAAAAAAGCGATTACGGAAATTACTAAATTAATAAACGGTATTAAAAGGTTTATAAAGTAAAAAACTAAGGAAACGTTTTTTATTATTTAAAAGTACGTATTATACAAAACCGTTAATAAAAAAAGATTTAGTTATATTACGATACGTATTTTAAAAAGGTAATTAAGTACTTCGGGCTAGATTTTAAAAGAGCCCCTTTTACTTTTTTACTTTCGGACGAGTTTATTAAGTACGACGGTATCGCGCCGAAGTTTCGTATTAAAGCCTATTAAAAAAAGGTAAGATCGATCTTTTATAGTTCGATTATATTACACTTAAATATTTCGTTCGCGTACTTTACCTTTTCGAAATTTTTTATTAACCCGTTTAAAATATATATATAAATAATAGATTAGTATATTAAATACGTTTACGGTATTCGGTACGTTATTATTTTCTTCGGTTAATAGGAAAAAAGAGCTTTTACGCTATTTATAGCGAACGATACCTTTTACGCTAATAACCCCGAAACGCGATACTCTTTTTAAAGGTACGTAGTGCACATCGTAAACAGGTGTGTAGAAATACTAAGATGATCAATAAAAGAAAAAGAGGGGACCCTAATTAAATTAAAGGGCACTAGCTATAAAGGCTAATAAGGCTCTACTTAATAACAAAGTGGGTTTTCCTTATTATCTAATTTAATTTAATCTATAGCTTATACGTCCCTTACTTATAGTTTACGTATTAAATACCGGGGGCAGAAAAAAAACTAAGTCGTTTTCGATTTAATCTTTCGTTAGTTATAATTATTTACTATACGCTTTTTTTAGGCTTTCTTCGGGGACGCTTAGGAATAATTTAGTACTTATCGTTAACAGGCTTTTTAAGGCGCTTTCGCTAGCGTTTTACGACCGGTTTTAATTACTTAATAGTATTTAATTAAAAGTTTCTTAGTTTCCCGCTTTTACGTTATTAATATTTGTTAATTAGCCTCTGTATTCCTTTTAAGTCCTTTTTATTCTTTTAAGTAACAGAATCGTAATTATAGCCTTTTTACTTAATAAAGTAATTAAAACCGTCCTTTTTTACCCGATAATTTATAAGAATTTTAATTTTATATATATTATCTTTTAACGTATTTTATTCGTTAATAAATCGTTTTAATAAAAGCGGCCGTTTATTCTATAAATCGGCACCGTTAAGAATCGGTAAAAAGTATTTAACGCTTAGTATTAAATAAATACGCATTTCCTTAAATAAATCTAATTTATATACTAATTTATTAACGTGTCTAATAACTTTAAATAGTCCGGAGCGTTATTATAAAAACTTTCTACCAGGCTTATTAAAGAGATTATAACCTCTATATAATCGAATAAATACTTTATTACCGATAGCGTATTCGATTACCTTATACTTTATATTATATAAACGTTTAGCTCGTATAATTACGAAATCCATTACGAACACGGCATCTTATCTTAAGTATAGACGTAGTTTTCCTACTTAAGTAATATTTAGGGAATTAATTTTTATAATAACATTAAAAGATCCAAGTAATTTAATTCCGAACAGCTACTCGTAAATAAATAATTTAGTTAATTCGGAATACGTACTATTTAGGTTTTATTAAAAAAAAAGTATAAGCTTTATCTAGTTTAATTTTAGATACTTAAATACTTAATATCTTAAGGTAATTTTAGTAATTTAGGTTTTTCGTTTAGCAGAACTATTCGTTTAAAGGTGCTAAGTAGCGGTAAATATTAATTTTATATTACAGGTATCCTAAAAGCCTTTTTAGAAATCTAAAGTGAATTTCGCGTCGCGATTAAAAATAATCTTTTTAAAGTAACCTTAATCTATTAATTAAAATATACGAACTAGAATTATAGCCTATTCTAGTATTATATAACGAGCATTACTAAAAATAAGCAATATTCTCTTAGTAAAGTAATATATTACTATTAGTAAAGAGTCGTATGTTTTATAATTTACTATTTTCTATAGAGTATTTATAACAGGAACTATTAACAGGCCGATAATAAAATCGATCGAGATTATCGATATAAGTATTAAATCCTCCCGGATTAGTATATAATCTCTAGTAACTTTAACCCGTTCCGTCTAAACGATATTACATATCGGGTAATAGCGAACCTATTACTTAATTAATTACGTCTTTTTATAAATAAAGAATAATTCTAGTTCGTATAGTATACGTACTTTTCCGAAATAGTGCTTATTATCGTAAACATACGTAAATATATCGGGAAAGTATAATTTAAGGACGTAAAATCGTCTTTTTCCTTTACGACCGATATTATATATAAAACTATTCGTAATCTCGAAAAGGTAACTAATTTATAAAGCGTTTTAAAAGAATCGATACTTCTATTCGTTAGGCTTAGGATTTTTAAGTATTCCTAATAAATTATTTAGAAGACCTTTATATTTACGATTTTCGGTGTATCTTTTTTAAAACTTTAACTTTAATTTATTAATTATTATTACTTCGTTAAAAGTATACTAAACTTTATCGAATACTAATTACTTATTAGATCTTTAAATTAAACTTATCGGGCTTTCGGCGTTTTATATAACTCGAAAGCGATTAAAAATATCGGAGATAAAGTTAAAACGTCCTAGAAAGTAATAAATATTAAAACCGTATTATAATAAATAAATAAAGGCGTTAACTAATCGCTTATTAGCTCGGTTTATTAAAGATATAAACAAATTTATTTAGTTAATAATACCTTTTATTACCTTATAATCGGTCAAAACGATAACAGGCTTATTTACCGATTATAAAATAACTCTTAACTTCTTAGCTACCCAGACTAAGCATACGACCTCGAGTTTTAATAAACTGTAACGCGTTTCCGCCGAAAACAGATAATAACTAAAGTATATAATTAATCGAACCTTTATCGAAAGAATAAAGTTACTAGGTTATTAAATATAATTATTTAAAACGTAAAAAACTATTACTTTAAACCCACGCTTAAATAAACCATTTACTTAAAAGAAAAAAAGAGCGTTAGGGTCTTAATAATAGAGAGTTATCTCATTACAAATTAAGTCTTAAACTACATTAAATAAAACTATTTCCGAATTTATCGGTTCGTATATTATCGATCAATAATATACTACTCTTTTATTTACGTTTTTATTTATAACTTTGCCTTTAACTCTGCCTTTTCGTAATAATTCTGTTTTTCGAGCTTAAAAGGGCTGTAATACCTAAGTAAAGTATAGCAGCAGATACCGTAAAAAACCAGCAGCTTTTAAGTATATCTTAAAAGCTTTAAGAGTATAGAGAAACTTAAATTTATAAAAAGCGTTAAAGCGTTTTATAATTAAAGATATACTTAGAATATTAATACGAAATCTTAGAAGCTTAATTAATAAGTATTTAATAAATGATTTCTTAGGGTTAATCGTAATACGTTTATAAATAAACAAATCGAAAATAGTTCGTAAATATTCGATATATTCGTTTTAAGAATCGGAAAAAACAATAATATTATCGATAAAAGTACGACAGAACTCTTAGTAATCTTTTAATTATCGATCTATAAAGCGTTAAGTATAAGCCGGAAAATTACGAAATCCTATTAAAGTAACTTTCGATCTTTTTAAACCTCTGTAATTAATTATTATTAAACGATTTCTATAATCTAAATAAACGAGGAATTAATAAAAGAAACCAGTAACGTTAATAATAATAATATAGAATTTACTTCGTAATACTAAAATAATATCGGCTTATAATAATAAAAGATAATTATCTAAAATAACTACTTTATTAAGCGGTTTCAAATCGATAATAACTCGACCCTTTTCTTTACCGTAAACTATTCTCTAAACTACGAACATTAAGTTAGCGAATAAAAAAGGCTCGAAGGCTTACTCGAATCGACTTTTAACGTACAGTTTCTCGTAGTGCTCGTTAAAAAAAGCTTTATCTTTACGATTTAAAAGGTATCCTTTAAAAGTAAGCTTTATATTCTACTATCCTTTAATAAACGGGATCTTAAATTATTAATCTTTAAGAATATTAATTAATTCTAAATTAATAAACATTTATCCGTAATTATTAAAAAGCTTCTTAATACGTTTAATAAATTTTAAATCCTTAACGTAAACGCGTACACCGTTTCGGGTAATATACTCTTTAATATCCCCTAGTTTCTTAATTCTTAATACTATATAAATTAATATAACTCTCGGTCGAGATACCGGAATTTTAATAACCTTATTAAGTTTAACACTTTCTATTTAAGCAGGTTAAATAATATTATAAATAATATCTATAAAAAAAGTAATTAAAAAGTAAGAATCGGTCGGGATATTTACGTCGGTTACGATATTTATTAGGTCGGGTATATAAACGGTTTTAGCTACTGTTTAACGAATCTCGGGTATTAAATCAAATGCAGTATTTATCGCCACGTTTTCTATATTTAAAGTTATAATATTAGTATAGCCATCAGGAAAACTGTTCGTAAAAAAACTAAAGATTAAAGCTGCTATCGCTATAAAGCATACGAACGCCTTTATTACTCTTTTAAAAGAATAAGTAAAATAACTATTATTATTAACTTTTTTAATATAGCTTAATTTAACTTTACGTTAAATAATAACGGGTTTATCTATATTATTAATAGCGAGAACTTTAAATATTATATTACTATTAACGGCGGCGTTTATAATAATAAAGTTCGACGAATAAAATACGAAACATTTATTATTAAGTAATAGTTTCTATTAAACCGAAAAGTATACCTATTCTCCTGGCTTTAAGGTTACCGCCTTACAGTTCTGAACCTTTCTTACGTATAAATTACCTTTTCTAGTAACCTTAAAGTTAATTATTATATTATTTAATATTATAAATATAACTATTTTCGCTATATAATTAATATTCGCTTTATATAACAATATAAAGTTATTACTAATTAAGATATTAAGTTAAAATAGAATATTAATAACGTAACTAACCTTTTTAAACTCGTAAGCTATAAGTTTACCTTTTTTATTAATTCTTAAAAGGATAAACTTAAATATCGCCTTTTCTATGTATTTAATTAACTGTTTTATTAATCCTTTAACTGAAATATTATAAAACTCGATAATATATTTAAAGTTTTTAAAAAAGCTTTTACTAATATATATTCGGCCAGTTCTACTATTTAAATAAATTTTAGTAACGGGTTTATCCTATCCGGTTTATACCTTAATTCGGAAATACGTTAATTTTAAGAGTATAAGCGAGTTCGAAGCATTTAAGATAAGCGTAATATATCGATTCCTTTTTAGTGGAATTAAATCGACTTTTTTTATTTTAGATTTAGGTTTTAACCTAGGCTTTTAAAGGCGTTTAAGAATAGGAATAAGTTCTATAATTAACGCTTATTTATAGAAACTAAAATAATTAAATATGCGGTTATAGGAAAAGAAAACAGTATTATAATAGTTATAAATACGGAGATTAAGTGTTACCGTAAAAGGGGTTTAAAGCTTTTAATACTTTAATTTTAAAGTAATTTTATATTTTCGTTCGTAATTTTTCAGTTCTCGTTTAAAGCGAAATAACTTACGATATTAAGCGTAATTAAAAGCGTTTAAAATAAAGTATATTCTTTCGTTATTACTTTAAAAAATATTAAAGTCGTTTTTCTTACTTCGAATAAAATAAATAGATTCCTTTTTAATATTACGAAAGTTTCGGCGGTTTTTATTATTATACGAATCTCGATAATTTCTACTGCGATTTCGAAAGGGTCCTTTATTACGATTTCGTAATAAGTTTTTATATTTATCCCGTCTTTTATAATTAAAAATATAAAAATCAGTAAAAGATATACGAAGCTTTTCGTATATCCTATTATTATCGTATCGTTTATTTCTATTATCGCGGTTATTACGTTCTTATCGTTTTTAATTATTATACTTTCTTTACGATTTTCCGGAGTTACAGAATAATAATTTAAAAGACGATCTTAGTGCGTATTATCGGGGGTTCTAGTTCTTTTTATAATTATTACGCTTTTATAATTACTATATAAGAAATTTATTATATAATCGATTAAAGTAAAAGCTATATAAGGCTGGTTTATCGATTTTTACTTTTATTAAATAACCTAAAGCTATTATAATCTAGGGATAATAATTATATATATTAAAAAGTAAAATAACTTTTACTTTATTAATAATGTTTATATAAACTTTAAATAATTAGTTTTAAGAAGCTCTCGGGGCGCGTAAAACTTTTTTAATATTTATAGATATCTTTAATTAAATAGTATATATAATAGCTACTTAATTAGAATTATCTAAGGCGAAAAATCTTATTATACGAATATAACGAATTTTACGATATATAAAATTAAGTAAAGCGTTTTTATTACGTGTTACGTCTTTTAATATTAAATTGCTTATTATAAAGCGTTTAGTAATAATTATAAAATATATCTTAAAACGTTTAATTAATACTGTAAGTATACTTTCTTTAAAGTTAATCTGTTTAAGTTTTTATTTTTTATTTATAAATAACTTATACATTTATTAATATAAGGCGTTACTTTTTAGTAAAGTATAGAAAATACTTAAAAGTTATCGTTTATAGTCGTTATTAACCGAATCGTCCGAAAGATATTTTTAAAGGCGTTCTTTAAAAGAGTAAATATTAGTAAAACATATGCTATTACCGTTATAAATAAATCCTTTCCCGTTTAAGTTAAAACGGTTAAGATAAAAATAATTAATTATATTTCGTTTTAATTAAAGGCGTCTAGATTAAGTATTAAGTGCCTAGTTATTTTAAGGTATAGTAAATACTATATTATTAGTTAATATAAATAGGATATTATAAAAAGGATTAATAAAAATAAGTTATTAAAGTTAATAAAATAAAAGCTAATTAAATACAGGTATATTTAATATTAATTTATTAGTATTAAATACTGCTTATAATTAGTTATATATATCGGCTTTTTTATAAAAACTTAATATATTATTTAATTAACGTTTTATATTACCGTTAATTATCGGTTAAAAGTATATATAAGAATTACGTGCTTAGTAATTAGAAAGTACTTAAAAGCTGCCTTAATTAATTTCTTCCTGCGATCTAAACTCGGAACTTCGTTACTCGACTAGTAAAAAGTAAAAAGTATTCGCAGTTTCCGTATTCCGTCGATTAATTATTAATATATCTCTAGTTTTATTAGCAGCTTTTTTAAAAAAATTTAATATATTAATAGCGTAACGTGCTTATTTTCGTATTAATTTATTATTACTAATAGTAAAAGCTATTTTCGTTATTTAATTTATTAATATAAAATAGTTAAAATTTTAAGTAAAGGTAAGATCTTCGAACTTTACTTTTATATTAGTAATTATATAATTTTATTGCTTAATATTATAAAATATATATTTTCGCTATTTAGAATTAAATAATCCTTTCGTAGCTTCGGGTTCGTTATCGAAGTATCGGTTATTATACTTTAATACTATTAATTAAGATAATCGAATCGAAAGGAGTCGTATATTTTAATTATCGTCGGCTATTTCGGATTCGTTTTATATAAAAGACTCGAATTCCTTAATTTTTACTCTTAGGAGATTTATTAAAACCTTACCCTTTTTCGATAAGCTTCCGATTTAAAACATTTCGGGAAAGTTTTAATTTACTATATTAAATAATAACGTAATTTAACCGATAAAATATAAAAAAACGTAACGTTTTATAAAATAAGAATTAGGTTATTAATAAAATACGATAAAAGTAGGCTTAAATGTAGCTTAGTAACTATTTATATGCCGCGGAGTAAAAAACTTACTTTATTACCTAAGTATTAACTAAGTAAAAAAAAGGTTAAACTAACATAAAGTAGTTTTCTACCCTGTTATAAAATAAAAATAAAAAAGGTTTAAATCTAACACTCTTTATAAGTTTAGTCTAAAACAGAATAGTTAGTAATCCTATTTAAGATAAAAGAGAAAAAGGCTTAAATCTAGCGCTTTTTATAACTTTAATTCTAGATAGAATCTAATAGTGCGATCAAGCTTAAAAATACGTAAAAAACTCAGATCTGGACTTTGTTATAACCTTAACTTAATACGAAAAATTTTTTATAATAATAATTAGATTCAAATCTAATCCTCTTAATTATCGAAGGGTAGTATAATATAGTATCTCTTTAATTAAAAATAGAAATGCTACTATTAGTGCACATCGTAAATAAGTATATAGAAATACTAAGATAATTAATAAAAAAGAAGAGGGGACCCTAATCAGGTCAGAGGGCACCAGCTATAAAGGCTAGTGGGGCTCCACTCAATAATAAAGTGGGTCTTCCTTACTATCTAATTTAATCTAATTTATAGCTTATGCGTCCCTCACCTATAGCTCACGCATCAGTACGCTATTATATTATTTAACGGGCTTATAACTTAAAAAACTATACGATAAAATATAATTATAACCTTTATTATAAAAACTGAATTATTAACTTTAATAGTTTTAATAAAAGAGTTTAACGTAGTTTATCACCAAACGGTCAAAATCCCTAAACGGTTAACTCTTAGCACATCTCGATACTATTATATAAGTTATCTTAACCACAACGCTTTTAATTAATTAAAACTACTCGCTATTTAATTCATTATCTAATTCTACTTCTATTTTACATATTCGCGTATTATAGCCGGTTTCGCCGTATATACCACAGCGCTTCTCACGTCCTGCCCTCCGTTTTAACGGACCCTTTTCTTTACCCTTATTATTCGCTGGACGCTTCCCTTTTAACTTTTTAGATAGTAGCTCTAAATTCTGGTTAATACTAAGAGGTCCTCTATCTTAGACTCGCGGTTTTAAAGCTCTCCGGCGCTTAAAAAGTACTAAATTAGCCTTTTCTAGTATACGTATCCAGTCGCGCATTAAAGTTACTTTATATACTATTATCGTTAAACCCTTCGTTATTTAGTCTACCGTTTATAAAATTTATATTAAAAAGCTTCTTTAATAACTAGAAATCCTGCGTTTAATAAAAGTAAATTATCTACTTACTTAATTAAAAGTAATTAGTATTTAAGGATTATAGGTACTAACTATCCCTAGACGTAATAAGATAAGTAAAAGCGTCCGAAAACGTATATCCAGCCTATTAATTACCTCATCAGGATTATAAAGTACTAAACCAAAAGCGCGGAATCCAGATCGAATATTATTTTCATTAAAAACCTTAAAATACGCAGCCTTAAATACGATAAAAAAGTCGAGCTTTATAATATAGTTTATCGACATTTTAATAAATAGCTCGATTTCTTTCGAATATACGCGTTTTAAAGGCGAATAAAGCCTTATATCTAATAGCTAAAATAAATAAAAAGAGTAAAAAAGCATATTAACGGTAATAATATTATTAGCTTTATAATAATTATCGAATTCCACTAATATATAGCTCTTATAGCCGTTAATAATTAAAAGGCAATATCGACCTTTTATCGACGATCGAGTATACTAATCGAAATGCCTAACCCAGTCCAAGCCTGTCTTATTATCAGTCCATCTATTAAAAGTCGGTTTAATAACCTAATCGCTTAATAATTCGTATTTAGTAACCTAATTCGTAAAGTAATATTTACTTTAAACGATTAAAAACGGCGGGATATAATAACCTTACGAATTAATACACTCGATAACTATCGACTATTCCCGATTACCAGGCTATATTAATTTTATTTTCCCGCGTTAATCGGCGCGTATAACGATTAGTTTTAACTTAATAATTCCTATTATAAAGCCGGTCTTATCGAAATTCCACATATTTTTATCGACGATACCGTATTTAGCCTTAATATTCGTAACTAGCCTAAATTAACCCGAAATAACGCCTAAATCCTTATAAAAAGCTTTTTAGTAATCGTATTTCCGATTTATTCGAATCGTTAATTCTAAATTACGTCGAATATAACGCGTAACCTATTCCTTACTTATACGGTCGCTATTACGTAAATCCAATAAAAAATTAGCTATATTTATAATATAACCTTTCGTCGGAAGCATTTTTCGGGTATCTAAATCGATTATATAATCCTTAATCACTTTCTTTTTAATCGGATCGAGTTTTCGTTATATTATGCTTTTATCGCGGTTAGTTTATCGGCCGGTAATTCGAACGCGTAAAGTAGTATTAAAGATATTATATAACTTCGCGATTATTAATATAAAAATTTTTTACGTCGTATTACGTATCGCTTAAACTGTTAACTATAACCTCTATTCTTTAGAAAGTTTAAGCATAATAGTTATAGAATTATTACGTATTAAAGTTTAATAGATTAGAGAAGTATAGTAGGTTAACCGTTTAGGGATTTTAACCGTTTAATAATGAACCACGTTATATCGAATTTACTTTCGTTATTATATAACGGGTAGTTACAGCTTTAATACTCGATATTTAAAAGCGTACGAAAAGCACTACGAAAATAAGTTAATTAAAATTAAAATTATTAATTTAGTACTTTAACTAAGTTAAAAGGCTATATACGGAACTAACGAAGTTATTATTTAAGTACCGTAGTACTTTTACTATTAAAAAACGAGCGACGCGGCGGTAATTAAAAAGCGTTAAAAGATTATATTTAATACGTAATAAAAGTTAATAAGCTAAAAAAATATTTATATTATAAGTAAACTTATTTATAATTATAAGTAAAGTACCGGAAATACTTAGTATTACGACTTTCGCTACTATAATTTAAATAAGGCTTTAAGCCTCTTATACGAAATAAAATAGCCCGTAAGTATAAACGGATTAAATTATTTACAGGCAAAGTAAATAAGTCTAATTATAGTTTATATTAAAGCTAAAAAAGAAAAGAAAAAGCTAATAAATAATAGCCTCTTAAGGTTTTAATAATATATTCCCGTCTCTTCTTAATATATAAGCTCTTTATTTATATACTTTAAACTCTTCGTTAACGGTAGGCTTTAGGCTTATTTAAAAGCTTTAAAGCGGGCTAAAAAGTTCGCCGATAAGCTTTATAGTAAAGCCTAAAAAAAAGAGGACTAGTCTTATAATATTACCCCCCTTTCCTTTTTATTCGTAAATAATTATCGTATACTATTATATTTTTTATAGCGGCTAGTAGTTCCTATATCGGTTTTACGTATAATTCCTATTTTATAAAGGCTTTTTTTACTTTCTTTTTACCTCTGCCTTTTACTTTTTTATTTTAAATATTTATAATTTCTTTAATATAATACTTATCGTAATCGTTTATAATTATAAGTCTTTATTATACGTCGTCCGATTTTTATAAAGGTAATAAATCGTTACTATCTAATCGTAATAAGTTTATATAAAATACTAAGTATACCCTCCTTTTTACGTTTAATTTGTATACGTACGAATTAATTTATCGCATTATTCGGTATTTCGTATAAAACTAATTTAGTTTTTTAAAAGCTCGTACAGTTTTAACGTTCTTTAAGTTTAAATAAACTTAATCGTTAAGTTTATATATTAATATAAACGTACATCTTTTATTAACGTAACGTTCTTACTTTTTTTATATCGATACTATTACCGTTTAAGCCTATTTAGTAGCTTTTTAAATTTTTTTAATAGCGTTTTCGGTAATCCGTTTTCTAAAATACTGTAGGCATTCGAATTCCTACTATAAATCTACTAGCTTTATAACGTTTAAATAATATCTATATAAAAAAAAAAACGGGCTTATCCCAGTAAACGCCGCGTCCCTATTTATAATAAATATAAATACCGTAGGTAATAAGTCTTTTTAATCGTTTTAAAAATAATAATAAAATATCCTTAATATTTTCTTTACTTTTTAATTTATTTTTTTTATAGCTCCGTCGGTTTATAAATAATAAGCTATAAAAAAGCGTTTTTCTACGTTTATCCGTTAATAAAAGTATCCTTATAAATCGCTAATAAATTAAAGTCTCCGATCGCTTATAACGGCGCGGGGAATTCTATAGTATAAATAAAATATCCGGAATAGTTTTTTTATTACGGTTTTCGCCGACGTTTTCTTTATTCCTTTTAAAAGTACCGCTTTTAAAAATCTATTTACGATTATTATATAAAAAGTCGATTTTTTTTTTTTCGATAGCGGTAAATCAGTAATAAAGTTTATAGAAATTTCCGTAAATATTTTTTCCGGTATAGGCAGCGGCTTTAATAATTTTTATTTTGCTTTTTTTTAAATCGTAGTCCTTTTATAAATCCTATAATTTTATAAGAACTGTTTTACTATATAAACGGCTTTAAATTAAAAGAACTTTCGAAATAAAATAGCGTAAGTACCGTTTTTTCCGGGGTAACCGGTTATATATAAATCGTAGATTTTTTAAATAATTCCGGTATAAAAAGGTTCCGATTCCGGAATCTAAATACGGTCTTTAAATCTTAATAAACCTTTTTTATCGACCGAGTATTCGTTTAAGTTAATAATCTTTTATTTTTAAATTTTAAATAATAGTTATTTTGTTTTTTTCTTATATTACTTTAATTAAACTTTAATAAGTTTTATCCGAAATACGGGCTTAATTTTAAAGTTTCTGTAATTTTTAGTCTTTAAAAAAGGGTACTTTTTATCACAGGACCAGTCCTCTTCTCTCTAGGCTTTACTATAGAGCTTATCGGCGAACCCTCTGGCCCGCCCTAAAGCTTCTGAGTAAGCCTAAAGCCTACCGCTAACGAAAGGTTTAAAGCATATAGACGAAGAACTTACACATTAAAAAGAAACGGGAATGTATTATTAAAACCCTAAAAGGCTGCTATTTACTAGCTTCCTCTTTTCTTCTCTAGTTTTAATATAAACTGCAATTAAACTTATTTACTTTGCTTATAAATAACTTAATCCGTTCACATATATTAAAGCTCGCAAATAAAAAACAGTTAAAAATTTAAAAAACGACAGTTCCCTAACCTTAAAAAGAATAATCGCAGACATTTATTCCTTACGATATCTAGCCTACCGTCGTTAAGCACCCTTCATATCGACTAGTCGTTAACCGAATCGAATTATAACGAACGGCTACTAATTAAAATTTAAAAGTTACGAAAGATTATCGAAAAACAGAAAAAGGTAATAACGTTTATTACCCCTACGACCACTATTACTAATCCACTAAGCTAAGCAGAATAAAAAGAAATAATATAACGACCCTTCGCTATCCGAAAACCTCGCCCGTTACTCGCCGACCCTATTTTATTCGATAGGACCAAGTCTTATTAAAAAAAATAGAAACTGGAAATAGAAAGAAAGCTAATCGTCGATAACGAAGCTATCGGAAGGGATATATCCCAACTACGATATATGTATTCCCGATTAACGGGAAAGGCCCGCGAAAATATTACTACGTTTATAAAACTAACTTCCACCGAAAAAAAAATATAAGCCTACCGAACTATTATAGCAATTAAACTTATTATACAAAAAAAGAAATCGTAAACAACGAGCTATTAATAACTTACACTCGATCTGATAAAGAGAATTCGAATCCTTCGCTTTTTTTTATTTTAGATTCGAACGAGAATTAGTTAATACTAACGCAGAAAACTAGCCTAACGATAATAAGATTTTATACTTACAGAACGTACTCAACGAAAAAATAAAGTCGCAACTAGTTTCCGCCTTACCGTTAGAACTAGTAACCTACCACTCTTTCGCAGTTAAATACGAGAACCTCAGCAGCCGTATGGAACTACTAAGTTAATAAAAATCTAAAAAGAAACCCGACGGGAGTCAGCCGAAAACGCCACGAGAAAAAGCCTTCGGAGCTACTGCTAATCCCGCCGGTCCTAGTAAAAAAGATATAATAAAATAAGAGCCTACTATTACCACCGCTATTAATAATCGATTAAAAGGCGCCCCTAATATTAATAAGTACCCGTCGAAGCGACTAGAAAACTAACCTTTATTTAGTAAATAAACTAAATAAGTCGGGACCGATAAAATAAAAGCATGTAAACGCGATTAACGATATCTCCGCTACGGACGAAACTACTATTATATTAATCGATACCTTTTCGCCGCCGCTATTCCACTATTATCACGAAGCGTAACGGTAAAAGCGACTATAAAGCCTACTATAAGCGTAGCCGAAATAAAAGAAAAAGACTCTTCGGATGAATCGGAAAAAGAATAACTCCTTTTCTAAGTCGCTAGCAGGAGCACGAAGCAGCTTTAAAAAAATAAAAAACTATAAAAAAAATAAAGATAGAAACAGAACCGTTTCTTATCGACGTCCGTATTAATAAAGACCAATTCCTTACTACGCTAATCGATAACGGTTATTTATTTTATAATACTATTAACTAGAAACAATTCTAAAGACTAGAGCTGCCGCGCATTTCGATTATTCCGCGTAAAATAAAAGGGTTCAGAGGAGAGAATATATTCGTTACCGTCGATACGGTAACTGTTGGCAGGGGGCGGAGGTCCCAACCAAGGTTACCCCAAAGCAGGAAGCAGCGCTCACCAGCCAGGTGACTGCTAAGGGGTAGATCCAGTAGTTACGGAGGGCCGGAACTACAGGGTCAGCACCGATAGTGCTGTAGCTACAGGTGTATAGATGAGCTACAGGGCTATGATGTAAGTCTGGCCCAGTTACAGGGCGACTAGAGAGGCCTGGAGCAGCGGCAGAGTGACGGCTGAAAGGCCTGGTGCTATAGCAGGGTAACGGCTGGAGCAAGAGCTAGAGCCGGACCAGTATAACAGCAGGGTAACAGTCAGTGGATCGAAAAGGCGTACAGCTACTACTATAGCTGTAAGGGAACACGGGAATTAGAAGAGCTTATATAAAGGTAATAATTCAGTGTGTATTGCTTGCTTGCTTAGAGACTACCTAAAGGAGTGTTAAAGAGCCTGTAAATATAGGCGCTGGAAGGCCTGAAGGAAGGCTCTAGAAAGAGACGGCTTGCGTAACCGTATACGTAAGCTAGAGCTTAAGGAAAGCTGTCGAAAGTGAACGAAAGAGATGGAAGCTGATCTGGTGATCAGTGCGTACCAGCCGTACTGAGCCTAATAAGGCAATAACCGATAACACAGTAAGGACAGTGTAAGTAGTACTGGTGCTACTGTGTAACAGTAACTTATTTCCATTTCGATATCGATAAATACTAGCAGTAGCGCGTTTTCCTTTATATTATACCGACGTAAGACTACGATATAATATTAAAATAACCGTAGCTTATCGATATAAACGTTAAAGTATATAAAAAAAAAGACTTTTTAATATTTATAAATTACGACTTAAAAGTTCGGAATTTAACTTCTTATTCGAAAAGTCCCGAATAATCCTTTACCTTACGCGTAAAAGGCCTTATTACTTCGGCCTTTTTAACCGAAATCCGAAAAAGACGCCGGCGGAAGAACTTAAAAACATACGCCGTAACGATATCGGATATAAACAGGGCGTTTTAACCTAAAACGAAAATCGACGTTACTAAAGAACTTCCCGAATAATACTATTAATAAATACGAGCTTTTAACCGAAACTTTACGGAATAACTCCCGCCGTATCGTACGAATATCGATTACGTTATCGAATTAGAAAAAGATATTAATAGGACAGAGAAGCAAGTCCCTTAGGGTCCCTTATACGGTATAAATCGAGAAGAGTTACTAGTACTAAAAAAGACCTTTATAGACCTGCTAAATAAAAAGTTTATCCGAACTAGCCACTCTCCCGTTATAGCCCTTATCCTATTAATAAAAAAGCCCGGAAGAGGAATTCGATTCTATATCGATTATCGAAAATTAAACGCGATTACGAAAAAAAACAGATACCTACTACCTTTAATTTCCGAGACCTTACGGAATATCGTTAAAGTAAAGTAATTTACGAAACTAAATATTATCGCCGCTTTCTATAAGATCCTGTTACACAGTAGCACCAGTACTACTTACACTGTCCTTACTGTGTTATCGGTTATTGCCTTATTAGGCTCAGTACGGCTGGTACGCACTGATCACCAGATCAGCTTCCATCTCTTTCGTTCACTTTCGACAGCTTTCCTTAAGCTCTAGCTTACGTATACGGTTACGCAAGCCGTCTCTTTCTAGAGCCTTCCTTCAGGCCTTCCAGCGCCTATATTTACAGGCTCTTTAACACTCCTTTAGGTAGTCTCTAAGCAAGCAAGCAATACACACTGAATTATTACCTTTATATAAGCTCTTCTAATTCCCGTGTTCCCCTACAGCTACAGTAGTAGCTGTTCGCCTTTTCGATCCACTGACTGCTGCCCTGCTGTTATACTGGTCCGGCTCTAGCTCTTGCTCCAGCCGTCACTCTGCTATAGCACCAGGCCTTTCAGCCGTCACTCTGCCGCTGCTCCAGGCCTCTTCAGTCGCCCTGTAGCTGCGCCAGACTTGCATCGTAGCCCTGTAGCTCATCTATACACCCGTAGCTACAGTACTATCGGTGCTGACCCTGTAGTTCCGGCCCTCCGTAACTACTGGATCTACCCCTTAGCAGTCACCTGGCTGGTGAGCGCTGCTTCCTGCTTTAGGGTAACCTTGGTTGGGACCTCCGCCCCCTGCCAACAGGTTATGAGCCCGGCCTAGTAATTTACTAGGCTGGTTTCTTTTTCGACGTACGCTGCAGTACGTTTCGACGCCTTTTCCGCTACTCCTCGACACCCTTTCTGCTGCTCTTCCTCCCTTTTACCAGTTACGATGACGGCAGACACTGTGAAATTAGTACACAACTGCCAGATGCCTGAAAAGCAGAAGCTTAAAGGCGCCAGTAACTGGAACACCTGGAAGTCTACTCTTCAGCTTTATTTTAAGCTGCTCTCTCTCGACCACTATTTTCAGGGAGATAGAGAGGCATATAAAGGGATTTCTGAAATCCAAAAGACCCAGGCCCTTCTGGTTATACGTCAGAACCTAACTGACGAACCCCTTTCCTTGATTTTCGACGAGATGGATCCTCAAGCAGCTATCGACGTTCTGATAGCTGCGTACCAAGGCAGTGGCCCAGTTCTACGTCAACAGCTTTATCTCGAATTCCATGGGATTAAGCGTGAGCATTTCAAGTCCTTAAACGAATTTATCTCTTCGTTTAAAGGATATATTTCGAAGCTTAAAAACGTAGGAGCTACTATCGACGATATCGATCAGAGAACGATCTTCGTAGCTGCTCTCGCTAAAAGCTACCCCGTATGGGCTGATCGCCAACGTTCTGCTCTTAGAACGAAGACTCCTCCTACTCTGGAAGCTCTGATCAACGACATCCTCGACGAAGACCACAGAGAAACTGACGTTCAGATGAGTAACAGCAGTTACTTCATCAGAAACGGTCAGGATGAAGGAAAGAAAAAGAAGGATAAAAAGAAGTATAAAAAGAAGAAAGAGGATTTGAATTCATCGAATTCGAAAGGAAGAAAGAAAAATGAGGGAAAGCACAAAGAGAAGGAGAAGGCGAAAGATGACTTTAAGTCATCCAATTCTCGTGCTGAGAATTACGCAGCTTCCGAAAGCTTCGCAGCTTTCGAAGGGAAGTATTTACCACAGGGTACTCTGCCCTGTAGTAGGCCTGTAGCTCAGTCCCAGAGCTACTCTTTCGTACAGACGGACGGTCCTGTAGACCCATCCCAGGACCAGAAGTCCACCAGGAGCGACCCTGTAGCTCAGCTGCAACAGGGTTATCACCAGTCCAGCCACGACCCTGTAGCTCAGCTGCAACAGGGTTATCACCAGTCCAGCCACGACCCTGTAGCTCATCTGCCACAGGGTCATCTGTCTTTTGTACAGGGTCTCTTACCCTGTACCTACCCTGCTGGAAGTCCCCAGGGTAGTCTGCTAGTCACGGCTAGTGATTCTGTTATATCACTGCCACATAGCCTTTCGATCACCGGAGACCAGCGTCCCGGTACTTCAGGCCCTATAGCCCTCAGTGCTTTAAGGGGAGTCATCCCTCGTAACTGGTGGCTGTACGATACTGGCTCCACGAGACATATCTGTAACGATAAGTCCCTTTTCGAGACGCTTTCGTATACAGACCGGCTGAACCCCATCCTCACAGGGGCTGGTTACATCCAACCGGCTGCTGTAGGTAATATTACGCTCTCGTTCGCTGTTACGAGACGTAAATCCATGGCTATTAAGCTGCTCCAGGTCCTATACGTCCCTGACTTCCCAGTAAATATCGTCTCTGGCCAGCTCCATTACCGATCCGGCGGTACTGTAAGTGGCAACCAGCTACTTACTTCGAAAGGGGTGCCCTTTGCTACACTGAACCAGAAGAAGCGTGGCTTCTTTCTGAGCGTAGTAGACCAGAAGGAGCCAGACCTAGCCCTTCTAACGTCTGTACAGGGTGATGACCATCCATCCTGCACGCCCCCTTTCTCCGTACAAGGTGATGCATTTCCACCACGTATGGCTGCCAGCTCTGTACAGGGTGATTTACCCTGCTCTCTCTCCAGCTTTTTTCAGGAATGCCAGGCTATTACTGCCACCACTTTATGGCATCTACGGCTAGGCCACCCTAGCTTTGATCAGCTGTTAAAAACAGCTAAGGCTACTAAAGGGATCCCTGTGGAAGACCTAAAGAGAGAAGACCTTCACTGTGAGGGCTGTATTTTCGGCAAATTTCAACGCCAGCAGCCCAAGGTCAGCCGAAACAGAGCCGAAAACCCCCTGGATCGGATCTGTCTTGATACCGTCTCTATCAAGCCTCCTAGCTATAACGGCTTCGAGTATATGGTCACTATCACAGACGAAAAGACGTCCTTTCGAAGGGTCCTGTTTTCGAAAACGAAGGATAGAGTACTCGATTTATTTCAAGGGGAAATCGAATACTTTAAAACGCAGTTTAACTGCTACCCTAAGGCAGTTCGTCTTGATAACGGGAAAGAGTTCAGCCTCACCCAGTTATCGAAATACCTTCAAGAGAGAGGTATTATTCTAGAGCCCTCTACTATTTACACCCCTGAGCAGAACGGCACTGCAGAACGCTCGAACAGGGCTATTCTCGATAAGGCTAGGGCTACCTTCTCGGCTACGGACCTACCGAAACAGCTCTGGGAGTTCGTTATTCCAGCAGTAGTACAGCAGATTAACTGTACTACTACGTCCGCTAAATCGATTACCCCTTATCAGGAGTTCTTTGATTTTTTCTTTCCAGAAAAGGACAACCAGCCGGATTTATCTAAGATCCAGCCTCTCGGTGTAACAGCCTACTGTTACGTCCCTAAGCAACTGCAGGTAGCTGCAGAGAAGCTAGAGCCTAGGGCTGAAAAGGGGGTACTGATCGGCTACGAAGGTGATAAAATTTATATCTGTTACGTCCCTACTAGGCCGTACAGGTCACGCATCGTTCGAACGTCCCACGTACGCTTTGAATTACCACCCTGTAGCTCACCCCAGGGTGATACAGCCAAACTACCCACCAGCACCGAGAATAACGACTCGAACGCACCAGTTGCCGTACAGGATCACCCATCAGCTGTACAGGGTGATCTCTCCTCTGCACCTCAGGGTTACCCATCAGCTGTACAGGGTGAACCCTTTCTTGTACAGGGTGGCTCGCCACCTGTACAGGGTCGTCCTGCACCACCGCAGGGTGACTCTAGACCTTCCGGCATCTCGATTAAAGGGGGGGCTACTGGCTCCACTCAGACCCCTTTCAGGGCCCTTTCGGAGCCCTCTCGATCCGGAATAGAGGTCCAGCTCCCTACTGGCCTTTCTGATCAGCAGAAGGCGCAGTATAGCAAATTCGACGATATTCTCGCCCTCGTGTTCGCTGTGACCGAACAGGCTAAGGGTAACAATAACCCTAAAGAGCCGAAAACGCTGAAACAAGCTCTCAGTTCACCAGAAAAGGAGGAATGGCGAAAGGCGGTCCATAAAGAGCTCCGGCAGATTATTAAAAAGGGAACCCTTCGAGCCGTCGATAGGATTAAAATCCAGAAAGCCGGCAGAGAACCTCTTTCCCTCCGATGGGTCTTTAAAATTAAGGTCGACCCTACTGGTAAAATCAGCCAGTACAAGGCTAGGCTGGTAGTCAAGGGCTTTGAGCAGCGTTATGGGCTTGATTATCTCGAAACCTTTGCTTCAGGTGCTAAGCCAGTTACCTGGAGGCTGCTGTGTGCCTTAGCAGCAGCATACGACTGGGAAATCGACCAGATCGACGTTATCGGGGCGTTTCTAAACGGGGACCTTACCGAAGAGGTCTATATCCAGGACATTCCAGGCCTAGAAGACCTGCTAGAAGAGGCTCCAGAGCTGAACACCTTCGGATTTAAAGGAACCGACTCTCAAGTCTTTCAGCTGCTAAAGGCCCTATATGGCCTAAAGCAGAGCCCCCGTCAGTGGCAGCAAAAGGTCCGTCAGACGCTGAAGCCACTGGGATTCCGGCCACTAATCAGTGACGAATCCACCTATTTCAACCCCCGAAGCAAGCTGTTTATCGTTGCTTACGTTGATGATTTCCTGATCTTCGGCCCTGATCGGGCTGAAATCGACCAGCTAAAATAGAAGCTAAATACGGCCTTCGAAATCAAAGATATGGGCCCTGCTTCCTGCTTTCTAGGAGTCGAAATCATTAGAGATCGGCAGAAAAGGACGCTGAAACTTCACCAGAAGGGTTATTTACAACGCCTTTTAAAGAGTAATAAGCTCGACGACTGCCGACCTTCCGAGATCCCTTTGAGCCCCGGATTACCGAAGAACGTCCATACTATCGGTACAGATTCTACAGGCTCATACGAAATTACGAAGGAATACCAATACCTTTTAGGGGGTCTCATGTACGCTATGACCCAGACCAGAGTCGATTTAACGTACCCTGTAGGCTATCTCGCACGCCACATGCACCAACCTACCTCGCAGCTCCTTAAGGCTGTGAAAGGGGTCTTTCGGTACGTGAAGTCAACTATCGACTTAGGTATTACGTACGATGGAAGTCTACCCTGTAATTACCCGATAGAAGCTCTCACCCAGGGTAAACAGCTCACAGCTGCGTCTATACAGGGTAGTTACAGTGATCAGGCTGGACTTCTACAGGGTAGTCAGCTAGAACTTCCACAGGGCGACTCTTTAGGTCTCCCACAGGGTGATTTGCCCTGTAACTACCCTATGGACACTCTTCCACAGGGTGGTTATCCACTGTTGCTAGGCTTCTGTGACTCTGATCACGCTGGCGATTTAGCCACTAGGAAGTCTACTTTCGGGTACCTCTTTACTTTATATGGAGGACCCGTCAGCTGGAAGTCGAAGCTGCATTTTATAATAGCTATCTCATCAGTAGAGGCTGAATTTAACAGTCTCGAACAGGCTGTTCGAGAAGCTATATGGCTTCGAAATCTCTTACGAGAGATAGGTCTCCCCCAGGGGCCTGTACCCCTAAAAGGAGATAATACAGGTGCTATAAGTCTAGCACACAATCCTGAATTTCATCAGCGTACGAAACATACAGCACTTCGGTACTACTTCGTACGTCAGGAAGTCGAATACGGCACTGTTACAGTGGATTATATATCTACTAACGACATGCCAGCAGACGGCTTAACTAAGCCACTGCCGAAAGAGAAGTTTAAGAGGTTTCTACAGCTCTTAAACCTAAAATCCATCCACTCTTCCTGAGGCTTACTGGCCTCTTTCAGAAGCCACAGGCCTCTTTTCCTTCCGATTCTGAACCTAACTTCACAATCAGGGGGGTGTTACACAGTAGCACCAGTACTACTTACACTGTCCTTACTGTGTTATCGGTTATTGCCTTATTAGGCTCAGTACGGCTGGTACGCACTGATCACCAGATCAGCTTCCATCTCTTTCGTTCACTTTCGACAGCTTTCCTTAAGCTCTAGCTTACGTATACGGTTACGCAAGCCGTCTCTTTCTAGAGCCTTCCTTCAGGCCTTCCAGCGCCTATATTTACAGGCTCTTTAACACTCCTTTAGGTAGTCTCTAAGCAAGCAAGCAATACACACTGAATTATTACCTTTATATAAGCTCTTCTAATTCCCGTGTTCCCCTACAGCTACAGTAGTAGCTGTTCGCCTTTTCGATCCACTGACTGCTGCCCTGCTGTTATACTGGTCCGGCTCTAGCTCTTGCTCCAGCCGTCACTCTGCTATAGCACCAGGCCTTTCAGCCGTCACTCTGCCGCTGCTCCAGGCCTCTTCAGTCGCCCTGTAGCTGCGCCAGACTTGCATCGTAGCCCTGTAGCTCATCTATACACCCGTAGCTACAGTACTATCGGTGCTGACCCTGTAGTTCCGGCCCTCCGTAACTACTGGATCTACCCCTTAGCAGTCACCTGGCTGGTGAGCGCTGCTTCCTGCTTTAGGGTAACCTTGGTTGGGACCTCCGCCCCCTGCCAACAGATCCGTATAATAAAAAGTAAAAAATAAAAAACGGTATTCTGTACGAAGTATAGATTATTCGAATAGAACATTATATTATTCGGACTTATTAATACACCTACGACCTTTTAGAGGTATATTAACGGTATACTCCGCGAGTACTTAAATAATTTTATATCCGCTTACACCGACGATATTCTTATCTATTCCTCAGGTTCTCTCTAAAATCACCGAATTAAAGTAGGGCAAGTTTTATAAAGGCTTATAAAAGCCGGTCTTTAAACGGATATTAAAAAGTGCGAATTTAAATCGAAACAAGTAAAGTATTTAAGCTTTATTATCGATACGGATTACGGAGTTATAATAAATCCGGAAAAGACTAAAGCTATCCGAAAATAAGCCGTGCCGAAGAATATAAAAGCTGTAAGGGCCTTCTTAGGTTTTACGAACTTCTACCGGATATTCGTACCTACGTATTCCGACCTCGCTAAACCCTTAATAGCCCTTACGAAAAAAGAAAAGACTTCCGCTGGGACGACGTATACGAACAGGCTTTCGAAAAAATAAAAAAATTCCTTATTACTGGGCCTATTTTAATATACTTTTACCCCGAACAGGAAACTATCGTAGAAGCCGACTCTTTTAAGTACGCTACCGGAGGACTCTTACTCTAGAAAAACGAAAAGAAAATATAAAAACCTGTTGCGTACTTCGCAAAAAAGCACTCCCCTACCGAAGTAAACTACCTTATATATAATAAAGAACTTTTAACTATTATTAATTACTTAACCGTATAAAAACTTAAATTAAAATCGGTCGAAACCTTTTAGGTTTTAACGGATTATAAAAACCTAAAACATTTCTATTCGGAAAAGCAGCTATTAAAATAATAAGTATAGTAATCCGAGTTCCTTTCTAGGTTTAATTTTATTTTCGAATAGCGACCCGGGACGAGCTCCGGGAGACCTAACGCCTTCTCGCAACGCGAATAAAACATACTTACTAACGCAGCGGACGCCCGAATTCGGGCCCGATTTCAGAGGATGTTTCGGGAAACCTATCTATTAGTACTAAGCTCCGCTCTTAGCTACTTAATACCTAAATTAGAAAAAAAAGTGCCCCTTTTTAAGGACTAAGGATTACAGGAACTTTAAAACCAGGCCCGTACCTCGGACGAAACTTACTAGAGTTTAACTAAAGTAATACAAAAAGAATAAGATAATTACCACTTAAAATTCAGAAACAGAAGATTATCAGCCTGAATAAATACTCGGTCGATAAGGAGGGTTTATTAAAATTTAAAGACCGTATCTGGATTCCGGAATCGGAACCTCTTCGCACCGGAATCATTTAAAAAATCCACGACTCACATATAACCGGCCACCCCGGAAAAGACAGCACTTACGCTGTCCTATCTCGAAGGTTCTTTTAGCCTAGAGCCGCTTACATAATAAAACAGTTCCTACGGAACTGTGGGATTTATAAAAGGACCACGATTTAAAAAGAAGCAAAACAAAGATTACTAAAGCCGTTACCCGTACCGGAAAAAGCATTTACAGAGATCTCTATAAACTTTATTACCGACCTACCGCCATCGAAAAAAAAGAAATCGACTTTTTATATAGTAATCGTAAACAGACTCTCAAAAGCAGTACTCTTAAAAGGAATAAAGAAAACGTCGGCGGAAGCCGTAACGAAAAAACTATTCCGGATATTTTACCTATACTATAGAATTCCCCGCACCGTTACGAACGATCGGGGACCTTAATTTATTAGCGACCTATAAAAATACCTTTATCGACGGATAAACGTAAAAAGACGCTTCTCCACGGCCTACTATCCGCAGACCGACGGAGCTATAAAAAAAATAAACTAAAAAATAAAGAAAATATTAAAGATATTTTACTATTATTCCTAAAACGATTAAGAAGACTTATTACCTACGGTATTTATATCTATTATAAATAAGGACACGGTATTCACCGGGATAAGCCCGTTCTTTTTTTTATATAAGTATTACTTAAACGCTATAAAGCTAGTAGATTCGCAGCAAGAACTCGAACGCCCATAACGTCCTAGAAAACGGATTACCGAAAACGTTATTAAAAAGATTTAAAAAGCCACCGAATAGGCTTAAACGGTAATAGTATCGATACAGGAAAGGCAGGAACGTTACGTTAATAAAAGACGTACGCCTATACCAGTATATAAACTTAACGATTAAGTCTACTTGGACCTAAGGAACGTTAAAACCGCACGAACCTTTAAAAAACTGGATTAGCTCTATACGAAATACCGAATAATATAATAAGTTAATTCGCACGTATACGAACTAAACGTAAAAGGGAGGGTACACCCGGTATTCTATATAGACTTATTACAACTAAACGGTAACGATTTATTACCCTTACAGAAATCGGACGACGTACGATAAAAACCTATAGTTATAAACGATTACGACGAATATTATATTAAAAAAATTATAGATATTTAAAATAAGAAAGTAAAAGGCAAAAGTAAGAAAAAAGTAAAAAAAGCCTTTATAAAGTAGGAATCATACGCAAAACCGATATAAGAATTACTAACCGCTATAAAAGATATAATAGTATATAATAACTACTTACGAATAAAAGGGAAGGGGGGTAATATCACAGGACTAATCCTCTTCTCTTTAGGCTTTACTATAAAGCTTATCGGCGAACCTTCTAGCCCGCCCTAAAGCTTTTAAGTAAGCCTAAAGCCTACCGTTAACGAAAGGTTTAAAGCATATGGACGAAAAGCTTACACATTAAAAAGAGACGGGAATATATTATTAAAACCCTGAGAAGCTGCTATTTACTAGCTTCCTCTTTTCTTCTCTAGCTTTAATATAAACTGCAATTGAACTTGTTTACTTTGCCTGTAAATAACTTAATCCGTTCACACTTTTTTTTAATTTAAATATTAAGTAATTAAAAGCGGAATTTAATATTAATAAATAAGTTTCCCGAAACATTTTTTAAAATCGGGCCCGAATTCGGGCGTCCGCTACGTCAGTAAATATATCTTATTCGCGTCGCGAAAAGGCGTCGGGTTTCCCGGAGTTCGTCCCGGGTCGCTATTCGAAAATAAAATTAAATTTAAAAAAAAACTCGGATTACTGTACTTATCGTTCCGATAATTACTTTTCCGAATAGAAATATTTTAAGTTTTTATAATCCGTTAAAACTTAAAAAGTCTCGACCGATTTTAATTTAAATTCTTATATAATTAAGTAGTTAATAATAATTAAGAGTTTTTTATTATATATAAAATAGTTTACTTCGGTAAAAGAGTACTTTTTTACGAAATACGTAACGGGTCTTTATATTTTCTTTTTATTTTTTTAAAGTAAAAGTCTTCCGGTAATATACTTAAAAAAGTCGGCCTTTATAATAGTTTCCCGTTCGGGGTAAAAATATATTAAAACAGGCTTAGTAATAAGGAATTCTTTTATTTTTTTAAAAGCCTATTCGTATACGTCGTCCCAACAGAAATCTTTTCCTTTTTTTATAAAGGTTACTAAAAGTTTAACGAAATCGGAATACGTAAGTACGAATATCCGGTAAAAGTTCGTAAAACTTAAAAAAGCTTTTACGGCCTTTATATTTTTCGGCACGGCTTATTTTCGGATAGTTTTAGTTTTCTCCGGATTTATTATAATTCCGTAATCCGTATCGATAATAAAGTTTAAATACTTTACTTATTTCGATTTAAATTCGTACTTTTTAATATCCGCTTAAAGACCGGCTTTTATAAACTTTTATAAGATTTACCTTACCTTAATTCGGTAATCTTAAAAAGAACTTAAAAAATAAATAAAAATATTATCGGCGTAAGCAAATATAAAATTATCTAAGTATTCGCAGAATATACCGTTAATATACCTTTAAAAAATCGTAAGTGTATTAATAAATCCGAATAATATAACGTTCTATTTAAATAATCCGTACTTTATACGGAATACCGTTTTTTATTCTTTATTTTTTACTATATAGATTTTATAAAAAGCGGCGATAATATTTAATTTTATAAACTATTTTACTTTAATAATATTTCGTAAGGTCTCGGAAATTAAAGGTAATAAATATTTATCTTTCTTCGTAATCGCGTTTAATCCTCGATAATCGATATAGAATCGAATTCCTTTTTTAAGTTTCTTTATTAATAAAATAAAGGCTATAATAAGAAAATAGTTAATTCGGATAAACTTTTTATTTAGTAGGTTTATAAAAGTTTTTTTTAATATTAATAACTTTTTCGATTTATACCGTATAAAGGACCTTAAAAAACTTACTTCTCTGTCCCGTTAGTATCTTTTTCTAATTCGATAACGTAATCGATATTTATACGATACGGCGGGAATTATTCCGTAAAGTTTCGGTTAAAAGTTCGTATTTATTAATAGTATTATTCGGGAAGTTTTTTAGTAACGTCGATTTTTGTTTTAAGTCGAAGCGCTTTATTTATATTTAATATCGTTATAGCATATATTTTTAAGTTTTTCCGCCGGCGTTTTTTTCGGACTTCGGTTAAAAAGGCCGAAGTAATAAAGCCTTTTACGTATAAAATAAAGGATTATTCGGGACTTTTCGAATAAGAAGTTAAATTCCGAATTTTTAAGTCGTAATTTATAAATATTAAAAAGTTTTCTTTTTCGTATATTTTAACGTTTATATCGATAAGCTACGGTCGTTTTAGTATTATATTATAGTTTTACGTCGGTATAATATATAAAAAAACGCGTTACTATTAATATTTATCGATATCGAAATAAAAGTAAATTACCGTATCGACGGTAACGAATATATTCTTTCCTCCGAACCTTTTTATTTTACGCGGAATAATCGAAATACGTAATAACTCTAGTTTTTAAAATTATTTTTAATTAATAGTACTATAAAATAAATAACCGTTATCGATTAACGTAATAAAGAATTAGTTTTTATTAATACGGACGTCGATAAAAAACGGTTTTACTTTTATTTTTATTTTCTTTATAGTCCTTTATTTTTTTAAAGCTGCTTCGTACTTTTACTAACGATTTAAAAAAGGAACTATTTTTTTTCCGATTCGTCCGAAAAGTCTTCTTTTTTTATTTCGGCTACGTTTATAATAAACTTTATAATTACTTTTACTGTCGCGCTTCGTAATAATAATAAAATAACGGCGGCGAAAAAGTATCGGTTAATACGATAATAATCTCGTCCGTAATAGAAATATCGTTAATCGCGTTTATATACTTTTATTTTATCGGTCCCGACTTATTTAATTCGTTTACCAAATAAAGGTTAATCTTTTAATCGCTTCGACGGGTACCCGTTAATATTAAAAGCGCCTTTTAATCGATTATTAATAGCAGTAATAATAATAAGCTCTTACTTTATTATATTCTTTTTATTAAAACCGGCGGGATTAATAATAGCTCCGAAAGCCTTTTTTCGTAGCGTTTTCGGTTAACTCTCGTCGGGTTTTTTTTAGATTTTTATTAACTTAACAGTTTTATATAACTACTAAAGTTTTCGTATTTAATTACGAAAAAGTAATAAGTTATTAATTCCGATAATAAAGCGGAGACTAGTTACGACTTTATTTTTTCGTTAAATACGTTTTATAAATATAAAATCTTATTATTATTAAGCTAGTTTTTTACATTAACGTTAACTAATTTTCGTTCGAATTTAAAATAAAAAGAAGCAAAGGATTCGAATTCTCTTTATTAAATCGAATATAAATTATTAATAGTTCGTTATTTATAATTTTTTTTCTATATAATAAGTTTAATCGTTATAATAATTCGGTAAACTTATATCTTTTTTCGGTAAAAGCTAATTTTATAAACGTAATAACATTTTCGCGGGCCTTTCCCGTTAATCGGGAATATATATATCGTAATTAAAATATATCCTTTCCGATAATTTCGCTATTAACGATTAGCTTTCCCTCTATTTCTAGCTTTTATTTTTTTTAATAAGACTTAGTTTTATCGAATAAAATAAAGTCGGCGAGTAACGGGTAAAGTTTTCGGATAACGAAAAATCGTCGTATTATTTTTTTTTATTCTGTTTAGCTTAGTAGATTAGTAATAATAATCGTAAAAGTAATAAACGTTATTACTTTCTTTTATTTTTCGATAATCTTTCGTAACTTTTAAATTTCGATTAGTAACTATTCGTTATAATTCGATTCGGCTAACGACTAATCGATATAAAAGGTACTTAATAACGGTAGGCTAAATATTATAAAAAATAAATATTTACGACTGTTCTCTTTAAAGTTAAAGAATTATCGTTTTTTAAACTTTTAACTACTTTTTATTTACGAGTTTTAATATATATAAACGGATTAAGTTATTTATAAGCAAAATAAATAAGTCTAATTACAGTTTATATTAAAGCTAAAAAAAAAAGGAAGCTAATAAATAGCAGTTTTTTAGGGTTTTAATAATATATTCCCGTTTCCTTTTAATGTATAAGCTCTTCGTCCATATACTTTAAACCCTTCGTTAACGGTAGGCTTTAGGCTTACTTAAAAGCTTTAAGGCGGGCTAGAAGGTTCGCCGATAAGCTCTATAGTAAAGCCTAGAGAGAAGAGGACTGGTCCTGTGACAGTAAGTAATTTATATACGTATTATTATATAACTTACTAAGGTTTTCGCGGTTTATACGGCTTTTAATATACTTATCTTTTTTAATATTTCGCTTATTAAATATTTTAAAAGGCGATTTAATCTTTTTTTATTTATAGTACGTTAAATAATTAATTTAACGCGTTTAATTTTAATTATTTCGTCGTTATTAATTATAAGGCTTACGACGGGCGAGCTTAAATCAGGGGAAAAAGTACAGAAAATAAAGTATTAAGCGTAATCTCTTTTATTTAATCGCTTTAAACTTTTCGTTATATAACGTAAATTATACTTTTTCCGGGTATCCGCGTTATTATATTTATTATAATTATTTATATAATTACTTCCTCGCTTTTTAAAGCGTTTATCGGGATTATCGTTACTTTTATTACCGCCGTTAAAACCTTTACCGAATAAACCGGTCGTATATATTCCTATATTTCCTTATTAAATAATTAAGTATAAATAGTTAATATAATACTACGAAACTTTTAAAGTATTACTTACTTACACTTATTTTAAGCTGGTTTTATCGGATTTAATTAGTAATTTTCTTATTTTTAGTTAATTAGCGTAATTAATTTAGCGTTTAAAAAGTCGTAGTAAACTTATTAAAATAGTTACTAAGGGTTAAAAACAGCGTAAAAACGTTTCTATTAAATTAAAATAACGTTAGCTCGCTCGCGCACCCTATTTTAAAGCTTATTTATTAAAACTTACGATAATAATAAAACGTTAAAAAAAGGAAAAGAGAAAGAAAATCTTTAAAATTCGAATTTCGAAGGTTTTAAAGTAACTAAAAAGCGCTGTAATAAACTAGTTACAGTAATTATTTACTTATACTTATTCTTACGATACTTAAAAAGCTATTATGTACTATTATTTTAATTATTATTATTACTATAAAGCGGATATAATAATTTAAATAATTTATATACTTTAATACTATATAATTATTATTTTTAATCCAAATCCGGAAGGATTAATATAATACTTTACTTTTATTACTAAAGATAATCAGCCTGCTTTAAAAGTAGGCCGATTAAGAGGTATATCGTAGTATATATAAGGGTATAATACTTTAATTACTATAAAGTATTATTTTTAGCTACCCTTAGCTTTTACGAGGCTAGGCTCGTACTTTCTTTTATTATATATATAGCACTATAAACTAGATCTCCTTTATTTTTAATCTTCTTTTTCGAAAAAGCACTTTATTATATTTATAATACTATCTACTAGCTTTTCCGCTACCCCTGTTGCTCTCTGTCGTATGCGACATATCCTGATGCTCCAAAGAACCATTGTGGTGATCAAACGATAAAGGCAAGAGTGTACTTGTATCGTCACTCGTGTACTGGAACGGACTACCGAAAATGTCTTCTAGGCCTGCGCCTTCTTTCATGGATCTGCTCCTGCCCGACTAGATTACCGGGGTTAGCAACAATGATAGTGCGGTGAAGGAAGCAGATCCTTTGGCTTGTTGGAATTGCAAACAATGTCATCTTCATACTCCAAGCATCTTTCTAGCCAGCCCATATGTTCTAGTTTGTAGGCTGTCCCATTCAAAATACTTGTTACACTAGCCATTGGCAACCGTTTTCCCTTATTACCATGGCAGGATGGGACGTTTATTGCATCTTTTGTGGGGGAGCGACACCCAAGCCTGAATGGGATGATGATCCTCGTTGGGATGATGATACTGATGATTGGGGTGAAGAATCCGACGACACCCAGACTTCCTCCCATTGGCCCACCATGGACTTTGGCCACCTAGGATGGATGGACGACGTCAGAATCATCTCCGAGAATCAACAAGCCGGATCCAAGCCAAAGGTCTTCATTACCGGCAAAGCTGAGTGGGGAGACTCTGGCTGGTTTACCTTTAATAACCATGCCGACTCTATCACTGTGTAAGTGAATCACACGTCTCAGCCTGATCTCTCGAGTCTCGTTAACCACTCCGAGTTTGAAGCTACGGCAACCACGACCCATTGGCGTTCCCTTTCCACGACGTATGCCACCAGCTGTTCACGAAAGCTCTGGGAGAAAAGATCCAACCGGAAATCCTGTACGATACCCTGATGTCACTAAGGCCAAGGGGCAACAAATGTCATCTCAATATAGACTACGGAACCATGTCACGTTATCAGAAATTGTTCTGGCTCAAACGTCGCGGATCCGAGCAGTTCGTGTCATGTCCTCTCGACATTCCAGAGCTGGCTCGATACTACCAGAGTCTCCCCACAGTTCAGGACGAGAACCATCAAGGCTCCATCATCCACCCTGGTCGCCGGCAGGACTGCTTTAGTCTACTCCCACGCGAATTGGTGGATTACCTCCTGTGTGAGTTGGATATCAGAGAAATCGGACGTCTCCGAGCTGCCTCTCGATCTATGGCCCGTGTGATCATGGACAACAAGTGCTGGAAACGGATGATCAAGTCACACATGCCCTGGCTCTACGATATACCAGAGGTTACCAGCCCCATGGAACCAGACTGGGAGCAGATATACAAGGACTTGTATCTCGCCAGTCAAGAACCCTAGGAGAACGGGACGAACAAGATGCTTGGCCTTATGAACCGTCGTCGTATTTGGGGTCTGTGCGAACGGATCGCCAACGTATATGAAGAGATAAAGAAGCACAAGGCAGCGCTCATGAGTGGGACAACTGCAGTGGTGGTGGATGCCACGTCCTTGGCAATGCCTTTGTTGGTTGATCCGAAGCCCATGCATATGTTACCATTCATTGTCTCGTTGGTTGACGCATATGACAACCTTGCAGATAGCGAGCCAACCATTTTCGTCCATCGTACGAAATATCGCGACTTGGCAAGACTCACCAGCTCCTACTCGGCTGGCCAGCGCACTTCTTACTTATCGACCAGGGAGGCTGTTACAATTCCCAAAGACGACTGGATTACGGGGATCATTGTCGCTTCACATCGATGCAGGGACAAACGCCAAGATGGCCTGCGTCGCGTAGTTGCGGGGCTAGAATTTCACTTCAAGAGGCGAGAACCGATTACCATTGGCGATATCCACCGGCAGAGCGTCCAAAGCATATTTCAGGCGCGGCCAGGCCATTTCATCGTAGGCCTCAAGGGTTGTAAGACTCCCAGCACAGGCATATCGTTAGGCACCATTGCAAAAATTGCGCTTCTGGAACAGCCACTTGAGAAACTCGGTTCCTACCAATCATACGATCGAGTGTCGAGCGGGGACATGGCTCGTTACACTGAAGGAGTACAAGCATGTCTCTGGAAGGATTTGGAGACCCTGCCTGTATCACACCTGTCAGGCTTGTCACGGTCCGAGGTGAGGCACAAGACGCGCGGCGTTGCTTTGGCGAACTCGCCTTCGGAAGTTTTCATCCTCGGCAGATCTGAAGACGAGCTCTCGAGAGTGACTGAGATCGCAGCCGATGTCCAACTCGGCGGCTTCAGAATACAGTATTTGGATAAACCCTCGAGAGCCATTGGGCCCAGGCGTCACGCCATGCGAAAAATGCAGATTGACGGCAGGGGTGGCGAGCGCATCGTTGCAGTATGCTGCACATTTGCGCCCTCAGTTGTAGGAGTTCGGTTCGTGACAAATCGTAACCGCCAGCTTGCTTTAGGACAGTCAGACTGGAGAGAAAAGAGGTTTCCACCTGGTCCCGAGTTCCACCAACAAGCCAACACGGTTCTTTCAGGCTTCTTTGGCTCTTGGACACCAAGTGGCAGACTCGAAACTGTTGGGACGCTTTACTACGAGGTCAAGCCGTACGGTTCGCCCGGTGCTACGAGTGGCCTCAAAGACAAACATGCGTGCTTCTGGGATCCCAGTCCGCCTCCTCGCTTGGTAGTCGATGGACCCATCTGGAAGCAGCAGGATATCAACCCGGCTGGCTATGATGTCGTCCAGTGGGTCGACCTCAGGCGGCCGCTATCCAGGGTTGAGGTGAGGTTATGCCACGGTACGTCCACACTACAGACGCCAATTTCAGCAATGACTTTCACCTTTGCCGAGGACATGATCGATGGCGGCGGGGAAACGCATACTACTATCGGGCCCCACGAAATTGATCCGGCAACCCGCCAAATAGGCAAAAGTGGCTGTGTATGGTGTTGGGGGCACGAGAGCAGCGAAACAGAGGATAAGCTGGAATCGCGATGGCACTACATCGAAAACACCTGGGAAGTTGGCGGTCAGCGACTGAAAACCTTGCGCATATGGGGGCCGCAACTCAATGGGATCTATGGGAATATCAGCGCCATACAAATGGTGGCAGCCAACGGTGACGCGAGCCCCGTGTGGGGTTACAGCTCCTTGAAGCCGTACACGGCGGAGATCACGCTCGATGGTGGTGGCGGGCCCGAGGGCACAACGAATCAGAGTGCTGCTGGCCTGAAATTCTTCTTTGGTCAAACTGTGCACCATGACTTTCGGGGTGAAGTTGTCGTGTTAGCGATTCAGGGTCTTGTTGCGGAGTAACACGACTCTGATACTGTATAATTATTACTAGGGCAGATGCATGATACTGACAGAGGTAATAGATTATGGCTTTTATTTGCTATTCTCCTGTCTCATTCCGTCATCTTAAGCCTCGTGTGAGTCTTTTCCCTCGAGCATTTCTTGGTTTTCTATTGATGCAATTGGCCCTTTTTACAGATTTCATCTGCTGGCCGATCCGGAACTGGGTGAGTGTAGGGAGGGTATTAAAGCCCCCGGGCATCCTATAATAGGGGGCTAAACCGGGGGCCCGCGACAGCACGTTCTAAACTACAATCGGAATGCCTCTCAACAATTTCCATTATTTTTGTGCTCGCCATAGAGCATTGATTAGTACCAACATAGGCACGAAGACATTGTCGCGTCGATTTGGAAAGTGTGGTTGGAAGAGTGCATGCTGTGCCGATATCCTATTCACCGGCATTGGAGCAAAGGTGACATACTGTGGCAGTTCGTTAGTCATGTTTTGCTCTGTCGTGAAGTCTTTCTCTATAAGATGCATTCAGACTAGACTTGGACCATCAATGACAAGGAGTTTTGCTCGACTACACCGTGACCGGACAAAGAGAAGCCCCAATAATAGCCCATTCTCCGGATCGGTAACGTCTTTATCCAACCTTGGCGAGACAAAGGCACAAAACTGCAGCCTCGTCTGTGTTGGAACCTGTCACTGCTGCCATGCATACTTACTTAAGTCGGATAGGACCATGGGAGGTTTCTCTAGTCAAACTCGTTGAATAGCTCAGAGCATCGAATCGAAAAAACGGAACGCCGTATTTTACAAAATATCTGCAAAAGATGTCGTCGATAAAGATCACGAGAACGTCTGTCCTGGACGATGGAACATTTGTATTTCCCACGAGGGGCCCCAAGTCTGTCCCCATCGAGGAAGAAACATACGCCTGGAATGCCCTGAGGGGACTCAACCTGCTGCAGACACGCTATGATGCGCCTATCAACCCACAGAGTCTATCATACTCCCTCGAGTATCTCTACGATCATCTGCCTGTAGAAGTTCGAGGTCTCATGACATGGTTGTCGCCGAACGATTTAGATTTGTTTCCGGGTGGAACAGAGACCCGAGTTGATATCGAGGGGTTCAAGGAGTATCTAGAAAAAGAAAAGGATGCCTTCGAGAGCACATATGAATCTATACGTAAGCACGAGTACTACATACAACAGGTAGACACGAAAGATGACCATTACGTCACCGTCATCCTGCACCTGCGTAAGGATGACGCAAAGGCCAGGAAGAGCGACCCGTTCACTTCGGTCGACTACTCCGTCTTCGTCAACCCCGACCGGGGTAGCGCGGCCCGAGACCGCGTTGCCCTCGTGCGGGAGCGGCTAGCCGAGTTCCTGCGGCCCGTCCTCGCCAACATCGACGCCGTGGGCGAGCACGAGCACCGGCTGTGGGTGCCGGCGTCCCAGTACGCCGACGAGGACTGGAGCTCGGGCCTGCGGGCCTACATCCTGTTCGAGCAGTTCACGCGCCGGCTGGTCGACCTGTTCTGCGCCGGCCGGACGTACGACGCCGAGACCCTCTGGCGCCCGACCTGCGGCTTCACCAACCTCGAGAGGGCCCGCGACGACATGATCGGCGCCGCGTCGCGCCAGGTGCGGCGCTACCTCGGCTGGACCCCGCGCGTCACGCTGTCGCTGCTCAAGCCCCCCCCAAGAACGGCAAGGAGGACCCCCAGGCCGAAGTGCTGCAGCGGCTGCAGTTCGAGCAGGGCGCCAGCCAGGCTCTGCAATCGCCCGACGACGACGAAGATAGCGACGACATCGAAACCAGCCATTCGGATACTGATGAGACTGCTTCTGTGGAGAGTGACGACGGCAGCACTCCGCCGCCTCCCCGGGGGCGATCGCGCTTACCGACGTCGTCCTCTGTGCGAAAGGGGCTACCTCGCATTAGTTCGGATGAATCAGACGAGGAGGATTTAACTGTCGACGGGCAGGATTTACCTGTCGACGAGGTCTTGATTCAGCTTGTCGGTGGGGACGAAGCCGATGAGGAGGAGGAAGAAGGAGAAGAAGAGGAGCAAGAAGTCAAACCTGCACCCAGATCTGCCTCACCTGCGGCAGAGGAGGACGAGGATGTGGAAATGGAGGATATCTGTGACGAAGAAGACGCAGAGATTGAAGAGGTGACGCAGGGTAACACGACTGCTGACCATGGAGACTCGGCACTAACAATTACCGACTATAGAGCCTCGGGCGTAGATGACGAGCAAACAAGGGGAGATGATGATGCCCCGGCCTTCACCGGACCCCAATGGCCTGAGGAACTGCCTCGTCCAATGCCTGCAGCCACGCGCCTTTTGGTCAACAGGCTTGACCCCTCGGAGACGCCACAAGAAGGATCAGACGATGGAACGGTGGCCATCAACGTAGATTGGAATGCACTCGGACAGGACCGATTTGAAATCGAAGTGGAGTCGCCCGCCGCCCCAGCTCCCACGGAATCGGACTTGCCTCGTCCACGGGTCGAGATTTCTTCAGACGACGATGTCGAGATCATCATCGACGAACCTCGGGCATCACCCCACGCACAGAACAGGTATGTTTTCGCCAGCCAGCTGACGGCACAGGAATACTCACTTTTTGGAAGCAGCCCACCGCGAGAAGAGCCAGTAGGCTGTTTCGACCGCAGCCCCGCGCCGAGCCCATCGGCGCAGCCTGAAGCGCCTATGGGAAGCTTGAGCCCACTACCACAGCCTATCATGGTACCCGGCAGCCCCGTCATGGAACCCGGCAGTCCCGTAATGGTACCTGGCAGCCCCATAATGGTACCCGGCAGCCCCATCATGGTACCCGGCACAGCCATCACGGTACCCGGCACCCCCATCCCCAGCCCCGGCCACAGCCCCAGAAGCAGGCCATCATCGCCCTCGGAGGGCGCCAAGCGCAAGTGCAGCGAAGAAGAAGACTTCAACAACTACGACGACGAGGGCGAGGGCGACGTCGAAGAGAATCCCGCGAAGCGACAGCGTCGTGAACCGACCCCTAGCATTATTGAGGAGTACGACCCGTCGTCGCCATCCCTCGGTGCTCCAGAACTACAGACGGCTACTGCTGCGGCAACCCCAACGTCGACTGCCGTGATGACGACGGGATGCCCAATCCCGGGGCTTACTCTGGCACAGGAGCCAACCACTCCAGCTGAGACAGGGCCAGAGACTCAGGCTACAGAGATTGAGGAGGAATCAGTGGAGTAGCTTTTAGGGGTCTTTTCCTTTATGTGGTAATAGAAGTGTGGCGGTTTACATGCTGATTTGGTGTTGTATAATATGAGTATAAGGACTTAGGCTGCAATAGGATTCAACTTCATTGAATGCTTTATATACATTTCGATGCTCTCCTACAATGGTAAGCTAGAACACCAACCATGCCGAGCTTTTGGACTGGGTAGGTGTCTTTAGAATGACATGATACTTCAGAACCTAATCGTAGTGGTGGCTGGCTTTGTTGGTAGCAGAAGGGTTCAGGGGTGAGACTATAATTGTAACGAGTCTGTACCTGGATTGACTGGATATTGGGCAAACACAGTTAGCAAACCGCCAACAGCGTTACTCAAATCTATGAGAAAACCAAACGAAGAAGGACTTACCCTCACAAAGCCACTCATCTGTCTCTGGCAACGTAGCATCTCATAGACTGTTCTCCTCCTCCTCCATCGCATCGATACACTCCTTCCACTTAGCCCAAGCGGCATCGCCGCCAGGCAAGCCCCCGAGCAGGGGCAGCCGCGTGCCGTCCGGGTCGCCGAAGCCGCGGAGGCGGCTGATGGCCTCCTTGATGCCGACGGTGCCGGTCTGGACGACGAGCTCCTCCATGGCGCTGAGCTTGTACTGCAGGGCGCGGCGGCGGCGGGCGTCGTCGTCGCTGAGGCCGGCCGTCTTGGCCGCGAGCGCGTACAGCCGCGTCACCGTCTTGGGGAAGAAGCCCGCGCACCCGTCGATGGCGCCCGCGCCCCCCACCGCCACCACCGGCAGCAGCTGCTGGCCGAGCCCCGTGAAGGTCCGGAACTGCGCGTGGTCGATGTGCGGGCTCGACGCCACCTGCGCGTGGTACGACATGTCGCCGTGCGACATCTTGCAGCCCACGATGTTGGGGTGCCGGGACAGCGTCACGTAGGTCGAGGGGACGACTTTGACGTTGTTGGAGACTCCCGGGTAGTGGTAGCTGCATGTCTTTTGTCAGCGGAACCACGACGAAGGCAGGGGTGCAAGGTGCTGAAAAGACTTACATCAGGATGGGGATGGGGCTGTGGTCAGCGACGGCGGTGAACCATTGGATGATGCCCTCCTGCGTGCTGGCGCCGGCGAAGAAGCCGGGGACCAAACACAGTCCCCACTGGGCGCCCGTCTCCCTGGCGCTCTTCAGCTGGGCGACAGTCTCCTCGATGTTCTGCGTGGCGGTGCCGGCGATGATGGGGTAGTCCCGGAAGCCGGCGCCGTCGAGGGCCTGCCGCACGCTGGACAGGATCTCGGAGCGCTCCCGGTTGGTCAGGTGTATGGCCTCGCCGGTGCTGCCGAGGAGGACGAGCCCGGTGATGCCGGCCTTGGCCAGGTAGACCGAGTGCGCCGCCTGGGTCTCGGCGTCGTAGGGCGAGGCGATGGAGTTGTAGCTCGGCGACTTCTTGGGCTGGAAGAAGGTGGGCACGGGCACGTAGATGCCGGCCGGGGGAACTGAAGGAGCCATGTTTGCTTATTAGTAAATTCACAGGCAAATGTTAGGAAGAAGGAAAAGTCAATGCACAAGGCAGGCAGACATCTTACCTCCTTACATATTTATGGTTTCGGGGGCTTGCGCGGGGTCCTCCAGAAAATGACGCCGTACCCGAATTAGTGAGGAATGAAGTCGGCAATTCGGGGCAGCATTGCAGCGATCTCTTTGCGGGTCGTTTACCGGTGTTGGCCGACATGATCAACGTCGACAAGTTACAACGACCCGGAACGGTCAGCTTGTCAGCTTGGAACTGGATAGGATATGTTTATTGCACAGCCTACAGATGGACTTGAAGCTGAGCGCCTTGTTGACAGTCAGACCACCATTTAAGTTTTAGGCAGCACTATGCTATAAATAACAAGTGACGCAGAGCCACAACATTAACAAAACCAGTGAGTGCACTTGTTGCAGTGAATACTTCTTTGCCTTCTATATAAGTTCCACACATTATCTCACCTGCTGCCTTCTCTTGTCCTGCATACAACTTAAGAAACCGCCATTTTCATTCCGAAACGATGGCCAATGCCCTCCGCCAGCAGCTGCAGGCGCAGAAACATAGAAAACAACCAATACCGGTCAAGACGTCTTACGAGTCCCGGGAGGTCGCGATCCCGGACGACTTTCTACGGGATGAGCGCCACACCGGGGCATCCATCACATACAAGGTGATCGAATTTAAGGAGACGGTTCTCCCCCAGTACGAGCCATGCTACGCCGCCGTGCTGGACAACGTGCTCACACCCTCGGAGTGCGAGACCCTCCTCCGCCTCGCCGAGTCGAGCGTGCTGGACGCGGACAAGGAGGACGACGGGAACCCCTGGAGGCCCGCCATGGTCAACGTGGGCAATGGCTACGAGGTTCTGGAGGCGAGCTACCGCAACAGCGACCGCATCATCTGGGACAACCAGGAGGTCGTGGACCGCATCTGGGCGCGCGTCGAGCAGGTGCCCGGCATCATGGACAAGCTCAGGTCGGTGACGGGCGAGGAGCTGCTCGGCGTCACCAAGCCCAACAAGCCCCTCACGTGGTGGGACTTCCACCAGGTCAACAAGCGGATGCGCTGCCTCAAGTACGGCCCCGGCCAGTTCTTCGCGCCGCACTGCGACGGGCCGTACTCCACCAAGGCCGAGGACGGCACCGTCTACCGCACCCAATACACGGTGCACATCTACCTCAACGACTCCAAGGCCGAGGCCGGCGACGACAAGGCCGAGCTGGACGGTGGTGCCACGACGTTCTTGTCAAACGACGAGAAGCGCCGGGTCGATGTCAATCCCAAGGCCGGTCGCGTCTTGATCTTCCAGCACCGCAGGCTATATCATTCTGGCGACAACGTCCTAGCGGGTACGAAATACACCATAAGGACCGATATCATCTACAAGCTAAGGAAGGATGGAGATTGAGAGGACACGGGCTCGGGGGTTGATTCGCGTTATCCAAGGGGCGAAGCGAATGCATGCGATTTAGTCAGCTATAAGAAACACAGCGAGAAAGCAGGTCAGCTTGATCTCTGTACTATATACAACAATCTCAATCTCGTTTAGTTCTCTGTTGTTGAGGCCTTGGGCGGCGGGCGTAGGGTCACTAGGGGGATTTCATCGTCGCTAAAATCGCTATGATGTCCACTGTAGCTGTCATTCCCTACAGGCCTTTCAGGCTTGTACACAGGCAGGTTGACATTGTTCCGCACCACATCTCGAAAGCCTATGGCTCTCAATCCCACTAATAAAAAATACACCTTGGTCAGCTCGGATTCCATGATACTTTAACAAGTAACGAACAAGAGTAAGTACTTACTTGCCGCAATACGCCCCATTTCAATCAGGACTGGGATCCAAGTCAGAGTTGCGAGGATCTGTCCAAATTCCCATTTATTAATCTCGATCTTCGACAGCACGTCCCGCGATGCGGCGGTGAGAACGCCACGGATGTGCATGATCAACCCGAGCATTGTCCACATGCCGACCAGACAGAACAAACACAGCACGATATGAAAGAAACGAGATGTCAGCCTCGACGCCCTCTTGTTCGCACTGCCTCGTAACCGCTCTACGAGACGCACCGCCCCTATCATGAGGTACATGCCGGGCGGCATCAGAATGACAGTCCAGACGCATACCACCGCAAACTTGAGATAGCCGTTGCTCGCGTCGAAATGATAGTTGCAGTAGCCCCTCAAATGAGGCGGTATCTCGTGCACGAGCTCGCCCAGTACCGACTTGCTCTTCACCGTGTTCCGGAGGAACATGAACATGAAGCTCAACTCGGGCTGCTTCATGGCCGTGAGCCAGACCACGGCCATCCACATGCAGTAGGACAAAAACGTCGCGGCTCGGAAGAACCAGCGACTGATGCGGCCATGGGTCTGGTCCACCAGACAGCACAGCGCCAGGAGCGGCAGGAAGGCGAAGGACGACACCAGGTTGTTGACGAGAAAGAAGAGGGGGGTGTTGGACTTGTTGCCACCGTACAGCCGGAGCGCCGCGAGCTGGATACCGAAACACAAGATGCTCGCGCCGAGGAACATATCGTACAATGAACCCCGGTGCACGTCGACCAGTCTCGCGAGGACGAGAGATGGACGGCTTGTCCCTCTCTTGTTCCATTGCGCGAGGAGCACGAGCACGAGGAAAAATGCCGTCACAAGTGCGGCCTCCATGCAGTAAGAGCTCAAGACCTGGGAGTTATCTCTCAGCTACTGCGGAACGCATGCTTCAGAGAAAGAAGAGCGACTTACACCGATGCCAGCCAAACCCGGGTCCACCTCGATTATCCCGGCAGACGCAAGACACGTCCGCTCCATGCACGCGGCATTTCCCCCGGCGACCCTGGAGACTACGTACTCGTGCCAGCCCACGCCTGTCGTATGGCTGTCGCCCGGCCTCGAGACGTTGAAAGGCTGGTGCTCCATACTGAAGAACCACTGCACAACCGCCTTCTGCGACGGCCGGCCAGATACATTTGGGGGCAGGATCGATGCGAGGTAGTTGAAAAGATAGTGTGATATGACAGGCCCATAGCGATTGTAATCCATGGCGTAATTTATGAAGTCATCGCACGATCTTGCGTAGTTTAGCAAGTCGCTGTCGCCAGGTGGGCCGACCCATTCATCCCCATTCATGTCCATCTTGCTCCCCTGCCGCGCCGGAGTTGTTGAATACTCAGAAAGACGTATTATGTCAGATTTTGCGGCGTTACGGGTCTGGAAGGAGAGGTTGCTGCGAAGCTGGCAGTCCAGGTGATATATTGCCTTGTCTCGCGCGTGCAAATAATGGGGTTGAGATGTTTTGCGTAAGTAAAGTCGTGGCTGCTATGTCCCTCTCGGGCCAGTTCTGGCCAGTTTCCCAAGGGATTCGGCATTCGCGCCGAGCTCGGTCAACCAAATGCTAAGGAAAGGCACCGCGCAGAGCGATCTCCATGATCCAGAGCCAGCAGGAACATACTCGTCAGGGCCGGCGCATGCACGCATTGTCAACAAGCGGCCGGTCGCGGATGTCAGGAACGAGGAGGCTCTGGTGCTAAGGAATCGATCGATCTCACCTCAATATAGCAGCAACAATGATACCAGCCACCGCTTGGCGAGAAGCCGAAATGGTCCGCAACGGTGGTAGGTGGACCAGCTGCGCAGATTGTTCGATAGCCGCATTCTGCTAGATATACTATAACTAGCTTCATACGAACTAAAGCAGCAAGCTCTCGGCGATTGGGGAGTTACAAAGGATACTACTCTAACCCTGAGTTGAACAAGTGGCCGGTGGCAGCGGAATGGAGGAGGGATATAATCAACCTGGCTGGACTCAGTACCTTGTGGGAGGATACTACAACCGGGTCTTTAGTCTATCCTTCATAGACAAAGTTGAAGTGGGAGGTTGCCAAATTATCCACCACAAAATAGCCCTACACATCCCCGAAGGATAAGACTCCCTACCGTAAAAAGCCGTCATTCTCTAGTATCTGGACAAGTATACGGATCTCAAAGACCCGGAGGTTATCACATGGGATGCGACGGGGAGCAACCCGTTAAGCCCTGGCTAAGAACGTAAGGTGGATAGACACCTCGAGGACAATCGGAAACATGTTATTTCTGGCCAGGGATTCATCATCGCTGATGGATTAGCAGCCATGTACCGGCAACGGCGTCCTTCACCAGTCTAGTTGCGGGATCCATCAAGGTCCATCGGAACGGGTTCAAACACGGCAACATCAACCTCTGCGGCCACATCTTCGTTCAGGCACTCGGCACCGAATATTACCACCAAACAAAATACACTGTTGGTTGGAATAACAGCAAAAATGGCCTTGTGGAAAGAAGGGGAGTGGCTTCTGATGGACAAGGAGAGGATCGAAAAGGGGCTAATCTGACGCGCACCGCAGAGCGGCCAAACATAAGTATGTACTTATTGTACAATCAATACGAGGATTTGGGCGTCGGGTTTAGATTGTGGGATTCTTGACCTGGCGTCTGTTTTTTCTTTCTTTCGCTGATTAGCAATATAGTGGCTCTTGCGCAGGTGACCGTCCCTTCCAGTCATACAGGATAGTCTCATAATCGCGGACACCCTTCGCACGCTTGAGTATATAACGCACTCCATGTCCCATAGGGAATCTGTGCGAGTCCGAACTATGCTGGAGGCAGCCGTATTTGTCATTTCGTTGCGTGGATCGACGTAGCCGGCCATGGCGCCATTGCCACTTTCTCTTCCTTCGAGGAACCCGGGCCAGTATAAAACCCAAGCCCGGGACACCCAACCACCGAAGCCTTATCCACTCTCGTTTAAGGAGAAACGGTAAAGAAAGAAAGGAACTTCGAAAACAGAACGATCTCTACCATACCGGGGATATTACCTACTTACTTACTCGCGCAAATAACTACAGATATGTCACCAAACGAGACCCACAGATCTAGCGGTCATCACGGGAATCGCCATCATCATCATCACAATAGGGGATATTCATACAACCCAGCACAACTAGGTGCCATGCGGTACTTCTCCGGAGGCGGCTCTGGAACATCGCGGCACCACCGCAACCACCAATGGCAATACGATAGATCCGGCTACGGGATGTCGAGGCGCAGGGGAAGCGGCCAAGCTTGTATGATGATGTAAGTGAAGGGGATGGCCATTTCAAACATAGAAATGCCTGCAGCATAGTGTCATAGCGGCAGCAAGAATAATTAGTTTTAAATGGGTTTTATTGCAAATATGCAACAGCGCTTGATCATTTGACTAGCCTTGGATGACCTTGGCACCTTCGGCGGGTTCTAACACTTTCCATTTGCACTCAATGTTTTCCTGCTTGAACCTTGAGATGATTCTGTCGGCGATCTCTTCAAAGTTGCCTACACGATCCATCATTAGCAGAACTTCGTAGATTCCGGTCGTGCATTCCATCCATGCTCAAGTGTGGTTCTGAGCTGCGGTGAGGGCGTAAGGGGGTAGTAAACTTACTTGTGGCCAGGGCCAGAATGGTGGGACCAGCACCCGAAAGGCACACGCCGAGAAGTCCGGGCTGAGTGGAGGGAGACATGGATGCTATGATGTCTCCGAGACCTGGGATGAGAGTCTGGCGGTACTGCTGGTGCAGCTTATCCTGCATGGCAAGGTAGATCATGTCGGGGTCCGGTGGGGACTGGCCCAGGGCGACCGGCAAGAGCGCTATTCTCTGGAGATTGAAGGTCACATCTTGCCTCGGGTAGTGAGTCGGCAGGACCTCTCGCGCTTTCGCCGTTGGCACTTCGAAGGCCGGCATGATGGCGATGGCCTTGATCTCTTTGGACCAAGGGAATTTGATGTGGTGGCCAATGCCGTTTGGCGGCTCTGGAGGGCGCTTGCCTGTATCCAGCCCGCCTGCAGGCGCGGGGAGGACTTCACTCAGGGGGATCTCTACCCGCGCAACATCCTCGGGCGTCAAAGGCTTGAGGTACGTGCCCACGAAGCCGCCAAAGAGTGCGGCACCCACGTTGTCGGGATGACGTTCTGGAGTTCCTGTCAGCCATTGGGGGGGTTTCTTCAATCATACGAGGGGTGACTTCAGGGCAGCACACCAATCATGAGACAGAAGTCGAATAGCCGCTCATTGCTCAAGTTCAATTTGCCCACGGTATTGCCGAGCAACACACCAGCCACAACGGCGGCACCGGAGGAACCCAGGCCGCCGCCTAGAGGGATGGGGTTGTTGATATGCACATGGGTTTCCACTGGAAAGGCTCGCTGATCGTGGCATCGCAAGACGTAGAGAGCGACGCGGGTGAGCAGATTGGCAGAGGGGTCCAGTGGGACTTCGCCCGTCTCAGCGCCTTGGCCCTCATAGGTGATTTTGCAGTTCAGGGGTTGGTCCGAAGTGGTCTTGGACCTGTCAATTGTGACGGTCAGCTCGAGATATATGGACAGGGCCAGTCCGATGACGTCGAAACCAGGGCCGATATTGGCTGACGAGCAGGGGGCTCTGATGGTGAAGGACTCCATTCTGTCGCAATGAACACCCATCGATAGCCGGACAGTCGGAGTGGGAAAAAACAAACAGAAGAAGAAATGAATGTCGAAGCAGCTTCTTAACCCCACACAAGATAAAATCGTACCAGGCCAGCAGCAATCTTACTCGCTGAAACGTACTGTGTTCCTGCCTTCATGACATGAGATCTTGCCGACTTCGGGAGGGATAAGCAAAAATGAAAAAGGTGGGGGTCAGAGTTCACTCAGCCTTATATGTGGGGGGGGTTCTCGGTCCCATCTTATCAATACCAGATTCCGACTTTAGACGGGCATACTGTCTGTTGGAAAGAGCCGAGATATGTATGATCTTGATCAAGTTGCATGTAATTATGTACTTATTGTGTATGCAACCTGCGTCGTTGGTCAATTCTGCATACTGCGTAGTACAGAGGACCAAGCGGCAGGTTGAGTCTCAACAGCAGTGGCCTTTTACTTGAAATATCCACGGAGCTGCTCCCATCTGCCATGTGGCTGTCCATCTTTATTTCACCGCTTTCTATGTCGGGCTTAGTGCGGGGTGGAATTAGCGTCTGCCTGCTGCATCTAAGGGGCCACGATAACCAAGCCAAGCATCCAATGTCCATCATTAGTGACAGCTTGCCATTCATTGACGCTGCCAACCCTTCTTGTTTCACGAGCGCTTTGTTTGTTCCTGTTTGACTCTCCCGCGACCCCGAATCCTTTGCGCATGTGTCACGACCAGCCAGCATGAATTTCCTCAAATCTGCAGTGGCTTCAGCCATTGCTCAAGGGCCTCCATTCCCCTACTCCTTTGGCGACAAGGTCGACATCGACTCCTCCATATGGACGCTATATAATGGCACGAAACGAGTTAGTTACTCTGCAGCGACCAACAGTCCGCAAAGGACCCAAGCTCACAATGGATATAGGAAGATGGCAGCAATTGCAGCATCTTCTCCTTCGATGTCGTCGCAAACAAGAGCCGATTGGCCCTCGCCAAGAATGCGCTCAAGAAACTACGGACGATGCGACATCCTGGCGTAATCAAAGTCTTGGACGCGGTCGAGGTACAGAGCGACTAGACAGCCCGCTACACATGCGTATGCTCACGACTTCTCTAACAGACCGAAACCTATATCTACATTGCGACCGAGCGCGTTGTCCCTCTGCGATGGCACGTTAAGAGGAAGAGCTTGAGCCCAGAGACGATGAAATGGGGTCTTTACAGCGTTGCAGTACGTTTGGCACTGGGCGATTCACTCTTGTCATTGCGACAGGTGCTAATATACTCCAGCGTACGGTCAAATTCATCAACGACGAAGGCTCCTCGATACACGGCAATCTCAAGGTCGCATCAGTATATACCTCCGAGGGTGGAGAATGGAAGCTGGGCGGCTTCGAGGTGCTGAGCAATGTGAAGGATGACGATGCAGTCATATACACGTACGGAAGCTTGGTGCCCGACTCGGGAAGATATGCGCCCCCAGAAGTCGCCCGAGCTGGCTGGGATTCTATAAAGAAGAACCCGCACTCTTCCATCGATGCCTACAATTATGGTACCTTGATCTTCGAGGTCTTCAACGGTGATTTCGTGGGTGCCGATCAAGCAGGCCAGACGAAGGGGGTACCGCCGACCATGCATGCGAGCTACAAGCGACTAGTCAATGCCAACCCGAAGGCTAGAATTACTGTGGGTGCATTCTTACAACAAGGTCAAAGGTCTGGGAGCTTCTTCGACACCTCCTTAATCAAGTTGACCGACGGTATCGATAATCTGGGAGTCAAGTCGGAGGAAGAGAGGGAGGCGTTTCTGAGCGACCTCGACTCCTTGTCTGACGACTTCCCCGAAGACTTCTTCAAGATGAAAGTGTTGCCAGAACTGCTCAAGTCAGTCGAGTTCGGCGGCGGTGGTCCAAAGGCATTCGGCGTGGTTATGAAGATATCTACCAAATTGTCTGGAGACGACTTCGAAACACGAGTACAACCAGTGGTGGTCAGGTTGTTCGGTAATCCTGATCGTGCGATTCGGGTGTGCCTATTGGATAACCTCCCTCATATGATTGACCGTCTCCCACCGAAGATTGTCAATGACAAGATCTTCCCTAATTTGGTAGGTACCTGTGTGGTCGTATTGCGGGTATGTACTAATATCACAATTTTAGGTCTCTGGCTTTACGGATTTAGCACCAGTGGTGCGGGAGCAGACACTCAAGTCAGTTCTGGTGATCATATCGAAGCTTTCGGACCGTGTCATCAACGGCGAACTCTTGAAATACCTTGCCAAAACTGCCAACGACGAGCAACCCGGCATCAGAACCAATACCACCATCTGCTTGGGCAAAATCGCGAAGAACCTAGGGACCGGGGCGCGGTCGAAAGTGCTTATAGCTGCTTTTACTCGTTCACTACGAGATCCATTCGTGCATGCCCGCAGCGCAGCCTTAATGGCGCTGGCCGCAACAACGGAGCACTTCAGTGACGAGGATTGCGCGACAAAACTCATGCCCGCCATCTGCCCATCCCTCATTGATAAAGAAAAGCTTGTACGAGATCAGGCCAATAAGACCTTGGATATCTACATGCAAAGGATTCGCAAGGCCGCGGCCGCGATGCCTGATACCGTGCTCCCAGCACAACCCGCCAACGAGGGCGCTGGGCCCCGCATGAGTACGCCACAGCCATCTGAAGCTTCGTCTTGGACAGGGTGGGCTATCTCATCATTCACCAACAAGCTATCCGCTGCTGCTGGCGAGATCCAAGCCGACGCTGGCCACAACGGCACCGCGAATCCAGCAACCCTCAGCGCGTCCACACCGCCGGGCACTGCGCGTCTGACACCCACGACGTCCTCTGCATCCGCTCTCCATCGCCAGGCTGTCAAATCGCCCCCTCCACCCTCGATATCCCGGACACCCTCTACCACAGCTGCCGATGCTTACTTCAAGGACCCAGAGCCGGCCTTCGAGGACGAGGGCGGTGATGACGCCTGGGGCGACATGGGAGATATGGACGACAATGACGACAGCAATGCCAACGACGATAGCTTCGTCGATGCCAAGCCAGCTTCGTCTAAACCCGCCATCAGGCAGGCCGCCTCGCCCGCGCCCTTTGACGATGGGTCCGAGCCCGACTTTGCCGGGTGGCTCGCTGCGCAGGCATCCAAGAAGAGCGGGACGCCCGGCGGCAAACCTCTTCCCAAGGGTCTGTCCAAGGCCGGGGCCGGAGCAGCAGCAACTACAAGAAAGCCCAGCGCGACGTCGGTGACAAAGCCGAAACCGAAACCTGTCGTGGCCAAGAAGATCGATACAATGCCCAAAGAAACTAATGATGATGAAGATGGATGGGGTGATGGATGGTAAACTTCGAGGTACATGGCAACAACATGGGGCGCTGGCAGTGAGACAGACGTAGGGGAGAAGATGCAAATTCATGGGGCATTGGCATGGCATGGCGTTTTGGAGTTTGACCAACTGAATCATTATTTTCTTGGGTAGGTTTAGGTCTATATCATACAGCCGTCTCGGGCGAGACGGCCAATACCGAAATTCAACGTTATAGACATTGGTTATTATGAAGACAAAACAAATAGCCCCGGAAAAAGAAGCAAATGGTATTCATGCCTCGTGAAGCTGCTTTCCTCTACCATCTGGATACACGCGCTGAAGCGGAAAACGTCTCGATCGCTGATCGGACCAAGATCAAACGCAATACAATGGTCCTATACCTAACATGGAATACAAAGCATGAGAAGATGAAAAAAGGCAAGGCGATATTTGACCCTCCGTCGTCCCCTAACACCATGCGAGACGAAAGTGAAACTAGACAGTACGAGTCCTCCCAACGGAAAGTCTGTTCCTTGTTGGGTCGAATCGTCAACGGTGAAATCAAAGCAATGCCGCAATATCTCCAGCCATAGTGCTTCTAGGCAATGCCACTTGCTCTTCCGTAACCCCTAATGATGAACTATGGAACGAAGTGCTTTCCCAATTTGACAATGGCATAGTAGAACGGACCAGCGGTGATCGCACAGGCAATGGGGATAGAGTATGCCTACGGACGATGTTGGCGGCGATTTCCATGTCGATTTCGTGGTCCATATTGGAGTTGCAGCTGCATGTAGAGCGGTGCATCCTCCCAGTCAGACTCATCGCCTTCGTCTCCATCAGTTTCCTCGACCGCCTGGCTCTCGAGGCTGGCGAGTGACACATCATCCATCCAGTCATCACCAATAGCATCGCCATCGGCCATCTCGTCAGCCATCTCGTCGGGCATACCATCAGGCATCCCATTAGCGATGCCAGCATCCTTGTTACTGACATAAGGCGAAGGAGGACGACGGCGAGCACGGCCACCTCTACTGCCTCCTCTAGCACAAGCCCTGTTCAGGTTGCGGCCTCGGCTGCGATTCCCAGTCTGACTGCTCGAGGGAGCCGCAGTCACGGTGTTGCGATTATTCACTGTCTTATTCTTGCTGGAGCTGCTCGACGATCCTCCTAGCTGTCTGATCGATTTCTCGCGCGCGTCTCTGCGGTGGACCAACCCATTCGGAAAGAACCGGTAAGCTTCCCACTAGCGAGCCTCCGAGTAATCGTTCAAGGCGACACAGACAGCTCCGCGATGATGGCCATTATACTGCCGGATCACTTGCTGTGAATGCAGCTCCCAGAGCCGGGCGTAATGATCTGAGCAGGCCGTCACCAGATATGCAGAGTCAGCGCTGAAGGCGCAGTCCCACACCCAGCGCTGATGGCCTGTCAGGGTAGCCTCCAGGGGCCAAGGCTTAGGCGCATTGTCTGGATTGTTCGGGTCCTTTTGCGGATTGGCGCTGGGATCCGGAGACGTGATAGCGTTCGGGCTAATAGTAGTATTGTTGATGGTGTCGGAGGGGAGAACGCGAGGAGTAGAAGTTTGGGGATTTATCACGGGAACCTCGATTGAAGGATCAACGTCAGCAACAACCCAAATCTTGGCAGTGTGGTCCGCTGAGCACGTCGCTAGCTTCTTGACGTCTGGCGACAGAAGAATGCGCGTAATGTACTCCTTGTGGGCGGAGAAGTGAGTGACAGGTAACAGCTGTGTGTTGTGGAAGTCTTGAATCAATGCCCAGACATAGACATTGCCCTGGGTGATTGTCAGCTTACACAGAAAGACTAGTAGACGCAGCCTAGACTCACGTTGTTATTCGCTGCACAAAGCAGCGTTCCGTCACTGGCAACCGTGACACTGCTGACGCTCACATCTTCCTCGGGAATCAACTCGTGGCTGCAGTTGTTCTCTGCCAAATCCCAGATTCTCACAGATCCTCGACGATCGCAGCTGATGATTTCGCCCTGGTTGGGGTGGATTACAACATCATTGACGGGACTCCCATGACTGTACGTGCGCTGGACAGTACCGCTGCGGGTTTCCCAGATCTTGACATATCCATCCTCCGAGGAAGTGACCATCCACTTGCCTTCGCAGTGGAATGCGACGCCGGTGATGTTGTTGGTGTGACCTTCGAAGGTCAGGAGAGGGTTGGGGTTCGTCGACTTGATATCGTACAGCTTAACGGTATGGTGACCAGCAGCAGCCAGGAATCGCTTGTCGGGCGAGATACACAAACGGTTCACTTGCGAGTCGGGGTGTTGGATCGTTCGGGAACATATTCCGGATAGCGCCTCCCAGAACCTGAGCAGATGAATGTCAGCATCGCGATCTTCGCATTACACCGCGGAGGACTGTATCGGGATTTGTGTACATACCTAATGGTGTGGTCGTAGCCGGCTACAGTTCGAGGTTAGCCACTTCGCAAATCACAGCTAACAAATGACTGGGTGCTTACCTGTGCAAAGAATCACCGACATGATGAGTCTGGAACGTCGTCGCAAACCAGCAGGCAGGCCTTGGTATGAAGAAGACTATTCTTGCCAGTGAACAGTTGCACAAAGAGGCATGAAGCGAAAGTGAGATGGCACTCAGCTTCGATTATGACCTGGCATGTACGTCGCATGTAAAGAAAGCATGAACATTGAATTCAATGGATGGCATTTGGTAGGCGCGAATCCAAGCAACCTTGAGGGGACCACTATATCGATAACGATAACGATAAGCCTAGGCCACGCCCACCGATAAGCCTTAGTTACTTTTAGAACAACGTTGGACGATCCTCTCCTCTACATATCTACATGCTCTGAAGCTCTGCCTCGGATGTGTGGGAGAGCTACACCCAAACCGCCATAGGGATTCTCCGCAGCCCCTGAAAGAAAGATCACTCTCGCAGTATTGGCATGGTCCCTCGGCATTGAAGAGTAGATGGTCGTACTAATGTGTCCTCTGTCATGAAAAGGGGGGCTACGCAACATCGCGTGTTCCGATATTGTAGTAACGTACGAAAGTTGCGAATATCGCAAGGCTCTTCCACCCTCACTCTTGACTTCAGAAATGGCACTCGAAGGCAGTGAAAAGCAAAATGGCCCTTCTGATTGGGTATTGTCGACAGTCAGTCTGCCTGGCTGCCTGACACAGCCACCACTCCTGCATACCCCGCCCAGAGTCTCAGGCAAATATGTGAGCTGACAGCAAGTTGGCGGTGATAAAGTCCATTGGGCACAGAGCCATTTTACCAGTTTCCAATTTCCAATTCCATTTCCATCAGTTTCATGGCCCACGAGCATTCTCCTATACCACAAGAACCATCTTTTCTAGAAGCTGCTATTCTAATGAAGTCCCGGTAGCCACTGCAGCGGAAGATTTGAGCGATGATTGCCCTCTCTTAGTCTACCAAGCCCGAAGATTTACATTATGGAGCCGGGCACTGGTTCTCGAATGTATGGGCCGATCCCAGCTACTGGTCTGACTTCCGTAGTTGAACCACCTCAACCATCCCTTGAGTAAGTGCAGCCTAGTCCTTGTGTTGTCTCGACTATGCTAATGTCACAAGTATTGTGTTCGTACACGGATTTACGGGTCATCCCGAAAGAACATGGGCAAAGGCTAAAGGAGATGTGGAACATGTTGATGATGTATCGTCAGCATACTCAGCTGAAAGGCCTTCCAAGATGCGAAGGCTCAATATACTTCCGAGTTCAAAATCCAGCAGTGGCCATAGACACAGGTCGGTCTTTTGGCCACGGGATATTCTTCCCACCACAGCTCCTGATGCTAGAGTCATGACATACGGCTACGACACACACATCAGGCACTGGATTGGTCCAGAAGTTAGTCATAACACCGTCTATGACATCGCCTGGGATTTTCTTGTTGCACTGGAGGCTTCAAGGAGGGCCGAACCCACAAGACCGATCATTCTCATCGCGCACAGCCTGGGTGGGATAGTGGTGAAAGAGATGCTGCGAAGATCGAGCATGTCTAGACTGGGCCAGGGCCACTTGCACTCAGTCTTCGATTCAACGAGGGGGATCGTTTTCTTTGGCACGCCACACGGAGGCTCCGATCCGCGCGGCTTCCTCCAATCTGTCGCAGAGCGGCTGATCAAGGCAGTGGGGTTCACCGTTAACCAGCAAATTGTGAATTCTCTATTGCCATCATCTGAGCGGCTCCGGGAACTCCGAGATGAGTTTGCTCCTATGGCGCGTCAGCAGGGTTGGGCTATCCATTCCTTCCAAGAGCAAATGGGGGTCAAGCTCCTCGGTGGACGCAAAGTGGTAGACGACACCTCTTCGTACCTAAACGCCCCCGACCTCGAGGTTACGGAACATATTGGTCAAAACCACATGGAGATGTGTCGCTTCGTGGGGTGTCACGAATCCGAATATCGAAAGGTAGCAGCAGCAATCAGCCGCGTTATGTCGAAGGAAGGCAAGGCTACGACTGATCCCGACCATTTTAGAGAACCAGATGTTGATCAAGGGGTGTTGCAGGAGATCTTGGACTCGCTGCGCTTTGATCAACACGACTCTCGGCATCACAATATCAAGTCAGCCCATACCAAAACTTGCAAGTGGTTATTGAAGAGTGATTTATACTCGAAATGGGTCAAATCCGAAAACCTCGAGGATCATCATGGCTTCTTTTGGCTGAAGGGTAAGCCAGGAACTGGAAAGTCTACGATTATGAAGTTTATCTTTGCAAATGCGCGGCGTACAATGAAAGGGGTGATACTCGTCTCTTTCTTCTTCAATGCCCGCGGTCATGCGCTAGAGAGATCGACCATCGGGATGTACAGGTCACTGTTGCTGCAACTTCTCGAACAGAATCCTTCACTGCAACCAGTGTTGGGATTCGGTCCACTCCGGAGCAACTCGAGCTGGAGCCTCGAGCTACTGAAGTCGTTATTCGAGCAGGCTGTTCAGAGCCTATCCGACACACCTGTTGTTTGTTTCATTGATGCTCTAGATGAATGCCCAGAGACAGAAGTCCGTGAAATGGTTTCCTCCTTCTCAAACCTCGGTCAACTCGCAGCATCTACAGGGCATCAGCTAAGGGTATGCTTTTCAAGCAGACACTACCCATACATCACGATCGACAAGAAGATTGAGCTTGTTCTCGAAGAGCACGAGGGACATGGCGAAGACATTTCACATTACGTGGCAAGCGAGTTGAGAATTGGGCAGAGCAAACTAGCCGAAGAAATCAGACAGGCTGTGGAGACCAAATCCTCTGGCATCTTTATGTGGGTAGTACTCGTGGTCCAAATCCTCAACAAGGAATACGATAGTGGTCATGTCCACAAGCTCCGTCGACGGCTTAAGGAGATACCGAAAGATCTGCACGAGCTGTTCCGGGAAATATTCACAAGAGATGCTAGGAATGGCGAAGAATTGATACTGTGTCTTCAGTGGGTGCTCTTTGCTAGAGATCCACTGACACCAGCAGAGCTATATTCTGCTATCCTATGCGGCGCCGACTCTGAAGCCATCAGGGACAACAGTCTGGAGGACTTATCTTACTCCGATTTTGACCGGTACATTTTGGACTGCTCCAAGGGACTGATCGAAACCACCAAGTCCAAACACCATACAGCCCAGTTTATCCACGAGTCTGTTCGTGACTTCCTGCTCAAAAATGATGGTTTCATATCTTTGTTAGCAGAGGAAAGCAATGCCGGCTTCGAAGGGCAGAGTCACGAGAAGCTCAAGCAATGCTGCCTAGCCCAGATGGACATTGCGAGACTAGCGAGCCAGCAAGATGCAGTGGACGAGCAAGTACCACTTCCAGCAAAGTTCCCGTTTCTTCGATACGCCGCCAACAACGTTTTTCATCACGCCGATAGAGCAAAGGAACTCGGTATATCCCAAAATGGGTTTTTGGCCGACTTTTACACTGCAGATTGGGTGTTACTTAGCAACTCATGCGAGAAATTCGGGGCTCGCAGATATCCCGCTGACGCCAGGCTGCTATACATACTGGCAGAAAAGAACCTCCCTCACCTCATTGCAATACATCCGACTGCTTCAAGCTATTTAGACATGGGAAATGAACGCTACAGCTGTCCTTTGTATGCTGCTCTTGCCATGGGAAGCCATGAAGCTGCCAAATCATTACTCTGGCCAGTAGTGCAAGATTTCCCTGCCTCACACGAAGCTCGGCTACTTTTTGACAAGTTGTTTTCGCAGAAGGAGCCCTGGCCAGCTTTTCGGAGAGACTCCAAGTTTCGTATAAAAGTTGAGTTGTACGACCATATGTTGTACAGCAGCGAAGAACTGATGTCTTTGTTTCTTGGCGCTGGGCTGCTGAACGATGACATTCAAACTCAAACCCATGCCTCTGACCTTCTCGAGGTTGCAGTTCGTCACAAACGCGATAACTTCATAACGGAGCTACTGAAAAGGGAAATTTATAGGGTGGGGGGTTGGAGGGATTATCCTCTACACCAAGCAGCAAAGTTCAATCTTCCAACGGTGGCCAGGTTCTTTCTGGAGACTCTCGGTTCTGATGAGCTCGACAAAGCCGACCACACTGGGACTATACCAATGTCACTCGCCGTGTCTAATGGGAACCACCGTGTTGTTAAGGTGTTGCTCGAGTTTGGCGCAAACGTCAACGGTCACGGCACAAATGAGCTACCTTACACAACTGCATTATCTCACGCGATGATACATGGTAATGTAGAGGTTGTCAAATTGCTCCTGGATTCGGGTAAAGCAGATGTCAATGCCCGCGACGATGAAGGGCAGACACCTTTATGCCACGCAGTAATGCATAGTGCTGTGGGGGCTGTCAAATTGCTCCTAGAGTCGGGTAAAGCAGATGTCAATGCCCGTGACATTGAAGGGCAGACACCTTTATATCACGCGGTAATGGGCAGTGATTTGGAGGTTATCGAATTGCTCCTAAAGTCGGGTAAAGCAGATGTTAATGCCCCACACAATACAGGGTGGACGCCTTTATATTACGCGGTAATACATTGTAATATAAAGGTTGTCAAATTGCTCTTGGAGTCGGGTAAAGCAGATGTCAATGCCTGCGATGATGAAGGGCAGACAATTTTACATCACGCGGCGGTGCGTGATGTGGAGGTTGTCAAATTGCTCCTAAAGTCGGGTAAAGCAGATGTCAATGCCCGCGACATTGAAGGGCGGACACCTTTATCGAATGCTTTTGGGTATCGAGGACGCTCTCCCTCTTATGCACAAGCCATATTAGAAACGATCAAGGCGTTGCTCGCCACCGGCGCTGATATCAATTCCTCCGACAATATAGGCAGGACGCCTTTGTCTTGGGCTGCCACTGGCGGATGGCCAGAAACCCCAATGCCATTCAGTACACCGGCAACCTATGTTTTACCCCTGCTTCTTGAGCGAGGAGCAAACCCAAGAATCGAAGATGCCCAAGGTCGTACTGCATACGATTGGTACAATCTCTTTTTCGAAAATCGTAACTCAATAGGCGCGACGGACGACGTTCCGTCAACGCTGGTACAGGAACTTCTAGCTCCAGTCCCATCATCCGAGAGTGCTGTATAGTTATTAGATCATGTTGTTTCAATCATAACGGACCTCCACTGTGAAATTGTGTGGTTCTCTCTCCCCAAACGGTTTTCCACATCATCGTCGTTACCACACAATTTCGTCTGTAGGTTGATAGAGCTGCTTTGAATGGTAAATGTGGACTACTGCACATTATTATATCGAGGAATGGATCGGGCAGACTTGACATTTCTGCGCCATACTATCTCCTTGAATGATTGTAGTAAAGGGTTGCTCTCTTTTCCAGGCCATCGGTTACTGATACAAGCTACCTCTGAACAGGCTAACTAGTAGTTTATGCAACTGTATCATCTAGTCTGGTTGTAAAAGCTGTCAGGGTTAGGGCTGAACGCAGCGTAGAAGGCGGCACTATAGAGTCAGGTCGAAATCGTGCATTATCACTATCAAAGTGCTACCTCTCACGATTTGTTTATCAAATCCCATCCGTCTGCCCTCCACCCCTTACTCAAGGAGTACTTTGCGTATCGTAGTGAATCAACATCCCAGGCCGTCCAGCAGCCGCTCAAAGAATCAAGTGGAAAGAAAAGCACACCTTCCTCACTTGGGGGGGTTGGAATTCTGCTGTCTCGCGTGTTTCCTCGTACTCCTATGCCCCCGGGATTCCTCGGGCGGCGGAATGAAATCGGCGTCAGGGGCCGTGGTCAGGTCTCCGTGGACCGGGCAGATGCCGTACGCAACAATTCTGCTGTTGTTACAGTTATCGCAGCTGCGCACTTGGTTAGCCGCTGTCTCGGGTGCGCGGGTCCGTTTCCGGGGGAGGAGGGGGGCCGTACTCCATCTTCATGCTGCCGTTGCAGACTGGGCATGTACACAGAAGCTGGCCACGCACGCACTGGCAACTGTCCTCCTCGAAATATGAAGCGTCAGGTACCTTAGGCATTGTTGGCGGTGGTAGCCCTTTGCTCTGATTCGGTTGCTGTTGTGAGTTCGGTCCTTTCTATCCTCGGCAAAACTCCCAACCTCATGTAAAAAGTATTGGATGAAAGATGGAGTGCAGTTCTTGATGGTTTTCCCGAGTTGCTCTTTGGTCACTTACAGCAAGGTATAAATCCAGGGAACTGCGAGGTTTGGATGATTTGAGGAGTAGTTACTTGCCAGAAACAAAAATCAGGAAAAAGACAGTGGCTCTTATATACTACAACCACCTAGTTCTCCCAAGGGATTTTATCTCAGCTCCAGATGTCCTCAGGGTCCCTGGTGATATTCCACCACCCCGTGAAAGGTCATCACGATACACGGCTGTGAGACCGCTTCAGAAGAATCGATGGCATAATCATGAGGTCACTAAGACAGTACAGGACCGGCAATGGCTGCCTGACTTGGCGGCGGCGGCCCAAGGCACAGAGGTACAGCTATAATGATCATAGGCGAGACTCGGGCGTTGTTTGCCATAAAGTAACGTAGGGTAAGCATGTTTCGGCCGCATGCGCTTGCCTCCTTCGGGTTGCACAAGCGGCTTGGCTGAACTCAGGGGACCTGCATCTGACGGGACAGGATTCTGGATGATGAGGTTGCCATGAACAATCAAACCAGATCTCGGACGTTGACCGATCGTTCTCACTCGAAGCCGAGATCGGAACTCATGATATGCAGTTGATCATAAAGTGACAGGTGCGACTCGAGAACGTATTGGGTTACCACTAGGACTTGGGGGGTCTCTCTCTCACGTAAGAGGCAGGTTTATCTTCCCCTCGCAGTGTTCGATGAGCATGAAGCCTGCAGTTTCAGCATGATAGATCCTGCGCAAATCCGTCGAGGGGAAGGGGAGGAAGGCGAACCTAAGCCAATGAACGCGCGTAAGCCATGTGTCGAGTGCTGTCAGTATCCGTGGGACCGTGTTACAGCCACTCTGACCCGATCATACTCCAAGAGCGCGGGATTGGAGACACGTAGCCCTCGGTATTCGGGTTCCGCCCCTTGGTAACATGGCCAGGGCTCTAGGTCCGTACAACTGGGCGCAATTGAAAGGGCCGTAAACGAAACAAGCGGTGACCCTTAAATGTTCGATGGCGGCACAGAAGGAATGGAATGGCTCAACCATTGCATCTGGCTCAAACTCACCAAGGACATGTTGATACACATCCTCGTTCGCTTTCGCCTCCCTTGCGAAATATAAATCGTCGGAGGGGAAGCATGATATGCTTGATTACATACACACGTATACATACACCCCATTGCCGCGTGGTGACGGTTCATCCCGCAGACGCGCGTAGGGCAGAATGATGCGAACGGTACACTGCAGCCGGGATGGACACATGTGGTACTCGGCTTGAAGGAACATGTTTCCGCATAAGCTGGCATAACGTGCCATATCCCGCCATCAGCTATGTTTTAGATTTAGCAGTCACGCGAGCCTCTCCATGGCCAGTGAAAGAGGGCACGAAGCCAAGAAAACCTGCCGTGGCCTTCTAGTGCGGCCAGTCCCGAGACATCGCGTAGATATCCAGTCCGTCGACAAGCTCTTTCCGAGTCCATTCATGTTAGATGCCGGGCTCTGCTGCCAAAGTACCTGCAGAATACCCATCTATGCGTTATCTGATATGCCACGTAGTTCTTCCTTCGCCGACTGCCACAAACTAAAATTGACATGGTCCAGCTCAGCCCCGCGACTCTCTCGGTCTCGAAAAAGAACTAACATGGTATCGTACGTTCTAGCAAAACTGGTTGCACTCTGTGACATGTATATCAATATGGGCGGGTAGAGTTGACCTGACAAGGGAATAGCAAACTTTTGAGAAGAGACTGCACGCGTAACTTGGGCACGGATGGGATGAGAGAATGGACGGGATGGAATGATACGTTCAACTACTCAGCAAAGCTGGGTGATCTGACAGGTAGATGACTTCTTCGACGAAGCAACAAGAAAAGTAAATCAAACACAAACAATCCTTCATGCTGTATGTAACAGGTGACGTGACAACAACGTGGCCCACAAGACCCTCCTTCGTAGTAATAGCAATGGGAATGGCCAGTCCGGGACTCATCCTGCCTCATAATTATCTGCTGCTCCGTTTATTGGACGTACCCTGTCGTCCATTGCCATGGGAGCGGCGATGGTTGGATCTTGTGCTGTTGGAACAGCTGCTCTGTCCTTTCTGCGCCGAGGTAAAGACGCCGGCACCTAAGTAGAATCCTGTCCCACCGCACTGGGTGCAGCTTTGGCGCCTAGGCATTGCAACTGTCAGTTTAGACACGGCGAAGGAAGTCCGTGGCCGGTTGCTCACAGTCTTGAGCTGCCTTCGCAGTTAGGGCATCCGTACACAGTCCTTCGCTCGTCCCCTATGCCATACGTGGACCAATCTTCCTGATAATGCGTGTCAACTGCCTGGTCTTCATGCGGCTGCGGCTGCTGCTGCTGCAGTTGTTGTTCAGCTCCAACTGATGGTGCCTGTTGCGATGGCATCTTTGTGGCCAATGAGCAGTAGCAATGGGTGAAGTGAATTTAATAATGGGTACTTAGATAGGATTGTTTGATAATGAGTGCGTAACTAAATGCTTAGGGGTCGACAATTATTCGGTGGTTATACGGTGCTCTATTTATATTCCTCAAGACCTGCCTCTCCTCGACCCACGATGATCCTTCCCCTATAGCTTCTGTGTAGGGTCATAGTTCGGGACCGCACTCACCACCACTGGAATCAGGAGAAGCCAAAGGGATCTCTCACCGTTTCGAGAAGAGCGAATGACCAATTTCTGAGGCTCTCTCCATCTGTCGCCTGATTTGCGAGGAGGGTGGCTGGCTGCAAAGTGCAAGGCAGCCATCGGAGCCGCAGTCATCTTCCCATCCATCCACACCCCCCTGCGAGAAATGTATCTATTATTGTACTAGCATCCCTGCACGCCTATAAGGAATTCGACCAATCGATGCGTTCTTTCCGTTCCTCTTGCCAAGCGTGGCTGCGTGGCTGCCTCTCCGTGGCACCTTCCCAATCGATTGTTTATTCTACCTAAGGTTAACCCTTGCCAAAAGACAATAAGAATCTGCCCACGTGTAATTTTTCACTATACCCTACAATCAAATCGACGATCCTCCTCAGTTCTTTCTCTTTCTACTTCCTATGCTGACTTCCTATGACGGCTTCATACGGTACAAATGCTCGTGGACCCAGCTCGGAACGTTTCCTGGACTTTTGTTTGGAAACCCGCCCGACGGGGCTAAGCCCGGCTACCTGCATCACTGTCCTTGCCGCAACAATCGTCGCTTTATCCAACACGCACACACTCTCTCCAGGACCCGCGGCACGCTCTGCCGGTCCAGAGTAGCGGTGTCTTCTCCTGGCCCCTCACCAACTGGCATGCCACGGCATTTTCCCATCGTCGGCATTCTGGAGCAGCATGTCACAAGACTCCATAGACAAAGCCTTGTTTTGCATCTCGAGTCTGCTGCAGGAAGATCTACTCAATCGATATGACATCAGAACAGCCTCCATATCATCAATATTGTCACCAAAATCCGAACTTCAGACGCTTGACATTGGATGACAGGTGCAGGGTTCATCTGAGTTACGGAGCATCTCGCACAACGTGGGATACCCATTGCCCCGACTGAAAGGCCCAAAGCTACGTAACCGCTGAGTAGTACGGATGCTCCCTCGGCAAATTTACAATTCTCCCCTGTACCTTGTATTACAAGCTGAATCTGCTAGCCCTTTGTCCTTCAATCTAATGTCAGGCCGTTGCAGACGCCCTTCTTCCACTGGACACTTAGCCCTGAGCATTGATGGAATGGTTTCATCGGGAGAAACACCTTGACCGGACTTCTCTCCATGAATGAATAGGACTTTCTCCGTTTTCCCCTTTCATGACATATCGCGCATGTTACTCGTCTCTCTCCAATGTGTCCCACCACCACGCGCGCCATCGATCTCCCATCTTTCGGTATCGATCCAATAACTTGGTGATACAATACTTTCATGGGGGCGTCTTCTGCAACGGCTCGTGGGTTCACAGAGTTGACTGTCCCCATACATGGCCGTTACCGGCTATCGACCATGGTGTGTACCGCATCCCATCCACCCCCTTTGCGGACGTGGCCAAGGCGACTTAATGAAATTGGTTGCCTCAGCTTTCGACAACCGGCAATGAAGCAGCAATTGGCCAGGCGTCAATGCATGTGTTACTAATGTGCGACCACCGGGGCAGCCGCGGGTGAGGAGTTCAGGGAAAGCGTTTCTCCCCCTTCCCTTTCGACGATGTCACGATGACGAAGAAACGTCTAGGCTCCTCCTTGGGGCATTTTGGGTACACAATTTCGAACATCAATGTTGCTTTGACAGGCGAGCGTGAGCCGATATCTGGCGTTCGGTCTACTGGGTCTGGCCAGTTATGTTGCTCCACGATTGACCCCCTTCCTGTGAACCATTAGGACCCCTGTCTTCCTGGTCAGGCGATCTCACTCTGCCGCTGTCTGATTAGATCTGCAGACATATCTGGCCCGGCAAGTGTTGCCCTCCATGTCCTCGAGCAAATTTCTCAAGGCAATGTCTGCCGTATGCCGTCTGCAACGAATGGAGACATCGTGAACTTCGCTGTCGCGGGTCATGTGTCTCTCAATTCATCCAGTGAGGCGAAGCCACATCGAACCTTTGTGTTACCCTTGGCTGCCAAAACCTACCCTACCGGAGACACCGAGGGTACAAAGCATCACCAGCACGACTGCCAAGGCTTGGGCTGATTACTCCTGCCGCTAGCCGGGCAACTGGGCTCGGTATCTTTGTGCGCTCTTGAGGAAGGCTCGTCGGATCGGATATCTTCTAATTTCGAGGGGTTGTTTCCTCTACACACCACACCTTTCCTCGGCGCAGCGACTTTAAAGTACCCACGCACTTCAAGGCAGCATGGTTCACACCCTTGTACTCTGGACGGCAGGAAGTCTCTATATTGCGAGATTCGGGAATCTTCCGAGATACTTCCGGGAGGTAGGTACTGGAGCGGCTATGCAGTTACCTAACTGATTGGCCAAGCCGGCATTCTGGGCTAGTGGCGCTGCACATTACAGCCCGGTTACTATACACCTACTGTGATGCTCTCCGTTTTAGGGAGTGTCCCCCCATCTTGCAGAAACAAATCAATTTGATAGGAGCTGATGATTCAAGGCTATCGGCCATCTGCATAAGGCAAGGCGAAGTTCTTTGTCGGCCCTACTGCTCCTGTTTGACTTGAACAGACAATCAAGAGACAATGACAGATGATGTCACTACTGCGGCCAAAGATGACCAACTTATACTCATGTATCGCTCAACGAGTCCAGCTCACCAGCTCGGAAAGGTCCTCGGGGTCTTTCGCCGGGATCGTGATACTTATCCCACGTCTACACTAGGAGGACATTGCACGCTGTGTCGAATCGTTAATGACGCGCTTCGTTGATAACGAGCCGACTGACTAATTACCGGGCCCTCGCACCTTCAACCCATGGGTCCAAGCATCAGATTATCCTGGCAAAGTGCAGTGTCTCTGGCGATTGATTCGTTGGAGATGCCCTGCCTACCAATACCTGCCAAGATACGCTTAGTAGGAGACACGATACGCATTGTAATTACAAGCAGGTATCCAGTGGTAGTATGGTACCAAGACACCGGGATTGACGAATTGGGAGCCATGGTATAGCGTTCGAAGAAGGTCCAAAACCCGCAGACTATGTTACATGGCGATACTTTAAGGCATCAATAGTTCCCTGTGGCACGGAGGTTGAGAGTAGCAGTGAGCAAGGAAGAATGCATCATAGCCTCACGATCGACTAATGCAATCGGGTAGAGTAGTATCAGATACAATATCAGAGATATCAGATGCGGCCGCCCCATGATCCACCGTTCGTCCTCCTTGCTGGGCTTTGACGGGCTAAGATCGACGGGTTGCCATATCTGTTCCCACTTCCATCATTCTGATACAACATTGGACCGGGGGTGCTTTATCAGAAAGGTACATGTCATCATGTATTACTAGTCTATAAACAGGCCAAGAAACGTCGACATCTCGACATCTCGACATCTGAGCCAACCACCACGACTTAAACTGCGGAGCAGGTACGGGGCGCACTCCATGTCAGCTGTCAAAGCGCCGAAATTTCTGCAATGCCGAGAGGCCTTAGACCTGGACTGCGGAACGAAGGCCCATCCAACCCGGGCTGCCTCTGACTGGCCGACACGATTAAGCTCTCGGACCTCATACAAGCCCTGTTAGAAGATTCGCTGTGGCCATGCCTACACTGGAGCTGTTCATCTGCCCCTGTCTTGACTTCTTGTCTTGACGACACGTTTAAGCCCTCGGGCCTCTTGCAAACCCCTGCTAGTATTCTCGCTATGACCACGCCTACACTGGAGCCACCGGCCTGGGCCCTGGACCGTGGATCGGCATTTCTCTTTTGGGGCTCTGCGTCCGATTCACGATGCTCTTCTCGGACTGGTATTCACTTGTTCGACGATGCAGCGGGCCCGGAATAGGCATATCTTTATCAGGCACCGCTAACCACCCCTCAACCCCTCGGCAGGGAAATGCTGTCGGGGTTCCCAGGTTCAAGGTGCTTATATACCGTGGCCCGGCATGCACTGCGGTACTTTCCTGACAGGTCACTCGTAAGCTTGTCAAGAATCAGTCGATCTCCAATCGTCACGATTGTTCGCTGCCCTCCTCCGGCTCCTCTCATACTAGTTGCTGACGTTGTCATCTGAACAGCCGACATGTCAAGCTCTGATGATTTGCTGGTCCGCTTTACGGGGCATGACGTCCCCATCAGCTTCGATGCAGGCTTCGTCGTTCTGAGCTATGTCGTCAGTCTCATTGGCGCTGGCTGCACTCTGGAGCTAATCAACCGCCGCACATCGCTGAGAGGTTTATTCAACCAGTAAGTCAGACGACCCCTGCTCCTTCGTGGGCTGACAGGAGACTAACAGAGAAAACCCCACAGTCTTCTGCTCGTCGGCGCCGCCATTTCTATGGGAGGCATTTCCATCTGGTCAATGGTGAGTTGAGATGTCTCTGCTCCCCGGGGGAATATATGCACTAACACTCACTCGCCCAAGCATTTCATAGGAAACCGAGCAATTGTTATATTGCACGACGAGCCCGAGCTGCAGATTGTATATTCCTCGGGAATCACCGCCGCGTCCTTCTTCCTACCCATCCTCGTGCTCCTCCTGGCCTTTGTGGCCGTCGGCACCAACGACGAGGTCCCATGGTGGCGGGTAGGCCTCTCGGGCTCACTCTCTGGAGGCGCCATCTGCGGCATGCACTACCTCGGAAACGCCTCCATCAGCAACTACCACTGTGAATATGCCCTTGGCAACGTGATCGGTGCTGCCGTTATTGCCGTCTCGGCTAGCACCATTGCGCTCGCTCTGTTTTTCGTCTTCCGTGCCGCCTGGACGAATTCCTGGCTCAAGAAGACCGCTTGCATGTTCTTGCTTGCCGGTGCTGTCTCGGGCATGCATTGGGTCGCCTCTGTAGGGACCAGCTATTCGCTCCTTGAATCCGAAAAGGTGGCTGGCAGTGGCCAATCACGGACAGCCACCACCACTGTCGTCATCGTCCTATCCTTTTTCGCTGCCTCGTTCATGCTTTTGGCGGCCGGCCTGGCCGCCAGAACGAAGCGCAAGTATGCCAACAAGGCGCAGTCCGTCACTCTGGCTGCAGCTGTCTTCGACAAGCAGGGGCGGATCCTGGTCAGCCCGGATGGCCTTCTGCCCAGCGAGAAGATCACCGATGCATTCCCCCAGAAGTCCCACGACGATGTCTTCACACCCGCCCACCCACTTTTCCACTGGATGTACCGTGCCTCGCGCGACTGGTCGAGCGTCAGCTCTCTCCTGCCTTGGATGTCCGATCACATCGCCAACCTTCCCCGCCGCGGAGGTGACAGGTCGGCGGTCAAGATGTATGAAGAGAACGGCCAGCTCGTGGGCAGCTACGTGACCATTTTCCGGGAGCTGTTCTGTCTGGCCGCCTCGTCACTTGCGAACAGGATGTCCGAAGACGTGACGAACGCCGGCACGCTCTGGGATGAGATTTTCCATACTGGCACCGAGTCTAGGCCCGCGATCCCCGTATCATCACCCCATGTCGATGTCACCTCAAAAGGGCCTCACCCTAGAAACTCTCATGCAGACAATTCCAGTCAGCTTGAACAGGGACTCGGCCGCAGCCACGACGCTTACGGGCAAGGTTGTATCATGTTCCTCGTCCGCCACGTCGAGAGCGACAGTGCCGTAGCCAAGCTCGAAGCAGCGGGTTTCCGTTTCGCCGACACACATCGGGTTATCGACATCATCAAGTCCAGCATGCAGATCAAGACCCACCAACTGGAGGAAAAGCTCCGCACTATGGCCAGCTATACGCCAGAAGATGGCCTCATTAGTCCCGGCGTCCATGTCGGCTTGTTTGCTGTCCGCGCCCGCCTCGATAGGTTTGGCTTCGACGTGTTGGTAGACAAGCAGAAACGTATATCGTTACCGACGGGCAGACTGCCTTATCGAAACCTGGAGCCGTGGCAGCTAGACTTTCTCACCAAGGTGGACGGCTTGTGCGTCCAAACGCTCCTGATACGCCTGGCATCAGCGAGAGACTACTCGCCCAGAGAAGTAGAGTTCGCCACACAGCTCCGCCACGCTATCGCCAAACTCACGTCCAACTTCAAGAACGCTACTGTGGATAGCGCAAGGCTATCGTCGAAAGTCGTTCAGATACCCTGCCTGCCGGGCGAGAAAGGGGAAGCAACGACATGTTCGATCATCACGTTGCAGATCGTCCTCGATATCAGCTCCAACACCGAGTCCGCAAAGCACGGCTTCATCCCCTTGCAGCTCTTCAAAGTCCATCAGCTCATTCTCGACGACTCCCCGCACAAGGCAGCCTTCTCCCGTGCGTTGCACCGCGAAATGGTGGCCACGATATCATTCGCGCCCAGAAGCGCGGTCACGAGCAAAGGCCAGCAGCTCGGCAGCACCTCCCGGGGGTCTTCGACCAAGGACCTCTGGACCGCGGCAACCCCAGGGGAAGAAGCGCCCGATCGTTCGGGGCGCACCTCGCCCTCCAACGACCAGAACTCGGGCCGCTCGTCGACGCAGCACGGCCGCAAGCCCTCCCTGGTGTTCGGCGGCATCATGGTGTCGCAGGAGATCGCGGTGCAGGTGGACGACGAGACCCTGGCGAGCCCGGCCAGCGAGGGGTTCCCGAGCCCGGCCCCCTCCCGCTCCAGCTTCGGGCGCCTCTTGGAGAGGGGGGCGGGCGCGGCGGCGTCGGCCAAGAAGGGCAAGCTCAGCACGACCTGTACGGCGGCGGCGGCGCCGTCGCAGGCGCCCTCGGACAGCTCTTCTCTGGAGATGGTGGAGCGGACCGAGGTGGCGAGGGGCGCCATGTTGGCCCGTAGCTACGACACCAACGTCGTCGGCACGGCGGAGAAGGGCGAGGTCGAGGAGACGTTTGTGGACGAGCTGTTTGCGGCCTGTATAAGTAAAAGACGTGCATAGTGGAGTTTTGCGGCTCGGCGTTCTTTTTCCAACCATCTTTCTTTTGTCTCATGTAGGATAGCCATTATACCCCAATGTTTAAAGTAATTAAAGAAATCACTATACACGCATAATTACCGGTGTATTGGCAGAAATGATTGGTCCATCTGGAGTTTGCTTGCTGCGCCTATAGCGAGGAGGGACGGTTACCGGATCAGACCCCAATGCATTGCTTGATTGGCTGACAACGCCTATAGAACGGACATATAAGGACTGGGATAAGTCGACTAGCAATCCATGCCCCCGCTGACCCTCGGGCAATAACTGAATAAGTCGACAACTTAAATTATCCGTGTCCTATAATTGCACTCAATTATATACAGGGGCTAGTACAGACGGGGCAGAACCACGACGGGTTAAACAGTGGTTGTGGCTTAACTGGGAATGCTTCCCCGTATGATTCATTCATTACTGTGCTGCCCACTTTTATACTAATAATAAGGGTGCTGGATGCAAATGGCTAGTCGTCCATGACTCAAATAGCCATCAGATCTATGGCTTGGTTGTGTTGAACAAGAGTTATTTGCCTAGTGGAAACAGCCGTTGGATGAGTACTTATATATCACAGCACAGACACGAGTGGCATCTCCAGTCCGAGGCAAGCAATGTATACCGACTACCAGCCTTCCCAAACCCTTCATTCGTGTCTGAGCTATCATGATCCTACCCTGCCGCCATAAAACTGGATCAAGTATGCTATGCCCGCAGAATCGGACGTAACTGACTGAATGCCAAACGTTAGAACCATCGGCGAAGATGTCATCCCCAGCCCCGCTGGAAACAGACAGTACCAGCAGCAGAATGCAATGATACAGAAGCACCAGCCGAGGACCAAGTTCCCAAGCTGGCAACCCTCCAAGGTTCCACCATCCCCGCCCTTCATGCCCCAACACACCCCGCATCCTCCACCGTGCACCTCATCCAGCTCTCGTACAGCCAGCCGGCCCCGCACGTCTTGGGCACCAGGTCGTACGGGCTATAGACGCAGTCGCCGACGACGCCTCCCCCGTCCCCGGCCGCCGCCGCCGCCACGTCGAACAAGGGCTGCACGGCCGGCTGGTCGTCGCACGACCGGAACCCGAAGCGCCCGCCGCCGCAGAAGCCCGGGAACGACACCGTGACGACGTACGGGGGCGTAGAGGGCGAGGGCGAGGGCGAGGACGTAGGGGCGGAGGCGGCGGCACAGGTGACGTCGACGGGGAGGTAGGCGTCGCATGCTTGATCGACCGCGTACGGTATGGCCCAGTTGCTCACTCGGACCGACGACTGCGGCGGCGGCGACGCGTTGCTGTCGTTGCGGTAGCCGTTGCCAACCCAGAACGTGTTTCCGCTGCCGCCACTGCTGCTATTGGCACCCTCCAGGGATGGCAAGGAGGAGGCATTGGTGTCAAGGGCGACAGTGATGGTGGTAGTGGTGGCATTCGACCTTGGGAGAGAAGAAGACTTCGGCTGCAAGGCAACTTCCGGCATGGCGAGGGTGAGCGTGTAGAATAGTGTAAACATCTTGAAATCAACGCCGGCTTGTGAAAGTATGAAGCAGTGACTGACGGTTGATCTTGGAAGACAGCGCATCTTGAGTGTACAAATACTGCAAAGTTGGCAAGGAAGGCATGTCGGACCCGCGGCTGCTGTTGTCTCCTTCTGTAGAAGCCAGAAACGGGTTGACAGTGACGCGTCCACAGCTTGCTACCACCCATGCAGGTTGAAGAATTATATCTGATGATAAGCCCCAACAAGGCACGCAGCATTATCGAGGCAAAATTACTTCGCAGGGGATACAATCGATCGATTATGAAGCAGCCTGTCCCTGTCTCGGCTATAGAAAAAGATATTCATCGCCATCGAGTCCTCATCTGCTGCATTCTGCTGTATTTCCCCCCTGTCTTGCAATAAATCCACTGTGAACCCTACTCATGAAGCCATAAACTCATAACCACAAGAAACCATGAAACCATCAAACAGATAAACCCTTATCAGCACAACAGACTACCGATGCAGCAAATAAGAGTCGCTCAAGTGAGAGGACCGTTCAACCAAGTAACCGCGGCAACTACAACCTCAGGTCAAACCTGCAAAACGCCAGATTCCACAGACCAATATTCACATCTGCGAGATGTTTGGTGCACTCGTGATCAAGCCAACAAGAACAGCTGCCCCACCAATGGCACCTCCGAGGGCGCAGGCTGCAAAGTCGGCGAGGCGACGTCTCTTGGCGGGCGGGGCTTCCGTAGGCCTTTTAGAATCCCGACACTGCGTTCCAACTGTCTCCTGGGATGAAGCCGACGGCTTCACAATGGAAGCAGTAGTAGCCGCGTCCTTGGTAGTGCTTGATCGAACCGGAGACACTGTATTCATCGCGTGTCCGGGTCGGGGCGGTTGGGAAACCATAGAGGTTCCTTCGTCGTCGTCTTCACTATCTTCAAGAGAGAAAACCTCATCAAACGTGCGTTTTGCGGACCGGGATGTAGCCGACACGCTGGGAACAGTTCGTGGTTTTGGAGGCGAGGAAAGGCCACTAGGGCTGGGTGGGGAATACAAAGGAGACGCTGGTGATGATGTCTTCACCGAGTCTTCGGCAAGTAGGTCTGGTATAGCCATGCGACGCGTGTTCCGCAAAACTTTGACCTCAGTAGCAAGCTTGCCTGCCGCCTGTTTACTTTTTTGGAATGTATAGGCACTCGTCATGTCATGCTCTGGACTCTGAAGTCGCGTACGTTTCTCAGGGTCAGGAGAGACACGACCGTGCAAAGAATTGCTGAAACTGCTACCGGCCCAAATCGGAACAGCGTAGTTTGACTCCACTTCCTGTCGACGACACGATATTTGTCCCTGCACGATGCGGGAATTGATAGTCTCGCTACAGCTGTGAAGACGGGACGGGAAGGCACCAGTGGTGGGGCGAAGAATCGGCTGCATGGGAGATTCGGTAGTAGAGATGCGCCAAGGTGCCTTGGACGCAGCGTGGGAGCTTGGATTATATACTCCCTGGGTGCCGCTGGCCTGTGCAGAAAGTGGCGGAGGACTCGTGAACACAAGCTCATATGGCGCGTTGTCAAGCTGGAAAGGCGATAGTACTAGCGGATTGCCCTTCTGATTGCTCGTTGGCATGGCCTGCTGGTCAGTCGTGCATTGCTGAGGTGTTAGCGGGCGGGCTTGTACCACTGTTGCCTTGTTCTGATCTCGGGCGGCGAAATATTCGAACTTGCCGGTCTTCTCACCAAGCACTTCTGCCGTGGTATTGCCGACTGGGAGAGGTCCAGGCTTGACCATCGCGGCATCCGATGGACTTGGCTGTCTCGCGATGGCAGTCAAGTTCTTCACGAGATCAGGCGGAGCTGCTGCCTGCATTGACTCGCCCTCGGAACCGGAGCCAAACAGCATCTTTGAGGGAGGAAGGGTTGCCAGTTCTGGAGTAGGATGTCCAGGTTCCAGCCGGAGGCTCGGCTTTGTGTTAATGGCCACTGGGGAGGATTCAGGCGACTGTGAGGGTGTCAAGGTCTTGTCGAAAATGCTAGTCTCGACGACTCCAGTTTCAGACTCGCTATCGGAAAGCATGTCTGCACCATGATAGGGTTCATCAAGGCCACCTGCGTAGCCGCGGTCAGCATGTCTGAGGAACCGGCCAACGCTATAGAACTTACTGGCATCATCACCTTCGGAATCGTCAGAGTTCGCTTGTGCGTCCAGCTCCTCATCGTCATCAGAGTCCCAAGGCGAGTCCGAGTCTTCCTCATCTTCACTACCACTGTCGCTCTCGCTCGTGTCGAGGCAGCAATCCTGGTAGCTAGGCGGCTCATCTGTCATGAGCGAATCGCCATCTTCGTCATCAGCGCTGTCAAGCAGGTAGGACGGCATCCTAGCAAAGTTCTCAAGGTTACCAGATTGATGAGCGATCAGATCCGAGATACATTGTGATGGTGGGAGGATTTCTATGTGCATTGTAGTTGGGACACGTTGGTTAGGGCCCTCGGATGCACCAGAATTCGAGGTTTCTGGATGGTGATCCTCAAAATCTGTCGACTTGATAGGTGAAACCAACTGCTCGGGCCAGTCTCCTGGGACAGAGCCATGAACAGATGATTGGTCATCCGTATCGATCTCAGATGTTAAATCGATCACATCTGAGCCGTATTCAGTGGCCAGCAATCCCTCGGATGTCACGACAGACCGTCTTCGAACAGATACATGGGAGGCGGGATCGCGCGTCAGGTCAATGACTGCCCGGTGGGAATCGGCTAATGTAAATTCTTTCATGAGCATGACAGACTCCGCTTCACTCAGCATGTCATCATCTTCCGCATCAGGAACAGTAAAGCGGTTCGTGGAGGTCGACCGTGTGGGCGGCGATGTAGCACTACAACCAGTTGTTAGTGAATGTGCGTATTAAGTGAAGGAGAGGCATAAGTCGTACAAACTGGGCCACTCCATAGTGACATCAACCTCACAAGGTGGGAAAGTATCACGCCCACGTAGAATCTCGATACCAAAACGGATCTTGTCACCGTTGGCCAGTTCAGTAAGAGCGTTTTCAGCAAGCCGGTTCTCGAGGTTAGGACTGTCCTTTTTGGCAATAAATGTACCGTGCAGGGATCCGGTATCCTTGATGAAAACCGTCTGCCATGGATCATTAATATATGGCGATTGCACCGTGGAGGTGGGGCACATACCTTGGTGTCCAAGTGGGCAATAAGTTCGGCATGGGTTCTCGACATCACCGGAGAGTCAAACCAAGCGTTGTCTGGAGTAGCGATGAATCCCTTGGTTGCTACCTTGGAAGCCCTACCAACACGCTCTGGGATGTTATTTTGGAGTGCGATGCGTCGTGTTGGGATGCCGGAGTGCGGTCCAGAGTTGCAGGAAGCAAGGGTGACGACAACTGTTGAAGAAGAAGATTAGAACTGCGGAGGAACTGCCGATGCGAGAGGAGACATGGGTAGAAAGCGACAACGAGCTGGTTTCAGACACACCTTTGGCATCGTCAGCCACCGACTGAGGGTCAGAAGCAGAGGCCATGTTGTCGGATGAGGTCGTCGAGGAATCCCGCTCGATTTATTGGGCGCAAGCCAGTCAAAGCAGTCCTCTGAAAACTCGAGATGGACCAGGGGAGAGGCCTTAGACTTGTGGCGTGGAGGGCATCTGATAGAAGTTTGCCTCAACTGTGTACAAAGATGCCAATAGCAGGTGTGACTCCCAAGGCTGACGTGAAGTGAAAGTCAAGCGCTTGAAGTGTGAAAGGTGGGGGTTTTTTGCTCAAGACGTCTCAGGAAGAGCCGGGAGAGGATGACGACTTCCGACCCGAAGGAACAGCCGCTAGGTTACCACCTACACAAAAAGTAAAGAGGTGACAACGAAGCGAAGGGGCTTTTGGCAAGAGGGAGAAGGCGGTGGTGGAAACAGAAGGGGCGAGGATCAAAAAGAGCAGCTTGAGTGAAGTCACCGTACCATACCAGGCAATCGAGGAGGGGAAGTTAGGTACGAAGTCCAAGTCACGACTTTGGAGGTTCAAGTTGACAAGAGAAGGCCCCTCAAGCAGTGGTAATCCGCCCAGGTGCCCAGGTGCCCTCCCAACAGCGAATTAATGGGAACAAGGACCAATTATACCGCTCGTATCTGGGGTAGAAGTGGGGCCTGTGCTTGTCTGGGCTCAGAAGCCTCGAAGTGTCCCAGGCAGAACTGGCCGCCGATAAAGCTGCCTACAGGTGCCTTATCACATCCCGTACACCCCACCTACTAGGTTAACTACCTACCTAATGTACACCTCACCTTGATGGGTACTTCTTTATGGAGCAGAGGGGAGGGGCCGGCTTCAACGATCTGTACAACTAATGACTTCCATGTCATCCGACAGATTCTGCCTCAAGTACAACTGACATTCCTCAGGATGATGGCCTCTCCGAAGGAAGGTGGAAGGAAAATATATTAAGTGCTGTATGATTAATTACATTACCAAAGAACAACCCGAGGCTTTTGGGCTTGTTTCACCGTCGCGAGCCGTCTCTCAGTTGGCTCAACTTGAGAGCTCTTATCTACCAGGCCAACCTACCTAAGCAGGCGATAAAGGTGCTGGTCAGGTGCAAGGATCTAGCAGTGGTGAGAGTGGGTTCTCTCTAACCTACATGTATGTACTCACTTAGGTAAGTACCTACGTTAGATTGGCGGGGTTATTTGGTATTTATCGCAATGGCCGTTCATCAGACATTGGAGCAGCAGTAAGTACTTAAGTAGACTGAGTAGAACTTGAAGCCGCAGGGTACATCTAAGCAGGACTCTTTCATCATCAGGGTGGGAGGCCTAAATTACCGCGCAGTCCAGTGCCTTCTTCGTATCTTCTTACATATGTGCTGTACATGGCGTGCAATGTACTTAGTTACTTATCTCCCGGTTAGACTGGAGACCGCCAGTCATATATATAGCGGCGGCAACCTGCACCTTGTGGGCACCCGACCCGCCCGTCTTTCTCTGCCAGTCCGCTCCGACGAGAAGGACACACACACAGCTGCAATCATCACCTGTGTGTGACTGGTTCGCTCGTCAGCTTCGGTTGTTTGGAAACCAGGCCGGGTACTTTCGAGGCAACAGCCAAGCGGTCTACGCGGAGTAAGACTTCTTACGCCAGATGACTAGAATTGGTCAGCCTCAAATCACCCGGCTTGACTGGCCAACTTCAATCGATTGAGACTGGGGTACGAAAGAGAGAGGTCAGTCAAATCTGCGGAGTTGCGCGATGGCCTGGACTCACTGCTGGTTGATGTCTTCGTGATTCAGGTACGATGTCGGCATTCCCTGTAGTGCAACTCGGCAGGCGACGCACGTCTACGTTAGTCGCTTCACTTGTGCACCGCTACAGTACTATCTCTTGCGGTGTGGTTGCATACATGAGGATAGACAGGCACGGTATGTGCACATCTTCCCGGCTTCAACCAGTTTCGTCTTCAACTACCAAGCGCAACCTGCAGTAGTTGGCATGCGCATGTAGGTGCAGTAAGATGATGGATCAGTGAGCAGACAACAAACCACTCCAGTGGCATGACGTCGTTGGGGGAATTTGCTTTTGATGATCCAAGGGTTGCAAGAGACGAACGGCCATTTGCGATGTGGGAGTTATGGATTTGCTGCTTGCTGCCTGCAATATTGAAAAGTGGTCGAGAGGCATGTCGGCAATCCCAAGATTGAACCCGTACTCGCTATTTACTTATGCATTGCGGACTGTCTCAGTGGAGGGACTTCTGGAGGAGAGAATCCATGAAGCCATCTCTTCGTAGCGCCGTGGCTTGCCAGGATACCCCGCCCTTGGTGCTTGAAGGCCGCTGTTGGCAACTTGGCATACATATAGCTCATAGGGCTTATCGCGGAGCATCAAGGCCAAGGCCCTCCAGGTTTATTAGGCAGTTGGGTGCCTAGTTTGTATCAAAAGTGGGCAGACAAGGTTGGTTCGTTCCAATAAGCTCGAATAATGAGCCCATCATTCTGACGTGTTTGCGTCATTCGGGCTAAGTCAGAATGAAAGAAAAGAGAAATAACTGGGGAGACATGAGCCAACACCCAAGTTTGTCCTGCTTCCGAAGTACCTGGAAGTTGACTTGGGGAAATGAAAATCACTTGCAGATTCCATTTAACCTAACTTCGACTTTCCCATCATTTATCCATCGTCCTGTTCTGTCATAAGGAAGGAAGATATTGAAATTTAAAAATTTAAAAATCTGGTGTGCATTACAAATTCCTGCTTTTGCCTCTCTGCCTCCCTCCCTTAGACTCAGCTTTCGGGGAAACCTTCGCGAAACAATCACTGAGCTCTGTCTACTAACAAAGAAGTTGTTCTCCATGGAATATACATTTAACACCACTCATCAACGCTGCACCTATTACTTTGTTACCTGACAACTCATAGTCTTTACGGACACCTGAGCTACACGCAGGCACCTCGGACCGTGTGGATTCTATACAACAATCTCCTTCAAAACAATCTGACAACAGTCATCATGAGAGACTTGCGAAAGAAGATCTTGCTAGAGTCTGGCAAGACCGTGTCCAGAAAGGCACGCGCGAAACCCGACTCCAACTTTGGTTCGCCGACGAGCTCTCCAGTGGGCTCCCGGGCTGCTTCTCGCGCACCGAGCCGTTATGCATCTGACGCCGAAAGCGACGACAGCGACATCAATGACAGCCTAACCAACTCACTCGTCGATTCAGAAGACGGAGACACCATCTCAGACTGGACCGACAAGCTCAAAGCGTGTATCAATGAAATCCTTGATCGCAAGCGCAGCAGCGTCAAGGGCCGCGAGGCGTATCTGGCGGGCTTCGTACATCTAGCCCGACATCATTTTGCCGATACCATTATCGAAGGATATCTACACGAGCTCATTCCTGCCATACTGAGAAGTATCCGAGGTGGCCGCAACACGGAAGAAGTCTTGGCTGGCCTTAAAGCTTTGACCATGACTATCCTGTCAACTGAATCAGACAGCATCTATGATGAGGTCTATTCGAGCCTAAAACAGGTATGCGAGAACTCGGACGAGGAGGCTGTAAAAGTGGAAGCTATAAATGCTATGACAGTGGCTACTGTATTCGGTGGCGGCATGGACGCTACGATCCAGGAGCTAATGGACTTCTTTCTGGAAATCATTGAGAGCGATGGGCATACCATCGACGCTCCTGACAACGGACCAGTTGTCACTGCGGCTTTGATTTGCTGGGGTCTCCTAGCTACCTTCGTGGACGACCTCATGCAGCAGTCGGAATCCGCACTTGAGGCTTTCACGGAGCAGCTTGAAAGCTCCGATGTCGATGTGCAGGTTTCGGCCGGGGCAAATATTGCTCTCATCTTCGAAGTAATGCGATCCTACAACGAAATGATGGAGGAGGAACACGACCAGAAACAAGAGGAAACTAGACAAGAGGCCCGACAGCGCAAGCTGGATTTCACACCTGAGGAATACAACCCGTTCGATCTGCAATATGACCAGCATAGGATTGTACATCGGATCTCAGAGCTAGCTGGTGAATCTTCACGAGCAGTGTCCAAGAAGGACCGTCGCAAACTTCACCAACAATTTGCCAGCATTCTCACATCGTTGGAGCTTGGGAAAGGCCCGAGGTATTCAACAGCTGGGAGGGCACCAAGGCAATCTGACCGAGGGGGCGATCGAGTCTTTGGTAATGAGAAGGATGTGTTTCAAGAGGTGGGTTATCGAGAGACTATTCGCGATGAGAACGGCAAGGTGCTCCCGATCGAATCATGGTCACTTTGGTTGCGGGTGGCTTTCTTAAAGAAAGTCCTAGGGGGTGGCTTCAACACGCACTGGCAGTCAAACCCGGTAGTTGAGGAAGCGTTCGAGAGCGCGTGAAGCGGGCATGGACCCCTGGATTCGACACGCTTCTCATGTATATAAACATTTGTGCATTCTGCGATACCCCGATTCCCCATATGCTGCAACGCCAGTCTTGTCACGTTCGATCAGGAACCCCTAATAGCATCCTAAGGATGGCACATACCGGACTTGTACCCTAATACCCACGCTTACAGCAGAGTTAAAAGGAGTTACAACAACCGAAGCACATCGTTATTCAGAAGTATTGATCAATCGGAGATGACACGTTGGTTGGATGCCGCGTCGCCTTCTTGCATATCTCGTACAGCTGTGTCACCCGTCGTCGGGTACTCTGGGGGGTTGGCGCGCAAACGGAGGGTAAACATGCCACGATATATCCCTTGCGGAAAGGAAAGAAAAGCAAAGAAAAGAAAATAGCAACCGACCTGTGAACCTATATAATGCATACACCTACTCCCTAACATCAAGTATATGTGACTGCACGTTCATGTAAGCATGTCTTAAGGCTTTGACATGCATTGCAAAAGTGGGCTTGGACGAGCAAAATGATGGTTGACACAAAAATACAACGATGTTTCGATCCTGTGAATTCAAACCGAGACAGCACCAGTTCGTAGTTATGGGTCATGGGGATGATAGCTCGAGAATGAGGTGTGATAGTCGGTGGCCAAGGAAATTGAGAGACGGAAAGCATGATGCAACGTGCTAATCCAAAAGGCCAGCTCGGCATCGGCCAAGCGGGGGCAGTGGAATGTGACGGGGACACCGGCTGACCAAGAATCAATCATCTGCCACCCAACCACTGTTGAGAGAGACGACAGCCCAAGAAGGACGGAACGCGCGGTGGAATCGCCACCGGAACACAAGACAGCCAGCCAATTCTGTTCTGTGAGGCCTCGGGAATCATGACGAACGAGTTCTTTTTTTTTTTTTTTTCTTTTTGAGTTCGAGACGTGGGCATGAGCGAACCACAGTCGCGGCTCACTGGCAGCACAACGCACGCACACACACACACACACACACACACACACACACACACACAGACGGAGAGGGAGAGAGAGCAACACAAATCTGCCAAATTGTCACATGAAGTGTCTCGGTAACCTGATGTGGTCTTCGGCAAAACAAGTTTCCCCTGGAGCTGTGCACCAGGTTGTTGTCGCAGATTGACTTAGCAGCTTCCGGGGGTTGCTATGAAAGGGTTGGTCGAGACTTTGCCTCTACGCTGTGTACGGAAAACTAGAAGTGCACAGGACCGAGTAGCTTTCCGCCGATAGGCAGCGTTCGAGAAGTCGGTGAGAGCTGTGGATCTGATGAATGTGACCAACAAGAGCCGAAGAAGCGGCTCTCAAGGCGAGACGGATGCGCAGCATTAGCCATCTGTGGTGTTTAGTGGTGTGCCAAGCCCGTTTCGATGGTTCGCCTCCCTCAACCGGCATGACTTGGCACTTTAATGAACAAACTCCGAGTTTCAATTGATCGAGTGAGACCTCTTCTTGATGGTATACTCTGATCGCGAGGCTGGAAGGTCTTATCCCTCAATACTCAGTCTTCCGATTCCAATTAGCAGCTTCTGGCCTACCTGTACTCCGTACTGTAGCTACTAATGACGCCCAGAGCAGGCAGAGCTCCGTACTGGTAGTCCGAAAAGGCAGGGGTGGATCGTTCCCGTCATACCATCACTCCATCTCCGGCGATCGACCTTCTTTCTGATCTACCTTCGTCACCCTGCCAGAAAAAAACCTGTGCCCGGACCACCATGCGGCTTCGCGATGAAGCTCGTTCCTACTCTTGTTCCCAAGGTTAGAGTCAACAGCGACTCAGGCAGGATCCAACGGCACCCCGCGACTTTGACGGGTATTATTTCAAATTTCCAGCCACACACTTATCTCAATGCTGTCGCTTTCCGATGCCAGGTTTCGGAAGCCTCGTCTTCTGAGGGGTACGCGAAATAGCTGGTAAGTCTATAGTCGCCTCCTTCGTGAAGTTTTTGGGCCCTGCATACCACATAGTTCTCCAGGCTGCGTAAAAAGTGAGACGCTCAGCGTGGTCGCGGCTCAAGATTTACTCAATCAAGAGAGTCAAGTCACGAATGCATCTCTGCTTGATCAATAATCCCACTTGCATGCCAAATGCCAAATGCCAAACCTGCTACTCCCTGCTTGTGCATCCCGCAGCTTTTGCCAGGACGGCTCCTCATCATGAGATTGGTCCAAGTACAGACCCTGGTCTGATGCGTTGTCCAAGAGCGCTGCCCAACCCCAGCCGCCACCTTTCAGCAAGCAAAGTGCACCTAAGCCTCAAGGCTCTCTCTCTCTCTCTCTCTCTCTCAGATCCACGATCCCGTCTCCTCGCACTCTGCTATGGCATTCACGATTAGCTGAAGAGGGAATGAGAGTGTTGACCGATGGATTTGTACAATTTGCGAGCAGAGAGTCTTGTTCTGCATGCTTTGCCTTGCAGTAGCTTGTCAGCTTGAGTCGTAGTTCCCCTGTCCTGTCCAGTACCAACAATAAAAGACTTGGAGACGACGAGGGGATCAGCCCCTCCGCAAGCACAGCCGAATCACATAGAGTAGTGGCCCCCCCCTGCACCCGACACCCTGGACTATTGCGTATCTGCTTGTCTATCTCACTTACCTCCTCACCATCATCGTCCTACCTCGCGACCATTACCTACTTACTTACTCATGTTGCCCCCTCTTTCCCCCCTCCGAACACCTTCATTATAGTCGTGCATCGCGAATCATCCTCAAACTGCTTCGTTAGCTGTAAGTCATTGCATTGCGCATTGCAGCTGCGGGTAGGCAGCGTTGCCTCGTTGCAGGACGGACTGTGACTGACTGACTGAGAGCCCAAGACTATTGAAGACAAGCCATCAAGCAACACGTGGGGCGAGACGACAGACAAGCAAGCCATTTTTTAATAGAGGCGGCTGGGAAAGCTGAGCTTCAACTTCTAAGACAGCAAACAAGATCCTTTTACTCTTCTGCGCCTCCGTTTAATGATTTTCACTTAATCAGAGGTACTGCTTTTTCCTTGTTTCGATTTGTTTGTATCTCCTTTTTACACATCTTTTTATTCCCCGGATGAAGAAAAAAAAAGGCGCAATCAACGTAATTACATACGGGTTGTATGCATGGATTATCTCAAGTAAACAAAATTCTGGGCCTTTGCGACCATCGACCTAACAGCTACTATTCACTCAGCTTTTACACCGACCACCTCATTTTTTGTCTCAACGTTACTTCGAGATTAATCCCCCTGCTGCAGCACACCCACCCGCCCACCACCACCTCTTCTTGCGCACAGTTCGAGTATGTCGTTGTTGCAGCATCGTTGATACCCATCTACCTCTGGATATCGGCACAGCGATACCTCGGCCGTTAGCTGGCAGTACTTCCAGCACACTCCGCTGATTGTCGGCTCCACATTGCGGGCAATCTCCTGCGGGTAAACAACAAACTGGACAAGGAGCGGTCCCAAACACGACAGGAACCCATACATTCATTGCAGGAAGAAAAGGGACAGGGTGACACACACACACACACACTCCTGCCGATTTTAGGGGGGCCCGTTCAATCCGCCCTACTCTCCATTAGCAGAATGGGTATCGAGTCGAAAAAGGCTCCCCCATTGCCAGCACCCACCGAGTCCGAGTCGCTCATCTCTTCACCGACTGAGCTGGCCACCGAATTCTCCAAGCCCGCCGACGACGAGAAATCTTCTTTCTCTCTCCCCGACGACGGCACCCCCGTCACCATCAAAACTCGTAGCCACCAGCACACTCGCTCTCAGACATCCTTGTTGATCGAGTACTTTGAGCACAGCAAGAGCCCAGAGTCCTCCGAAAACGGCAGCGGCCGCAAGCGCAGGCCGAGCGTGCGCGTGCGCCTCACCCCCTCCAAGAACCGCGAGAAGAACGGTCACATTCAGATCACAGAGACCAAAAGCTCGCGCAAGGCCTCCATGGCTAAGAAGTCTAGAGACGAAGGGCCGCTGGTCCAAAACCCTAGCAGAAGTGAACTCGATGTCGTGACAGACCCCGAAGATAGTAGGAGTATGAATTCCTACGCCTCGGCGACCGAAGAGTCCAATGTGTCTCGACAGCCAATCGAGGTTGAGATCACCCCGAGTCACAGGAGTAGCAGGAGAGATCGTAAGGTATCGAGTCCTCTGATTCCTGCGGCCGACAGCAAGTGCTCTTCATTTTCGCCGCCCAACATGTCCGACATCTCAGCTATTCCCACCGATAGCTTCCTGGACGGATCCGGTGGCACAACTGTTTCACACCGCAGGGAAGAGCGCAGCAGAAGCCCCTCGCGCGGCGAGGCATTGGCGACTGGCGCATTAGGGGCGGTGGCTGCCGCAGCGGCTGCCGACAAGATGAATCGCAAGACTCGGAGTGCGAGCCACGACAGGAAAATAATAGAAAAGGCCGTCGAGAAGGCGAGCAGGCCTGACAAGAAGCACAGATCCTCCAGTCGCCGAAGCACTGGTGCCGAAACAGAAGTTGAGAGTAAAGCATCTTCTCGGAGGAGATCAAGAGGTCACAAGGAATCTGTTGTTTCAGCCGCCGATTCGAGCGTGCTGTCTTCCCAGCTCACGCAAAGTCAGAGATCCTACGACTCACATTCCTCATCGAAAGTGTCGATCAACAACCCCAAGCTCCTCGAGACGGTGGAGGACGCAATCAGGCGGTTAATCCTTCCCGAACTGGATGCGATTAAGCGGGAACGCAGCACACGGGAGACCCGGCGACCCAAGGACAAGGATTCGCTATCCAGTCTCACGTCGGTGTCCAAAGAGGAGCTATCAGCCACAAGCAAGCGAAGATCAGGCGATACAGCGCATTCGACCAAGTCGAGAGGCAGGGAAGCCCGGAATGACTTATCGCCGCGTAGTAGCGTAGAGCACATCTCTGTTGTGGACTCTATCAACGATCAGGATGACACACCACGGCGTGGCCATGACCATCTCGCAAATGCCGCACTATTGGGTGCGGGGGCTGCTGCTGGAGCGGCAGCTGCTGAGCGAGATCGCTCAAGAGACGACAAGCGCCAACGGAGGCGGCGGAGAGCCAAGACGCCAGAACGAGGAAGGGCGTCAGGGGAATATCGGGAATCTGAACATGAGATGATTCCGCCCATGCCACTTTCGAGCGAGATCAACCCGTCTGAAATGACGAGGACATCGATCTTGTCGGCCCACACCGATAGGCCCCACTCCGCTAGCGAGGAGCTGACGCCCGTTCAAGAGGTGGCTCGAGGGACAGCTTCCACGGAGTCGACGCATAACACACCGACACCTACCCGCACGCCACTGCAGCAACATACTCTGCAGAGTCTCGGGGCACAGCATGCCAACATCTCTCATGGCGATCTGAAGGCTCTTCCACGAAAGGGCCCCGGTGAGTACGAAGACCAGGAACTCACCGAGAGCGACTTGAGCCAGAACTACGCTCAAGACGAGTACGAAGACGAGTACGAAGACGGCCAGTTGGCAGAGCCGGGCATGTATGAGCCGGGCATGTCAGGCTATTATCAACAGGACGTGCCGCCACCTCTGCGATATGTGCCTTACCAGCAAGAGAGACGCGGGCTGAGCCCCATTCAGAGCGTTTCTGGGATTACTGAAGGAGAGAGCGACATCCACCATCGCCGGGACTCGAAAGCTACCCACAGCGAGCTTTCTTCGCCGGATAAATCGGAACGACGAGGTCAATCGCCCAGTTCCGTCCCGAGTAACATGATGAGCCGCGAATTTGGGGACGAGGAGAGCGATCTGCGCAGTTCAGGTTATTACAGGGATACACAATACACAGATGAGAGCGAGCTAGACAGGGTCACTTCGGGGCAAGCCGTCCGTGGTGTGGGTGCCAACCCTCTAATCGTGCACCAAGCACTTGGCACGGAGTCTGCCGTGGCTTCTCTGGTTGACGGATCTGTTCTTGAGCCGTCACTTTTGAGTGCTGGTCAAGAGTATCGTGACTCTCAGATATCCTATGACGACAGAGATCAAGGACGTGCCTCGGGGGGTTCTAGCCCGGCCAAGCGCTCGTTTGAAAGTCGGCGAGAGGTGTTTGAGAAGCGGGATCAGTCACCCGCTGTCTCGAAGCATTCGCGATCCAACCACTCCCGCGAGTTCGAGGAGTATGACCTGGATGAATACGGTCGCAAAGTACCCCGCCAGAACTACCGACACTCTCCATCACCCTCAGAAGCTGCCATCACCAGCGCTGCCCTCGGCATGGCGGCGGCAGCAGCAAAGGCCAAGAATAAAGGGAATGCTCCGCCTGCTACATATGCAGGTGAGGGCGTTCAGCGAAATCGGTCTTTCAAGGAGCGGGCGAAGGATGGCTATAGGCCAGATGCGACACCGCGCCACAGCATCGACCGGTTGTCAGAAGACTACGACCGCCCAAAGATGGAAGCTAGTGGCTTGCCAGATGCGAACAATCCTATCCCAGAGGTTGGCTACTTCATGGAACACCAGAGTCCATCCGTGGTTCAGGAACCTCTCGGTGGTGCTCAATATGGGAAAGGGCAACAGTGGGGAGGTGATATGACTCCCACTCAGGAGAAGACTTTCGACTACGAAAACGAACGAGCTGTGACGCCCAAGGCTAACAGTAAAGCAAGCGGCAATGGTTTGGGTATCACGGAGGCCGCCGCAGCCGCCGCCATGGCCGCAGCAGCTGGTATGGCAGCGACTCACAGCCGCCAGCCAAGCCAAGAGCAGGATGATGAATGGCAGCGAACGTCTGGTGACCGTAAGCGGGATACTCTCGTCACCAACCCGTATGAGGGTGCGAGCCCCATTGCTAATCTCCCTGGCCTCGACGGCAACATTCTTGGCGGGTCAGGTTTCGACCACAATGTGTACCGCGGCGGTTTCAACACAGGCAGCCCTGGCCTGCCGCAGGGTGACGAGGGATATGAGACTGCACCCAATGAGACTCGAGATATGCAGGCTATCAAAGGCAAGGGCGTAGAATTCCAGGATCAACCCGAGATGGGTGGCAACACTGATGATCCGTTCTACGCGCCAATTGCGAAGCATCAGAGGCACCTCAGCGGCATGTCTCAAGGCATGGGCTCACCTTTCTACGATGCTGCAATGGGCACGGGGATCGATAGGATCGAATCCAAGGATGTCATTGCATTGATGGAACATGTAAGTGCAGCAAGCCATGTCGAGATCAGGGGACTGCCAACTAACATTCACGTAGCTCATGGTTCGCGATGCTCAGCGAAGTGCTAGAGACCGCGAGATGATCGAGACCGTCTGCCAGGTCATCAAGGAGATGCACACCTCCTTCAGAGACGTCAAACGAGCACTGGCCGATACCGAGGATCAAATCATCAACGAAGTCAAGGACAACACGGAGAAGACTGTGCAAAGACACCTGGGAGGGCCGAGGCCTCTCCCTGGCAGTGCCTCCAGATCCTTCCAAGGGGGTTCACAAGCAGGCACTGTTGACGACTTGCCGGCTAAGAAGCGCAACCTTTTCCGCCGAGCGCTCAAGGGTCTGAGCTCCAAGGGCAACAACGACCTCGGCCGCATCGAGGATATGCTGATGCACTTGCTTACCGAAGTGGATGTCCTCAAGCAACAGACCGGTGGCCCCGCAACCTTGGCTGCCATGAGCACTCGCAACCAATCCTTGGAGAATATGCGGCCCGAGATGCAGTATGAGCAAGATCGCGGCTATGAGCCGGAAGGCAATGCCGGAACATCTACTGCAAGCCACGCTAGCCAGTCCGGTCATTTCTCCATTCCACCATCACGCGGGCAACCCGGAAGAATGGGATACGAGCGCAAGTTCTCCGACCACAGAATCAGCACGGTGCACGAAGGCCCTGAGGATGAATACGATCAGCCGCATGCCACTGCCGGCAATGATTACTCTAACCCCGAGCTGCTCATGTCGCCAGCCGTTGGACCTCCTCGCGGGGGGGTCCGTTCCTCTTGGGACACCTCCCCAGGCTCCTGCCCCCGATGCGCACACGAGTCTCAGCCACGAGAACACCCCTACTGACAACAGCAAGAAGCACAAGTCTAAGGGTTCCTCCGGCTTCTTGCCCAAGATCTCCAGGTGGTCAGAGACCACCACCTCCAGCATTGGAAGAGTCTTCCGCAACAGTGGCAACTCCCGGGCCAAGAACGAACCGGAGGAGTTCCTGCAGCACCATCCGTCACGGTCCGGCTCCGACCTAGAAAACTACGAGGTGTATGAGCCCCATGATCCCTACGGCAGTGACAAACTGCACTCTGGTTTCTCCGAGCAGAATCTTGCGGGAGAGTCGGGCACGCCGACTCGGTACCAACTCGAGGATCCTCCCATGCCTGACACTTACTCAACTCCGGAGGATCCCAAATACAAGGCACACCGTAACAGCGTGAACCTCCAGCACCCCCAACCACGGTCTGGGCAGACAGAGCGCTTCCGCACGGCCCTCGAGTCCTCCGCCATCAACTACGATACGCCCATGAGCCCCCGCAGCGCGGACTGGGCCGGGTCGGCTACGAGTTTGAACCGTTTCCCGGGTCAGCAGCCCAATAGCTACAGTGACCAAAGCGCTGCCGACGAGTACCGTAATGCCTACGGATCTTCACCTGCCGCCCAAGGGCCACCCCGACCCCCCAAGGAGCCTCTTGACACGGCCACGCCACCGCGCAACGACCGCGTCAACAAGCTCCAGAAGAAGCAAAGCCCTCTCCCCTATCACTCAGTGGAGAGTGGCTACGGCACAATGACGGGCACCCAACATGCTCGGACCGAGAGCTATCACTCTACCAGTCCAAGGATGGAGAACCGCAACCTCAGTGGTGCTCTTGGCGCACCCGCGAGAAGACCGAGCGGACCAAGAGCAATGACACCAAGCAGAGGCCTCGGCAGCGATGATGGAGACCGCGAGAGTCTGAAGTCTCCCCTCGGGGACAGTGGTGCTCGGGATGAGAGGAGACGAAAGAGAGGTGAGCACTGCTTTTCTCCTCTTCCCCCTCGGGACCAGCAGAGTTCAACTTGCTAACTTCGAAACAGACACCTTTGGTACAGTCACCAGCCACGATACGGCCCTGAGCCAAGAATCCGAGACTTTCTAGGAGAGACGTGCTCGTTTACTGGATATGGTCATGCCCGGCGGCTCACCCTTTCAAGTCGACTTTCGATCTCTGGGTAGCTCGAGATGAGCACCCTTCTCTCGCCTAATATAACGAATCACCCGTATAGACTGGCCATCCGAACTACGACCGCAACTGCTATTACATTTTGGTTGTATATGAGCGTTGTCATTCACGCAAAACGCCTAGAGGATCGATGGGTCTTCACAGACTCGGCGGGCAGATGCAGGAGAGGAAAAGACGCACGAAAGGGAGTCGAGAAACCTGCATAAAACACGGCGATTTGTTTTGCGACATATACCATTGGAGTTTCTGTGAAACAGGGAAAAGATGGGGGACGGGGCATTGCGACCATCACCAGGCTCCTGTCTGGGTCGAGGAGAACGGCGTTTAATTCATTTGTCAAGCCTGTTAGGGTCTTAATTGGTTTTCCTTCTCTGGCTTCTCTCCTCTTCAACTCATCCTTCTTACTACCGGTGGGTCATGATGCATGATGACGATATGAGGAGTCTTGGAATCAGGGATTCTGGAGCGATGAGGAAGCGTGACGTGCAAGTTGGCAGCATCATTCCCTGAAGGTGGTTTTCTGGAATGGCTGCAGTTTTTAATACGACGATGATGATGATGGAGATTTTAGCTTGCAAGATGAGGGGGATCGAGTGAGAAAGCCGGGAGGGGCCCGAACGAGATAATGACGATTGTGTATATGTAGACAGGCTCGCGAGAGAGGCATGCCGCCTTCTAGGCGTTGTTATAATGCGAAAGATGTGATCTTGTCTGCTATCTCTTGTCTATGCCCATGACTGCTATGACTTGGTGTGACTTGCCTTTGCTATTCGGCGTTTCACCACGCACCTGAGATGTTGTCTGATGGCGCGTTACCGCGGCCACATACAAGAAAGAATACATGATTGCGAACTTCCAACTTCGGAGCAAGGCTGTTGTTGTTGTTGTTATTGTTGTTGTTAACTAGATCAAAGATGGGCACCGATCTTCTTGGCCCGCTTCATCTCCTCGCGGAAAGCCAAGTCGTTCAAGATCTCCTCGGAGCCGCCACCGACCACGTTCATGCGCAGGTCCCGGGTGATCTGCTCGACGGTGCCGCCACCGCCGGGGCCGTTCTTCTGGTAGGCGACGCCGCCCATGACCTGCTGGGCCTCACGGGCGGCGAGCTCGAGGAGGCGGCCGCCGGCAACCTTGGCGAGGGCGACGCGGCCGGCGAGGGAGGCGGCCTGCCAGCCGCGGGGGTCGGCGTCGACGTGGTAGGCAATCTGCTCGAGCCAGGCCCAGTGGCTCTCGACCTCGCGCGCCAGCGTCGCCAGCTTGTGCCGGATCACCTGGTGGCCCACGAGGGCGCGGCCGAAGGTTTCGCGCGCGGCCGCGTACCGCAGCGCCGTGGCCAGGCAGGTGCGCGCGTGCCGGTTGCACGAGACGGCCAGCACGAAGCGCTCCTTGTTGAAGTTGGTCATGAGGTAGCCGAAGCCGGCGTTCTCGGCGCCCAGCAGGTGGTCGGCGGGGACGCGCACGCCGCGCAGCCGCACCCAGCTCGCGCCGCCGGCGTTCTGGCCGCTGTTGGCGATCTTCTCGACGCTCACGCCCGGCAGGCCCAGGGGCACGACCAGGAGCGAGATGCCGGCGACGCCCGAGCCGGCGGCGCCCGTCCGCACGGCCGTCGTCATGTGCGTGGCCCAGGGCGCGCCCGTGATCCACTTCTTGGTGCCGTCGACGACGTAGTGGCGGCCGTCGGCCGTCTTGGTGGCCGTCGTGCGCAGGTTCCCGACGTCGCTGCCGCCGCTGGGCTCGGTGACGCCGAGGCAGAAGTTGGTCTCCCACGTGAACAGGCCCGGCAGCCAGCGGCGCTTCTGGGCCGCGGTGCCGTGGTGGATGACGGGCGGCAGCCCGATGAGGTTGGCGCCGGCCAGGCCCGTCGCCACGCCGCCCTCGAAGCGCGAGCTCTCGTCGTTGAGGATGAGCAGGTGGAACGCGTCCAGCTTCGCCACGGGGATCTCGCGGGCGGCGGCGGTAGTTTCAAGGCCGCGCGGCAGCTTGATGGTCCTGTGCGAGGCGGGGCGGTACTCGAGGGGGACGTCGAGCAGGGGCAGGCCCGTCGCCACCCAGGCCCGCCGCGCCGCCTCGGGACACGCGCCCGCGGCTTCCCAGGCCGGGGCGTGCGGCATGATGTGCGTGTCGATGTAGTGGCGCGCGTAGTCGCGTAGGGCGCGGTGCGTGTCGTTGTAGTAGGGCGACGCTAGCGTGTTGTACCAGGCCGGCTCAGCCCAGGAGAGTTTGTCGCCGAACAGTTCCCGTTGGCCCTTGGTGGCGCCATCATCCTGCTCTGGCTTGGGCGGCGACATTGCGGTGCTAGTAAATCGATCGGCCGATTGATGAGAAGGACATTGATGAATGAATGGGTGAGAAGAGGACAGATGGATGTTGCGATAGGCTATTACTGCAACGTAGTACTGTCAAGGTGGGATGACATGCACGTTCTGGGGGGGATCGCTTGCTTTGCCTCGGCGGCGCGGGGGTTGGGGGTTTGGATGCATGTGCAATCATATCAATATCAAGGATTATTCCAGGCTGCACCCAATGACAGATCTGCGCTGGAGCCAACAATGGTGATGGATTTATGAAGACTGCAACATTAAATTCCGGTAAATGTCCACCCTTGAATAGATCTTGGTATGACTCCTGGGGGATATTCAGGTAAGGCAGCCAGTAATTGTGACGAAGAGGTAGAGGTCAATCAGCAATCATGTCTAAGTAGGTATGGAATATGGAATATTTAGCTGTGTTCAAATAGTTCGGTACAGAGAGCAGACATCTCTATATCACGACCCCGCAACCGCCCCCGTGCGCATAAACAGGTTCGGCGGCAACGCGCGGTCCTTGAACTCCTCGTCCACGTCGTAGACCAGATCCCCGCGGCCCTCCTCGGGCCGGAACCCCAGGCGCGCATACGCGTGGCGCCCCATGGCCGAGGCCTCGGTCGTGGCCTCGAGCCCGCCGCGCCGCGCCGCCTCGTCCAGCCCCCACTGCACGAGCCGGTGCGCGATCCCGCGGCGCTGGAACCGCGGGTCGACGGCGCAGATGTCGAGCGTGAATGTCGCGGGGACTGCTGGCCCCCCTCGGCCGGCCGTGGTGGCGGTGGCAGCAGCAGCAGGTGGAGACTCGGGCGGCGTGGACAGAGACCGCACGTACTCGATGCGCCGCCGCACGAGGGACTTGATCATCTGCGCGCAGAACCGCCGCGCGCGCTCGTCGTCCGGGTACAGCTCGGCCAGGTGCGGCGCGTCGTCCCTGGGTTCGTCGCCGAGGCCGTCGACGAAAGACAATTGACACCAGATGGCCATGCCCGCGACGACCCTCTGACTACCGCCATCGCCATCATCATCGGAGCGGGCGGCAGGGTCCGGCACCGTAGCTTTCAGGAAGACGGCGTTGGGGTCTCCTTTCTTGTTGGTGGTCGTGGACCGCCAGCGCTGGACCAGGCGCGCGACGTGGTCTTTCTTCCCCGCGGGAGTGTCCCAGCCCGGGTTCATGGCCGTCCAGATGGCGTCGTTGATCTGGCGGCCAAAAGCCCCACACAGGACCTCGTACCCCGCGGCGAAGTCGTCGGGGCTGCTCATGAGTTCTATCCGCACGTCCTGGGCGGCGGCCCCATCCTGTTGGGGGGGCAGCTGCATTTTGGATTTCGTCGGGCATGGCTTGTTTTGGGGGGGTTTGAGAATGTCCAGGTTTCTGGTGTATGCTAAAGGGACGAAAGGGCTTGGTTGTTGTGGTTGTTACTGCTGTGCTGGATGCCTTCTCCGCAAAGCGGTAAACCATGGGGATTCTCCCCGGGTAAGTGGATCGCGCAGTGGATGGAGAAGCTGGACAAAATCCTTGGCGTCTGAGCTCATCATGAATCAGAATCGGACGTTGGGGTTATCGTGAGCAAATCATTCAGCCGGCGCCGGTGCCGGTGCCATCGGATGATTCTAACAACAGCCATTCAGGGCGGGAGGGGCATTTTGTTCCTGGTGTCAGAGGTTGCTATTGCTGCTCATACGAGCAGGAACCGGCGGAGTCCGATAGCTCTCGCACAATACAATGGACAACAATATGCTAGGCAAGGTCTACGTGTTGCAACTATGCAGATGAACCAGGGGCACTTCTTCTTGGCGTCGGAGGATTCGTTGCTTCTAACAATACCCCAAACCTTGCTCGGAGACACGCAAAGTCTCCGAATAGCCGGGCCCATCTTCTTGGAGACTGACTCGCTCACAACGAGGATGTACGAGAACGGCAAGTAGGAGTGATAGCATTTCCTCAATAAATGCAGTTGATTGAATTTCTATCGCTTTCGCTGTTGGGGGGTATATCCGTCGCCGCATCAAACCATAGTTCACCAGAAACAAACGCCCTTTTAATATCGCTAAATGCCTTGGAACTCCGGATGTTTCCCATTTCAATATATTCCCCGGAGTCATGCCAGCCGGAGACGACACACACTCTGCGCTGGTGGTGCGTGTCGTGGGTATCTTCGCTCCAAAAATCATTTGCGCTTGGCTTGCTCTGAGGCCCCAAACCTTTCCTCCGCCGTTAATAATAAGATCCCGTGCGCCGTGCTTGCAATGCAAATAGAAGAGTTGAGAAACGAGAGAGCCAAAATAAGATATCATGAAACATCCATGATAGCGTGGCTGGCCATCATGGAGGCGATGTGTAAGCCGTCGAGGCTTAGTTAGCTGTTGCGCCTCAGGCTGCTGCTGATGCGACCCATGATGTTGGAGCGGATGCTGCCCGAGGAGCGGGAGCTGGTGGTGCTGCTGGCGTCGGAGCCCTTGCGGTGGGTCGTGGAGGCGCCCTTGACGAAGGCGTTGCCGGCGCCGCCGCGGCCGACGTAGCCGGTGGCCTTCTCCTCCATGTGGCTCTGGAGCTTGTACTGCTCGTCGAACGACATGACGGGCCGCTGGGCCGAGGCGTGCGCGTTGCCGGCGCCGCCGCGCCCCGAGTAGAAGCGGCCGGGGACGGGGGTGGTGGTGGTGACGGGCTGCGTGGAGATGCCCGTGGCGGGCGTGGTCTCCGGGGCGCGGAAGAAGTTGCCGGCGCCGCCGCGGCCAGCGTGCGTGAAAGAGTTCTTGGCGACGGTGGGGTGAGGCTCGTTGACGGTGAAGATGGACATGGTGATGGTGGGGGTCCTTCGCTACTAAGAATCTGGGGGAGATGGTAGATGGATGGTAGATATGTAGACTGCAAAAGACTTAAGTGATCAAACAGAGTAAACAAAGAGGAATGCGGACAGAAAGCAGAGGGGGAAGGGACATTATATTCATCGTGGGTCGTAAAGGGGGCGTGGCCTCGGACTTGTTAGTCACATTTTCCATGCGTTAGTATTTACTTGAAAGTTCCAATCCCAGACTGAGCGTACGTAAGTAGACATTGGTACTACTAGAAGGTACTTGACTTATGTACCAGCTGACTGGAAACAATGGAAGGGTCAGCTTGGGATTGCCCGAAACAGTAACCAGCAACAGAATGAAGTGGACAAAACCGAGAGCGAGAAGAAAAAAAACTTTTATCTGGGACGGCTTGGCTAGGGGGGGCGCGCTTAGCAGTTAACGGCTACCAAAGTGGAATCCGGGGTAGCTGGCCATGGTATTTTAATGGCCGCGTGATGCGTCAGGGAGGAAGCCATTAGATATCCATTAGCTAATAGCATGCTCGGCTCTGCAAAGCTGCCACCATCACAAGACCGTGCCAGCGTGGCCCGGGGTTTTGCTCAGCAAACCATTACCCCATAGTTTCTCGGGCATCTCTGCTGACGCTGCAGGTACCGCTCACTGCACTACACATCCAATCATGCGCATGCCCTGGCCTGGCTGACCGCAACCTTTCACTACCATTGGCCAGACTCCTCACGATGCCGCCATTGTCCACGGCAAGATGTAGAGTCCAGAAAGCAATCTTCCTTTCTACAGCAGGTCACACAGCATTCAGCCCGCAAGCAACAGGCCGTGCACTTCCGCGGAGACGAGTCTGGTAAGCTAAGTATTTTTTAATTAGAGGGGACAACAGTGGCTTTGGAATGCCATATGTCGATCTGCCGGCAGCCTGACCAAACTCGACGTCGCGAATGCCCTCTGCCTTGGAAATGAATATCGACAGTGGGCAAGGCGGTTGTGAACGTGGCAAACCCGATTAAATGACATCACACACATACACACACACCTCGGGTTAGGCGCTCTCCGTCCCTCCGTCCCGCTGCAAGCCGCCGACCTTTCCAGGGTCATGGACTTTTGAGTCGGCCCTGGACAAAAAAAAAACAAGAGAGACACTGCAAAATTCTCTTTCAATTTTTATTTTCTCTTTCCATCTAGCTGTTCTAGCCCCATCAGTCAGTTCTGATGTCAGCCGATACACGCCTTTTCTGAGTTGCCTTCCGCTCTCCAGATCACGCCACTTGCTATTTATGTTCGACCGACTTCGCCTGCTAGTCATAACCCAGCCGGGGCTTGTAATTGCAACCCAATCGATGCATCCAGCCCATGGGCGAAACAAGTCTTTCTGACTGACACATGTCCATCTTTTGAATATTCCTATGTACTTATCGATGATGCGACCGTTTTTAAAGTTCCTCGGACACAGCCTGGTCAAATAGCACCAAGCCATCTGTCTTCGCGAAGTAGGTAAAGAGGCAAGCGGGTGGCCTAGTACGTCGTAAGATTGAAGGCCAATAATAGAAGATTTAAACCGAATAAGATCTGGTAGGAGCCGAGTTATGGCACATTCGTTGACTTGCTAATCTGCATTTTTATTTCCCAGCCTGTCCTGGTTATGATCATTACTCAATATCATTTCCGGGGTAGATACGAGCCAGCCTCAGCACCTCTTCGACTTGCGAGTACTTGCTCAACCTCTTCACCGAGCCCTCAAACAGACCCGTGGGCAGAAACTGCGCCAGCCACCCCAAGAGGGCGCTCTGCCCCCGCCAGATGCGCGCCGGCGGCGTCTTCTTCTGCAGGTCCTGCACGACCAGCCGCGCCCATTCCGCCGCCGGCATCCACCCGCCGTCGTACCCGCGGCGCATGATGCCCCCGACCACCTCTCGCGCCGGCGCGTAGATGGAGCCCTGGGGCAGTATAGGCGCGGCCGCGCCCACGCCGGCCAGCGTCGTGTTGTTCGCGACGAGTTGCGTGGGCCCCACGGCGCCCGTCTTGAGCTCGACGACGCGGACCCCGAAGGCCGCGAGCTCCAGCCGCATGGTGTCGCAGAACATGGCCATGGCGGCCTTGGAGGCACCGTAGACGCCGTAGAACGGCACGGGCACGGCCGACGCCACCGAGGTGTTGACGGCGACGATGCCGCCGCTCTGCAGCCGCGACGACTCGAGCAGCCGGGGGAGGAACGCCTGGGTCACGGCGAGCGCGCCCCAGACGTTGACGTCGAAGATGGCCTTGGCCTGGGGCAGGGCCACGTCCGCCACCGGCATGGTCATCATGGCGCCCGCGTTGTTGACGAGCACGTCAAGCCGCCGCCGCACGCGGGCCGCGCAGCCCGCGATGGACGACGCCGACGCCACGTCCAGCGCCAGCGTCTCGATCCCGCGCGCCGCGCACTGCCCCATCTTGGCGACGTCGCGCGCCGTGGCGTAGACGTGGAAGCCGGCCTCGTGGAAGGCGAGTGCGAGGGCGGCGCCGAGGCCGCCGTCGGAGCAGCCCGTGATCAGGACGGTGGGTTTATGATCCTCGGTCATCATGGGCGTAATGTCGTTCTTGCAAGGATTACCGAGAACTCCTGGTGTCAACTCCTGCCTGTCCCCGGAGACTCTTGACCTGGGGTGGGGTAGGATCGATCAGTGCGGGTGAGCTGGGCTAGACAAAAGTCCATGACGCAAAGACCGAAATGAAGTTCCAAGGCGTTGAGGCAAAAGGAGCGACGCGGTTGGGGAGAGCGGGGTGAAGCGCCAAAGCAGACAAGCTTTATGTACGTTTGACTAGTATGCCTTAATAGAAGCTTTCTTTGGAACGTCTCGTGTTTTTGGTTTTGCAAATTGTATGCGTCACTTGCTACTTGGGCACGAGGTTGAGCGGCTTGAGGATACAAGATGCTGTGGGGAGCCCCTATCTGATGTACGGCAACCCCCTATTTGATTGCACAGTACGTCTCTTGCGTAGGCAGGCTTGATAAATCTGCGTTGATGAAGTGTTTTGGCATAGTTTTCCACACCGGGCGTCCACTGTCAAGATCCCTGATATATCCGCACTACTACCATTTGCCGAGTGGAGGAGCGACAGTATCCTCGGCTTTCAGGAGGGTTTGTACGTACATGTGGAGACTACGTGCAGCTGCGTCGTTGAGGTGGTAGATCGAGTTAAAAGGGACTTGGCTGTCATCTATGGCGATATCATTGGCAGTAAATAAGTCGGCGCATGTAAAGAATCCATTCTTTAGAAGACAGTCATAATCCTACCATCTAGGGGAGCCGAGAGAAAGCTGCTCTAGTCTCTGTAGGCAGTGCTTGAGACGGCTGTATCAGTAGAATAAATCAACAGTAATGTTTGTCCACTGCTGTCCTATCTCCTGGTATGTACTCTCTGGACATGTTTGCTATCTCCCCTGTCAGCTGTTTACTTTCCGATTCCAAGTTTGCTCCATTGGCTTACTGAAAGTGACTGCCTTGCTCTTCTTCCTCCTCCTACCTTAATGCCTGTTTCCTCAATTTTCCATCGGCTGTGAAAGCAATCAGCTTCGCTTCTTAGTACTCCCCAGCCTCTTGCATTCACGCCACCACCCCCTCCCACCTCGAGTTTCATCCTTCTACACAGTTGTCTACTGCCCAGCCGCCACAGTGGATCTCTCCTTCAGTTGGCTATCATGCGCATTGTCTTTTTGCTTGCGCACATGGCCCCCAGTCCCCCCCGTATGAACGACACGTACGTCATCGTAGGGGCTGGTGTTTTTGGTGCCTCGGTCGCCAATCATCTCATTCCCAAGTGCCCCGATGCAGACATAGTTCTCGTCGACCGGGGCCCGTTCCCTCACCAAGGTGGCGCCTCTTGGGACTGGAACAAGGTTGTCCGCGCAGACTACACCAACATTCTGTAGATGGAACTCGCCCTGGAGACCATGCAAGTTAGCCTGGAGATCCGCACCCTTGTACAATACCTACTATCACGAAAGTGGTCTTGCTTGGGCAGATCCCACAGATCGACCCAATACAATCATGGAAAATTACAAAAAGCTGAATGCGACGGAGAAGTATCGAATGTCCACCCCCAGTGAGGTGAAAGCTCTTGGGGGTGGCGTATATTCCGATGCATGCCGGGCATCGCGTGATCGCCGCGGGGATTTGCGAAGGCTCCGTCGTGCTCAATGACGACGACGCTCAGAAGTTTCGCCAAGGGCCTGTATATGGCAACGAAGTTGGAGATATTATAGGTTGGTAGAGACGAAACCATCACTCCAATGCTCAACTTGCTCACGAGTACACAGGCGGTGTCGTTCCTCCGAACCCAGAGAACCAGCTCAAGTTTTATCGTGATCAGAGCTTCGCCAACACCATTTCCCACAAGGCCACAGGAAAGAACATATCCGTACCTCCGGATCAGAGAGACTACGATCAATGGAATTTGTCACCTGGTATGAAGGCAGAGATCAGCCGTACAGTCAAAGGCATCTATGGAGACAAAAACAGTGATTGGAATATTACCAAACTACCGCATCTGTTGGTAAGCATTGCCTAGGATTCAATTTACCTGTCCCTCTTCATCTTATTGACACACTGAGGATTGCAGGGACTTGATGACGCCGACTCAGGATCAAATCATCTGTGGACATCCGCATTCGAAGAACCTCTACATCGTTTCACAGCTGGAAATCCTTGCCCATCATTGGCAAGTATGTGATTCAGCTGATTGAAGGTACCCTGGATCCGAAATTGGCCAAGACCTGGGCCTGGGACCGCAATGACAATGGCTCTGCACATGAGGGGCTTATGCCCACCCGCGAGATGAGGGACGTGTAGGGAATCTCGAAGGGAACCAAGCTAAGCCAAGAGGCGTGAGGCAGCCGATTTGGTGTCGTCGACGTGTATGTTTCCTATCAAGTATAAGCCTCCAGTCCTGGAGGCACACTTGAGGTAACAGGGCCGCAGCTCTCAATTGCATCCCGCTTTTCATGTCAACCATGAGCGTGCCTATTGAATTAGGACAATTCTCAGCGCCCTGGGTGTCAAGCCCAAAAGCTATGTCGCTGTGCTAGAAGAACAGGTTAGGAAAAGCAAAAGATCGGCTGTCTGGCCAAGGCAGAGATACAAGATCTTGCCGGTAGTTTTAGCTAACTCAAGCTACAATCACTCTTGACTCGCGGTGAAGTAGTAATCCTAAATAGATGCGTGTGGGCTAGTTGGATTGCAACTGTATTGTGTGAAAAAGTTTGTAATATAGTAATAGTTGGCGACAATTGGTGTCCACACCACACGATTCAGGACTACTCCCGTCGTCGCCCACCACCGCCAAATACGCCACACAATAAGTATAATTATAAGCAAAGTCGTCTACATCAATAACAGGGGATGTGGTCTAGTGGTATGACGTTTCCTTAGCATGCGTGTCAATAACGACAACAGCATGGAAAAGGTTCTGGGTTCGATTCCCAGCCTCTCCACAAACTTCTGCTCTTTTTGCCTGCCCCCCTCCAAACCCGTTTACAGACTCGCTCACACTTTGTCGCATACCGCGATAAACGGCGAGATAACGCCTGGAATCGAGTCATCAGTGTTATTTCTCTTCTTCAGGGTGGCGGAATGAAAGAAGAAAACTCACTGCTAAAGAACAGCCGCCCCGTCGTCGCGTCGTGCACGACCGTCGTAGTCACGGGCAGAACCTCTCCCAGGCCGTCCTCGAGCACCTTGTCGACCACGTACCCACCACCGCTTCCGTCCTCGCGCCTACGGATGCGCAGCGCCGCGGCGGCCGCGCGGTGCGCACCAGAGCGGTCATCGATCGCGGCGCCCACGTCCTTGGCGACGGGGAAGACGGCGGCCCAGATGTCGCCCTCCTTATCGACCATGAGGTTGTCGACGGAGTAGCCGGCGTCGATGGTGGCGACCTTGGTCAGCGCGCCATTTGGGCCGGGCTCGTAGACGTCGACGGTGCCCAGGATCGAGCTCGGCACGTACAGGCGGCCGTCGTGGTGGCTGCGCACGAGCCCGTTGGGGTAGGCGAGACCGCTGGGGACCGCGGCGCTACACGGCTGGCTGCCGCTGCTGCAGTGGGCGACGCTGCCTTGGCTGAAGAAGGGGGCGAGTTTGCGTTTCTGGGAGGAGGTAGAGAAAGGCGTGGTTGGTGAGTTGGGGTTCACGGCAGGTTGATACAAACCACGAGGGGCGGAAGAAGAAGAAAAAGAAGGGAGGAGGATGGGAAATTCGGTACTTGACTTACCCAGTGGCTCTCGCTGTGGCCAAGGTCGTTGACCACCCAGAACGCATTCGTGCCGTCTCCCACAGCGGCCACGCGGTTCGGCGTCATGATCAACGGGTCCCGGTAGCTTTCGAGGTGCTCGAGCTCCGTGGCCTTGGGCCCGGTCTTGAACACCTCGACGGACTGGTTCCCGCTCCTCGCGGTCTGGTCCTCGAGCACCTGGCCCGTCGCGAGGTCGACGGACGGCTTGGTGTCGACGAGCCACAGCCGGACGTCGCCGCCGGCGTCGTCGTGGCCGCTCATGCCGAGGAGGTAGAGGAGCCCGTCGCCCTGCAGTCCCGGGTAGCCGGGCGTCGCGAGGACGCGGGTGTTGAAGCCGGAGCCCGCGGGCTCGTCGATGTCCAGCACCACGACGTGGTCGGTCAGACCGCGACCCGAGGCGTTGTATTTGTCTCCGCTGGGAACCGCGCGTCCTCTGTATTAGCCAGCCTGGCGCGTTGAAATCCCATCGTCTTCTCGCCCTTGGGGGGCGGGCCCCGTCGTCGCAGACTTACTTGGGTGCCCACTGCCGCCGGGCCTCGGGCTCCGAGCAGGCCAGGAACAGCTGCCTCGTCGCCTCGGAGAGCCACATGTCCTCGCAGGCCTGCAGGCGCTCGTCCTCGATCCTCCGGCACCTGTACGGGAACGCGCTGAGCGGCTCCAGCGTGTGGCCGATGCCGAAGAGGAGGCGCACACCCGTGTACAGCACGAAGTGGACATTGCTCTGATACAGAGCCGCGAGAGCGACCGCAAGGGCCCCCAACGCAATGTTCGAGAGGCGGCCCATGATCTCTATCGATGCCTGATTAGCTGCCATGCGCCAAAGACGTATGTCTGGAGGTAAGCTGACGAAAGTGGGGTCTGCGACTGACTGGTAGGTGTCAAGACGAAGGTGACAGCAGACAGGGGAGGGCCTCACTGCTTTTCGGTGAAGGCTAGGGATCTGAAAGGTTGAATGTATTTCCCTGGAAGAAGGGAGTTCTCTCGTAACAAGTCTTCAAGTGAGTGAATTATGTACAGTTTCAGAGAGAGAAAGCCGGATTCATCGCAGCCGGTTTTGGGGTGGGGGGCGGCCGTGTAATCCTGCCGTCTTACATGGGGGGTCAGGACTCCGGTCCCCTCCCTTTTCAGCTAGCCACCACCCCGGCTCCGTCGAAGGATGACTGTGATACGCCAATGCGAATAAGGAGAGAATATCAACGTCGCCCCTAAACAGCTTCACCCAGCAATTCCCGTCCGAGCCCGTTCTGCAGTGCTTCAATCTGCTCTCTTTTCTTCCACTATGAGGTCGCCCATTATTGATGGCCAGAACCCTTCCCCCCCTCATCATGATGACGTATGCTTGATCGCAATCTTCCCCTTGGCCCTGCCCGTCCTCAGCTTCGCAAACGCCTTGGGCGCGTCCTCGTACGCGAAGACCTCGTCGACGACCGGCTTGACCTTGCCCTCCTGCATCCACTTGGCCATCTGCACGAGGGCGTCGTGGTCGTTCTTGACCATCAGGAGGGTGAACTTGGTCTTGCCGCCGCCGAGGAAGCCCGGCACCAGCATGCGTTGGGCGAGGGTCGCGGCGCCGCCCAGCGACGCCGACGCGCCGACCTGGACGAACTGGCCGCCGGGCACCAGGAACGCGCCCGAGGCCCTGTAGAGGTCGGCGGGGCTGGCCCCGACGTTGTCGACGACGGCCTTGAACACGGGGCCCCTGGCCCGGAGCGCCGCGGTGACGTCCTGGGCGCGGTAGTCGATGACCTCGTCGGCGCCGAGGCGCCGGCACAGGTCCGCGTTGGCCGCCGAGCAGCTCGCCACCACCTCGCGGCACCCCAGCGCCTTGGCCACCTGGATGCCCCACGTGCCGGTGCCGCCGCTGCCGCCGTTGATGAAGACGCGGTCGCCCGGCCCGACGTAGGGCGCCAGGCTCCGGTAGGCCGTCAGGCCGGCGGTGCCGACGCAGGCGGCGTCGACGGGGTCCAGGCCGGCGGGCAGCGGGGCGCAGCCGGCGCGCGTGGCCACGACGAACTCGCCGAGGGTGCCGAAGCGGCCGGGCTCGAGGCGGCCGAAGACGGGCGTGCCCTCGGCGTAGAGGCCGTCCTCGGTCGAGGCGGCCGAGGCGGCGACGACGACGCCCGAGTAGTCCAGGCCCGGGATGGCGGGGTGGCCGAACAGGGCGCGCGTGCCGAGGGCCCCGAGCCCCTCGGGCAGCTTGTAGTCGACGGGGTTGATGGCGGCGGCGGTGACGCGCACGAGGATCTCGTCGGCGGCCTTCTTGGGGCCTCGGGGCTTCGGGTGCGGGGCCTCGGTGCTCAGGTGGAGGCAGGACTCCAGGTTGGGCGAGGTCGAGGTGTAGACCCAGGCACGCATGGTCTTTGTCTGCTGCTGGGCGGCGTTGGCCGTGGGGGTTGTGTCCTCGGTTTCGGTCATGGTTTCGGCTGCTGCTGGTTTTGTTTGGTTCTTTTCCTTATTTGCGTACGGTATGTGAGAGAGAGTGTGTGAGAGAGAGATGGACTCACAACGTACGACGCGAAGGACGGTTGACGCCTAGCGACATAGTCGTGACGTCACTTGCCGAGCTTGGGTTGTACTAGACTTCTCGTGGCACTGAACTCCACTCATTATTCTGGATAGCGATAGCAACTACGCTGTATTGAAGGAAGATATTGTAGATGGGAGACAGAAGTACAGAGTAGATCAGCAGCGCCAACGCCTCCCACGTGGTTATTATGTACCGGGTGTTGGTTGTTGTGGAATTGGGTAGGTGACACTGAGCGGTTAATTACCCCTTGCGTTTGATGGCCACGAACCGCTTTGTCCTCCCAGACGATAGTGGCTTGCTGTAGAGCATCCCAAGTTCATCCAATCTGTCCAGGGGCAAACATGGCCAGGGGTTCATGTGATACGTCATACGAACCAGTCCGATCTCGCACGTGCGTCTGTTCCAAAATCCTCGTTCGCGTGTGATTGGCAGTCATGCTCTCTGCGGCAAACACGACGACTGCACGCGGAGATGATGCCGGGGAGTGGCAGTAACATTTCAAGGCCCTTTGCTATGCAATCCTGCTGACCTATCTGGCAGGTTGGTTCCAGCAACATTGGAGAGTTTGCGGCTGTCTTTCTGTTGGTATATCGATCCTGGCTCGACGTTATGATCCGGGGAGCATCTCGTCAGGTGAAAAGGAGCGATGGATCCATTCATACCAGATACACTGCCCTCAAAGCCAAAACACGCTGAAGACGTCTATCTAATACTCTCTTCACAATGCCCGAACTTGGGGGCATACACTTCGGCGTCGAAATGGAGACAGTGCTCGAAGAATCTCCGTCTGAAAACGAGGCCTTCGAAGAGGGCTGGCTTCTATCCTGGGCCGAGTGCGATACAATAGTGAGGAAGCTTGAACAGCTGAAGCTGGATGCGATTTCTGCCCCCAATGGGATGGACTATACCAAGTGGACATTCTCTAATGATCCAACAATCGCTACGACTGTCTTTGGTGTCCATGGTATGTGCATCTCCAAAGCCACTGTTGGTTGGGGCCGCAATGGATTCTGACTACTCCAGATGGCGCGTTTTCAGTCGAGATCAAATCCCGCGTCCTCTCCATTGATGAGCGGGAAGTGTGGAAGGGTGAGTTGGGAACGATTTGGTCTGTCATCGGAGACCGGTTATTCCTTGAAAACCCTCAGTTCTGGGTATTCTGCAGCACGCACGTTCGTCTTTCCTTCCCCCAAAGGACAGGACAGAGATCGAGGACATCCCGGTCGACATGGTCAGGCCTATATTTCTAGCGGCCCAGATATTCGAGCAGGCCATCGACAGCCTAGTGCCTGACCCCAAGTTGGCCAGAAGAAAGGGCGGCTGGAAAAACGGTACTTACGCTGAGGGCATTCGGACTCCTCCCCCTTCCGAGCCCGCCGATAGACTCGCGGGCTTGTGGAAAGCCATGAAGCAGTGCGGGACTCCGCAAGAACTGCAGAGGCAGGTTTGCTTCTGCGACAACTTCGACGACAGTGCTGCAAATGGCACTTACAATACCCATTTTAAATGGAATCTGTTCAGTACCAAGGCGAACTTGGGATTCAAGACGATCGAGTTTCGCCAGGGGCCGCCATCGCTGAAGAAGGAACATGTCGAACTCTGGGTAGAGTTTGTCGCCGGATTCGCCCGGGCTGCCCAAGCCGTCTCTCTAAACAAAATCGAGGCCCTAGCAAAAGCGGATGCCACGAATGACCAATTCTTCAGCTTGTATTACGGGGAGGAGAAACAGCCGAGCAGCATCGGGGATCTCAGGGTCTTCATGAGGGACTCTGTGCCCCCCGACTTTTCCTGGGAGCAGTTGGGAAAGATTGAGGGTGAAGTCGATGAATTCTTCCATTCAGGAAAGATTCCGGCTTGATTTCGGTCCTGGGTCTTTTCTAGCTTAGTCTTCAGTGGCCTCCTAGTATCTGCGAGTCGAACTGTCGTGACCGCATCTACTCTTTAGTGTAGTTGTCGTAGTGGGTTCAGCACCTCTTGAAATCGCGCACCAGGTCTGGCTTGACGTGCGGCTAAGGAATTCGGTCGCAGGTTTCGACATGATTGCTCGTTTTCTCGTCGGCAGAGATCGAAGACAGACCGAACGAACGAGGTGGTGCTGAAAACCTGGCCAGAAGCAATGCGATGCCCCCGCTTGGTCAGGCCCTGATATTACCCAACCACCTACTCACTTACTAATATTCCCCCGTTAGGCCTGAGGAAACTTATCTCATCTTTTGCTAATGGTTGCAGGCAATCTTCCGCTGGCTTCCGGAAGATCGCCCAACAGCAGAGGTCCTTTTTGAAGACGAGCTTCTGAACCAGTGTATGCTGGGAAAAGGGGCCACATGTATGAGGAATGGTATTGTACATGGAGTATAGCCGCGCGATAACGACTGAAGAAAAGGGGTCAAGACCGAGAGGCACGAGAGCGCTTTCTCGACTGTAAAGTAGACACTCGCCACTCACTGTATCTCTCGACCGTCCTCATCGTCTGCGCATTGTGCTCGGGACCTGAAGTCTCAAGTTTGACGACACCGAGTCCCCGCTAACACCAGGCTATACTAATAAATCTAGGTCGAGCCTCCGGAACAAGAAAAACGGAATCACCCCCGAAGCTCGGCGGCCTCGTATCCCGCCAACTCAGCAGGCGGCGCGTGACCCGAGGGGCTCTCGACCTCGGACACCGGCACCCCCTGGAGCTCCTCGGGACGAGCCACCTGTTGTTTTTGCTGCTGCTGCTGCTGCTGCTGCTGCTGCTGCTCCTCGACATCGTCATCTCGGCTGTGCCTTCGAGAGGACTCGGAACTGGTGCCAGGTGGCTGCTTCTGCTGCTGTTGCTGTTGTTGTTGCTGTTGCGCCGCCGCCGCCGCCTCCTCCTCCTCCGCCTCCTTCTTCTTCTGTCGGTTCAAGAGGCGCCACAGGAGGAAGCAGCCGAATCCCAGGAGCGCGAAAAGCGGAATGCCGAGACCGAGCCCGACGCCGAGTCCCATCTTCTCTCCGTCGCGTTGGCCGCTGGAGGCGAGGGACGACGGCGAAGAAGCGGCATCTGACGGCGAGGTCGTCGCCGAGGCGGGAGTGGCAGCGGACGCAAGCGACCCCGCACTGCTCTGGGCGGTCGTTGTAGCGGTTGCGGTTGGCGACGACGACGATGGCTGGGCGGAGCCCGAGGTGATGTTGAACTCCCGGCCGATGGCCTCGGGGTTCTGCTGCCCCTCGACGAAGAGACTGAGACCGAACACGTGACTGTGGTCCAGGGTCTGGTTGGTGACGACCGTCCATGGCCAGCTTGCCTGCTTGCTGGTGAACGTCACATTGCCTACATGCATGCCGTATTAGTAAGTATATGTATGTATGGCATAAGCCGGCGGGGTCGAGGGCTCGCGGGAGAAGGGGATCATCGGCTCACGGAAGATATGCTCTGCATCCTCCGGCGGACTGCCGTTGTGGAAGAGAAGCAGGGAGAGAGGCTCCTCGGGGACGTCGTCCGAAGTCCACTGCACCGTCAGACTCGAGCCGAAGGGGTGAATGGTGTTGGCGGCAAAGTCCACATCCTCACCCTCCAGCTTCTGCGGCGGGTTGACGAAGACCAGGACGCCAAGAGTTCCCGGCGCTAGATGAAGCCATATTACGATTAACGCGGCGCACCACCGGAGCAGTGGTAGTGGGAGGGACATATCCGTGCGTCTGCGACGATGCAAGAGTGAGTGTAAGCCGAAAAGGACAAGACGAGCAGGAAGCGTCACGCCCTAAATGTATGCAGGCATCAGATAGGGCCTGAAAGCTTCCAGGGGCTGTGTGTAACCCACCAATCAAATTACAGCCGTGCTGTGTTCTGCAGGGTTGGGCGGCACAGCGGCACAGCCTCCGCCCGTTACACACGTCGATCAAGTTTGGCCGTATACTGTATGGAGTACTGGTAACTACAAAGGAACTGGTCTGACCTGGGTGCTAACTACAGGCTTCTATACTCATCCATACAATATAAAGCAGTCGGATGACTAACACCACTATAGCGCAGACCTTAGTCTTGTGCCAACCCCTCTACTAGCCGTCTCTCGTACGTCTTTCTTTCCCGGCGCGCGTTGTGTTTGCTTTTCTTTGCTCTTCCCGTCCAGCCCCATCCTGCTCTGCAGCTTATCCAATAGTCCCAGAGCCTTGTCGCCGATCTGTATCCGAATCTTCCCAGGCATAAGCACTAAGTTACGTACTAGCGCGTCTCTTTCCTTAGAAATGACCGAGATTGCTCCAAGGCGCCTGTGGCCGGCCTCGCCAGCCGTATGTATGGTATAACCTACATTCTAGCCAAACGCCGTTTTCCTCTTTCGGGCCAGCTGGCTCGGGGGACATTGGCAAGGCCAAGCTTTGAGAACGTGGGTATCATTCATCTCTCTTCGCTAGATGACTTCTCTTCAGTATTACAAATGGGCAGGCCGTCATCTCCTGCATGGTCTTTGCATCATCTTTGTCCACAGCCGTCTATTCATCCAGTTGTTTCCACCGGAACTCCAGGTGCCACCTTTAAACGCTTCTCACAGCAGCAACAACAGCAACTGCCGTACATGGCTGGCGCAGTGCCGCAGTCCTATTCAATGACATAACAGCTGCCAACCCTCATTATGTGAACTTCGTGTGGATGATGTCGGGATTCTCGTGCCAGTCATCTATGCTCACCCACATCTACGCGTCGTTAGCTCCGAACGAGCAGCGGGGAGGGAGAGTCGACATACCTTTCTAAACGTACTCAGACCCGCCAAGATGCTACCGCCTATCCAGGTCGAGTACTTCCTCTCAGGCGGGGCGAAGATCTTGATGCGCATATCCTTGACTGCCAGTTTCTTGACCTCGTTCAGCAACCGATCACCGAAGCCCTTGGTCAGGGTACTTCCGCCGCTGAGTACAATGTTGCTGAAGAGCGACTTCCGGAGGTCCAAGTCGGTTCGGTTGATGGAATCCGTGACAATCTGTTGAACACCCGGGTATTCTAGGCCAATGATCTCGGGGTCGAACAAGATCTCCGGCGCCCGGAATCGCTCCGGGCCGACCTTCAGCCTGTGGCCATCGGGAAGGACGTAGTCGACGGCCTTGGTTTGGTCCATCTTGGTAGATGCCCACTCCTTCTCTTCGCGTTTGGGGTCGGCCGCGACGTAAGAAACAGACTCCTTGATCAGCCGGACCACCTCTTTCTCGGCCGAGGTATGGAAGATGTAGCCGCTTTTCCGTAACAATGTCTGCATGTATTCGGTCACGTCTCGGCCGGCCACATCGATCCGGCGCATCGACGAGGGAATAGCAAAGCCTTCGTATACAGGTACGGCATGTGAAACGCCATCGCCAGAGTCCAGCACACATCCCGTCGTCCGGCCCGAAGCATAGAGAGACAAGACGGCTTGGATGGAGGTGTAGAGGGCGGGTACGTTGAAGGTCTCGAAGAGGATCTGGGCGGCAGTGTCACGGTTCGCGCGGGGGTTCAGCGGCGGCTCGGTTAATAGGACGGGATGCTGCAACGCGACGGACGCAGCGTCAGTGTGGGCAATGAAGCGACCGGGGGGCGAGGGGCAACTGCATGGCTTACCTCTTCACTCATAGCGTTGAGCCCTTCGCTGTAGACATACTCCCATATCTTCTCCATATCGTCCCAGTCGGTGACGATGCCATGTTCCAAGGGGTAGCGGATCTTCAGAAGGCCTCTGAGCTCGGTGGCGGCCTTCTGGCCTATGAAGACGTCGCCTTCCAATGCACCGGCAAGAACTCTGAGGTGTTTCGGGCGTCCGACAAAAGAAGGAAAGTAGCAGGCGGGCAGGTCGGTGCCCGCGTAACCGGCTCGGATGGTGCCAGAACCATTATCGAGCACGATGGGCGCGTTGTGTAGAGGTTCCCCCATATCGTCGAGCTGGTATTATGCTATTGCGCAGATGCATGTGCATTCGTCAAGCGTGCTGGGTATCTTGGCCTCTGGGGACCGCGTCGTGGTTGCGAAGTTGTCTCGGGGTGGCGTGTGCACGACGTGGCGTCGTTTGTTTGCGAAGGAAGCTAGCTGGGCGGTGGCGGGAGGGTTTCAGCAACCGCTGCCAACGGGCTTTCGAGGTGGCGAGGAGCAAATGTCGTCGGACAGGAGGGCCGGTCCTCGGGATGTGGGCTTGGCGAAGTGTGTGTATCGATCGTGGAGGTGTGGTTGAGAATGGAGAGAGATGCTCCATAGCTCGCGGAACGCGTTGACCCCCAAATGCAATGTTGCCAAAAAATCCAGGAGCTCTTGGAATTGGGATTGGGGGACGTGCAGGCTCGGGGCCCAGGACAGAACAGGATAAGATAAGTAAGCTAAACCAGAAATACACAGCACAGCACAACACAGTAAGTACATGTCACGAGACTACCAAGCGTGCCCGCACCCGCACCCGCCCGGGGCCGAATACTGTCGGGGCCCGTCTACAATTACTATGACTTGTTTGTTGTCTTGATCAGGGCTGACTGATGGTTATCAGGCAGGATTCCGGTGTGCTCCCCCTCGCCCCCCCTCGCCCCGAATCTAAGGTTGGTTAGGTTAGAAGCTGCAGGTGTTACCCCCAACACACACACACACACAGCCAGACCCCCCGCACAAGGAGTAGTACCACTACCCAAATACGTACTACGTCGTGTTACTCTGATAGCCCTAGCCCAGACGCTATTGAGCATCACCCACGATGGTGGAACTGCCCATGCATAGTAAATCCTCGACCATTCTGTCACGCTCTCGATGATCGCTCCAGGCTACGGGTGTAAAATAAACCCCGTGGATTAGGTTGTGGGGAAGGATAAGACACACCACCTAAACACAACTTCTGTACTCCCCTACATTTTCACTTATACGAGTCATCCTGGCCCACTCCTGCCACAATCCTATCGTCTAACAATCTCCGCCGAAGTGGATAACACCGGCTACTGCCATCGCATATATTAACCCGAACATGCCCGCTGCCACCAAGGCCACACTCGAGATGTCTGTACCCGAGTCAGACTCCCTACCTCGTTCTGTAAGCCTCCATCTTCACCACCGCTCGTGCGTCTAGGATAAATAAAATGTCCGCCCAAACTCCGTACACGCCACCGCCGCCCTCGCCGCTTCCTCTTACTGTGTTAATAGTAGGTGCAGGCTTCGCCGGTCTCACGGCCGCCATCGAATGCCACCGCCATGGCCTCAAGCCCATCGTCATAGAGAAGTTCCGCGCGCTGAAGCCCCTGGGCGACATCATCAGCTTCGCCTCCAACAGCTCGCACATCTTCGAGCGGTGGCCCGGCGTGGCCGAGCAGATGGAGCCCATCACCCTCCGCCCCAAGGACGGCTTCGGCATTCGCGCCTCCACCACGGGCGAGGTCCTGCTGCAGCAGCGCTGGACCGACGAGCAGAACAGCTGGGGCAACCGCTACGACGGCCACCGCGGTGAGTACCACATGATCGTCTTCAAGCACGCCGTCGAGGATCTGGGCATTGACGTCCGGCTCGGCGCGAGCGTCGCCGACTACTTCGAGACCGAGGACGGCGAGGGCGGCAGCGTGGGCGTCGTGCTCGAGTCGGGCGAGAGGATCACGGCCGACGTGGTCATCGCGGCCGAGGGCGTGCGGTCCAAGGGCCGCACCACGGTGCTCGGCTACGAGGACCGCCCCAAGCCGTCGGGCTACGCCGTCTACCGGACCTGGTTCGAGACCCGGGACACCATCGCGACGGACCCGGACCTGCGCTGGCTGGTCGAGGGCGGCGACAAGCAGATCGCCTGGCTCGGGCCCGACGTGCACTTCATCGCCGCCGTGCTCAAGGGCGGCCGCGACATCTCGTGGGTGTGCACGCACAAGGACACCGAGGACATCGGCGAGTCGTGGCAGTGGGAGGCCCCGCTGGCCAACGCCCGCAAGGTCCTCGAGGGCTGGGAGCCCACCGTCCAGAAGATCCTCGACAAGACCCCCGAGCCCCTCGTCGACTGGAAGCTCGTCTTCCGCGACCCGCTCGAGAAGTGGATCTCCCCGCTCCGCCGCATCGCCCTCATCGGCGACGCCGCCCACCCCTTCCTGCCCACCAGCATCCAGGGCGCCAGCCAGTCCATGGAGGACGGCGCGACCATGGCCGTGTGCCTGCGGAAGGCGTGCGAGCGCGCCGCCGCCGCCGCCGCCGCGTCCCAGACCAGCCCCAGCGCCGCGACGCGCACCCAGGCCGTCCGAGAGGCCGTCGCCACCTTCGAGGCCTTGCGCTACGAGCGCGTCAAGAGCGCCCAGAAGACGGGCGCGCAGACGCGCGACATCTGGCACAAGGCCGACTTCGCCGCCGCCCGCCGGGACCCCAACAGCCTGCGGCTGCGGCGCGAGGCCTGGCTGCTCAACTTCGACGCCGAGCTCTACGCCGAGGCCTGGTACGACCGCACCGCCGACGCCGTGCGCGAGAAGGGTGTCGTCGAGGCCCGGCAGCTACACGTCCCCGAGGGGGCCCGGTTCGGGTTCGTCGAGTATGACGGCGAGTAGCAGCAAGCGTAAAGTGTAAGCAGCTGTCGCTATAAATCAATTCTGTGCGTTAGTTAAGTATTTTATTAAAGTATTTTATAAGAAGTATCACTTAAAGACCTTTCATTATAACATTTATACTTATTTAGATTTATACTAACTAACTTAATATTCTATAAATAAAAAAGCATTCATGAATTCATAACTACTGTATACTTCTTATTAATAAGTGATAACTGTATAATTATTTCGAGGGAGAAAACGCCGTCCTTCTATAATACTAAAAAATGTATAGAACAATAGTCGACTAGCTCATCTGGTTTCCCCACCCTGATGAGCCAGGCTTTCTCTTCTGCTTTATACGCTCAGGGTTTGCAGCTTCCCCCAAGGTCATCGAAACGCTGCGACTTGACACCACCATGGGTATCTTGATAGTGCAATAGAATACAGTTGACTGCTGTTGCCTGAGAACCTCGAATCTTCTGGATTGCCTATTAGGATCTCATGCTGTTCTTTTTTTTCTTGTGTCCGACTGAGCAAATTGAGTCATCATTCGACAATAGTCCATTCACCCCTGTGCAGCACGAACTCGGTCGGGCGCTGTACAGACTCGTCGCCGCCGCTTCCTGGACTGTCCATTTCGACATCCCCATCACCGTCGAGCTGAGCCCTGCCTTTCCCCTTCTTACGCTTCTTGCGCTGTTGCATTTTTATCCACTGGTCCTTGTGGTACGCCTCAGCCAGTGTATCAAGCTCTGCCAAGGCAGCCATCCAAGCCGGATTTGTCTTGACCCGATCTGGCAACTCTTGTTTCTTATATGAGGGCAGACGCCCCCATGTCGCCTTGCCTTGAGCCAGTCGTTTAGCTGCCTGGCCGAAATTCTGGGCATGTTTTCGATTTCCACGAGCTTTAATCTCCTGTTGTTTTTGTGCATGCCACTCAGGGGTTCTGGCATGCGTCCAGTGAGTCCATGGATTAAAGTGGCCAGAAGCTTTAGGCATAGGGCGCGGAGGCCCTGTGGCTCGTAGTACATACGAGGGGATGTCGTAAAAAACCGACTTCGGATGATTGGATTCGTTAGCTTTCGAGTAGATAGCTGAGTCAAAGTCGTCCGCATCGTGCGTATCTACTAGCATTTTGCGCCTTTGTAGGGGCGTCAGCTGCTGCCATCTCTGGGGAGTAATGTTCTTCCAGCGCTGGTCCGGGATGAGCAGCGGACCATCTGAGTCTGAGGTCTTATCCCCAGACGTATGTGCCGCTGCCGGTGTGCTAGTGGCTTGGGCCTGACCAGCTACGTTTCTGGCGTTTCGAGATGGACCCAATAGTGATCGATTGGGACCCGGAACGTTATCGCCAGACGGGGCTATGACAGTTCTTGGGGCCGCCGCGGTTCTCCAGCGGTCCAGCAGTGGCCGATCCGAATCGGAGCTCTTCACACCAGGTACGTTCTCGACCATATCCGGCACCGCAGCAGTTTCATGCCCGACCATCAGTGGCCGATCCGAGCCCGAAGTCGTACCATCAGACCCATTCGCGGCCATTCCCATGGCTGCAGCAGTTGTGCCGAGGTCTATTGATGGCCTGTCCGAGTCTGGGGCTTTACTACCAGATCCGTTCGTAACCGGTCGCGGGGCCGGAGGCATATCCTGGCGATTTACCAGTGGCCTGTCCGAGTTCGCCGTTTCATCTCCAGACACGTTTATAACTGCCCCCGGGGCCGTGGCATGTTTCCGGTGCTCTATCAGGGGTGGAACCGACTCTGATGTCTTTTCACCAGAAACAATCGTGGCCGGTGCCCCATTTGTTGTGATCGCCGTAGGCACCTGGCTTGCAACAGCTGGACCATTTGGAATTGTCTGCTGTATCGCAGACGGCTGTGAGGGGACCGGCCGGGCAGCTCCTGTGCGCCTCGACGAATCCTCATCGCTACTTGAATCTATGCTGATGATTTCCACTGGCTGCGGTGGGTCAGTAGGTGTTTTGTGCCCGTTTTGCCCCCTAGCCATAGGCGCAATAGCACGTGGACCGATACTGACAGGCGCCGGCGCAGCTGAGGCTAGCTGAGGTGACGGGTTGGGCTTTCTAGAAAGCTCCCCATTAGGCCTACTTTGGGGGAAAGTGGCTGAATAATTGAGGGCTTGTTTCGCTGCTTGTGCTGTTTGTACTTGCTGCTGAGTGGCAACTTGCTGCTTTGCCCTTGCAGGATCGTTAAAATGCAAAAAGCCAGGATCTAGTAGTTTTGGACTAAAGCCGACTTTGTTTCCCGTAGGTTGCGGGTTTGAGTTCGGAGTTGGCTCGGGGTTTTTCGCAGAGCGCCAGACACCGTTTGACTGAGTATTGCCCTGCACCCCATTGCCTTGTGCGCTGCTGACTGGCTGTGATCTCGGCTTCGGATCCTGCTGTCGGCGCAGTATCTCGGAGTTGGGGGATTGCGACCGCGCCAATCCCGCACTGCGTCCGTTCAGATTCGGATGAAGACCAAATCCGTTGAAATTTGCTATTTCAGACGGGAGTGGGGAAGGCCTTGAACTGATTTTTGACGGCCTCGGCGGCTGGGAATGAGAAGCTTGGCGGTGAAGTAGACTCCCATAGAGGGAGGTTTGTGACTGTGCGCCAGTCTTCTGCTGTCCCTGCCCGAAGGAAGTTTCTCGATTGAGGACATGACTTTGACTGCGAGCTGGCGGCTGTGGAACAAGTATTGAAGGGCTGTGAGCAGCACGACTGGCTGTTTGATCCGAGTTTGCTCGGGTTGTATTGGCAACAGGTGGATTTGGTGACTTGCTGCTAGCCAAGACGGAAGGCGGGGAAGGCCTCGCAAGTGTCAGGACCGGAGCTGGGAGGATGCGCTGGATTGTTCTTGTTGCACTTAAGCATTCAGCGTCGCCCCTCGCCTGGATCTTGAATACTTCTCTGATCTCTGGCGCTTTTGGTCTTATATTCGCATTTGACGTCGCGACTGGTTTTGGCGAATCCTCTGGCTTGCCGTGGGCAATTCCACGGCCCACAGTTCCGTTTGCCGGAGGCGAAGGATTCTCAGTCTGGGCGCGTAAGTTGAAGTTTTTATTTTCACCAATTCTTCGCCGGTTGTCAGCGCGCAAGCCTTCTTGGCCCACAGCCGACTTGGGCACTGTTGTCAGAGATTGAGGCCTGTCGCTCCCACCTGGACCAGCCGTGGGACGGAGGCTTGGCTCCGTCCTCGCCGGACTCGTTCGTGCCTTTTTCCGTGGCGGGCCAGTCGATTCATCATTTCGATTATTCTCTTCCTGTCTGGTCGCAGGCTCGGGGGATGAGGCAACCACGATCTCGGCCTCGGTTGTGGCAGCCGAGTTAGAGATTGGCTGAGATGGCTTTGGCTTAGTGGCTGTTTTCCTTGCTGCGAACTTGGCATCCAGCAACTTTCTAGGGCTGTCGTGTTTTTGTGATTGGGGGGATGCCCCGGACGCGTCTGGCCGGCGCTCAGTCTGGGAGGCCAATGTATCTTGAGCAGCATTCGACTTAATCTGGCCCAACGCTTTATAAGAATTCCCCATCCTCGTCTGAATGTGCTTTGGCCCGGCTGGGCTGGCCGATAATGACGCAGAGGATCTGAGCTGGCTTGGGACTATCAAGGGAGTGCTGGCCCGCTTGGTTCCTGCATGCAACTGGCAGAGAGGGGCACCAGTGAAGCACACTTTGTTGCAACCATCTACACTACACTGCTGGCCCATGTTGTTGTTGACACTACTTCCAGTGGCGGATGAGCCAGGCCTCGTCACCGGTGAGCCGCGGTCAGATGACAACTCAGACGATGCTCTGGACGACATTGTCGTACCCGATGGTGACGATGTCCGCGGGACCATGGGGGCAGGTCTACGGTCAACTGAGGCTCAGAATGTTGCTGGATCATTGTACTCGATATGCCCCTTGCGAAAGTATGCACTTCCCAAAATCGGCTAATTGCACAGGTTAGCAAACATGGGATTGAAGATTAGGATTAAAAAGACCGGATTGAATTGTTGCGATGAAAGTGCTCGCACGAGAAGTGAGTCAAGTTTGAGATCTGCAAGCTAAAATCGGCAAGCAAGATCATGAAACAATGTGGCTATACATACGTTATCTTGTTTGGTCCCTTGCCAAAGAGAACTCATGCATGCGCAGCCGGCTGGCACAATTGCTTTGAATATACGATCTATAATTTTGCGATGCAAAAAAGGCCCATTGGGGATAGTAACAAAATCGTATATAGTCAAAGTGTGGGTTATGCCTGAGTGAGACGATGATTAGTTAGAACTGATGAATAGTAGTTGTTAATAGAAAGAAGGCGGGGGCTGTGTTGGTTCCAAGTAGAAATAAATCCACCGTCTCAGGTCTTTTCAGTTTTTATTGTAACGTCATGCTGCTCACCACAGCGGCTTCGAAATCTGCATCTCGCTGACGCATTGATGAGCTAGGCTCAAACTGTTGGCTGCGGCCTTTGGCTCGGCTCTATAGAGGCATACTGATACCAAGCTCCAAAATAGCAGCCCTGCCAAAACGAGTTTGACATCGATATAGATCGACCCTCTTCGAGACTTGGTGACATGGTGCACAACAAATGCAATCTGTCAAGTCCGAACAAGATGGGTTGATATGCGCCTTCCTGACGGTCGGCGCTGGTATTGACCGGCGGATATAGACTCCAGAACCAGAAGCGGTTTGAGAGCAGTCCGACCTTTTACCAGTTTGCTCATCATCGACGGGTGGAATGAACGTGAGATGAGTGCGAAGAATACTCGATGAGAAGAAAAAACAGTCGAACTTACCTAGCTCAATGCAAGAATCACAAGAAAAACATCAGAAGAAAGAAGAAACCGAGCCGGAAATCCTGCACAATCTTACCCGACTTTGCAGAAAGGATAGTACTAGTACTGTGACGTGTCGGTCATAAGAACATGCAGTTCATACGGGTCGTGGGTGGTGGGGCACAGGCTGGGCCTGAGTCTCCTCCGTCTGGCGCGCCTTTTGACGAACTGGATAGGTCGCAAAGCAGCAGCAATGGATGGGTAAGCTTCCGGTCCAGACGACACCGGATATGAGCTGGCCGAGGTGAGAATGAGCTGTCCGGATCGTCTCACTGATGCAATCCCCTCCAGTCAGATGGAAACCCTTCAAGGGGCCCTGCAGTCGTCGTAAAAAATCCAAAATGATTTGAGAGATTCTTTGGCGCGTAAGGATAGATAGATCATGGCAGAACCCAATAGCAGTAAGATGCGAGCCTGTGGCCCGTGCGGCCGTGAGTCTGTTCGGCAGGCCAATTGTTGTTCCGTTCCTCACCTTCTTCGTTTGGAAGGTGCGTGGGTGAGACCTTACGAATCAGTCCCCAAGTCGTATAGACGGCAGGGGCTATACGATGATTGAATGGAGGCCATGCTCCATGCTCTCTGGAGAAGCCATCTCGGCTTTTCCACCATACAAGGTGAGAGCCGCTGCAGCCGCAGCTTTGCGGGCGACGGATCATTCAACATTTGCTCTGCTCTTGGATGAGAACGCGCAAAGAGCGAGGTAGGTGCCGCTAGCTCCTCTCGTATGATCAAAAGGTAATGCGCGTCTAAGTCATCTTTCTGTATCGGTGATGGCTTGTAGGATCAACTTCATAGAAATTGATTAATAAAAGTAAGAAGTAGGTACGGATGGGTTGGGATGGGTTGGGTTGGATGGGGTTGCATGCAATTGATGAATCTCATTAGTACCTACCTAACTTGGGTCAATTGATTTATTACTATGATCGGAAGTTGCCCTCTGGTGGGTGGGTGACCCCCGAAAAAAAAAACAGCAATTCCCAATCCCTAAAATACTTCTGGTCTCCACGCCGGTCCGGCGCAGCAATAAGCGCGCTCCCCCAGGGGCCTAGAGCAGGTTCAATTCCGAGTTGCCAGCCAGGGATTTCCGGGATTTATGCTGTGTGGCACCACATCAGACCACCGCGACCACAACATGGCACCATCCGCCAGGTAAGAACACAACACAATGACGATTTCGCCCGCAAAAACGTGAAAGGCTTTTTTCCAGATTCCAGAATTAAGATGAACTCGTGATGGTTTTTGTTGGGTCCGCAGGGTCTTTCTGGAAATGGCATATTTCGGAAGGAGCCAGTATCTCGGGTCCTGCCTCCATCCACCCGCCCAGGAGACGGCGGCCATGCATGCAAGCTTGACATGTGCTAAAAGGGATAGCCAAAGAAGAAATATTGTTGTGGCATATATAAAGCACCTCCAAGCCGCTCGTGACTCTTCTTCTTGGGCTTGTTCATCATCGGCATCATATCTTCACAGGCATACACACAGGCATTGCCTCCTTTACTTGGCTTACTTCGAAGCACCCTTATACCTCGAGGCCATCACCCTATAATATCACACACCCACCCACAAACACACCTCCAACATGAACTCCCAAATCTTCCGCCAAGGCACCCGAGCCACTGCCCGTCTCGCCTCGCGCCAGACAGCCGCGTCAACACCGCGCCGGCTCTTCACCACCGGCAGCAAGTCCGCCCCGGCTGACTACGGTCGCCTTTTCCTGCGGGCAAGACGCACGGGCATTGTGTATGTTCCCCCCCTTTCTCCCCCGCCACCTCATACACCACCTATAAGCTCCTGTGCTGACTACGACTCGCCGTCCATGTAGCTACGTCCCCGCTCTGGCCGTTGTCCTGGGCTGGCCGCTCGCCGCGGCAAAGGTGGTAGACAATGTGTCTGCATAAATCTTACTTCAGCCACTTTCACGACACCATCTCATGGTTATGCTTCTTGTATATAAAATTTAGGGGGAAATAGAGGCGTTGGAGGCAAACCATCAATTTACACATGGAATAGGATAGTTAACCATTTTGCATAAACATACCTGAAATTCTTTATACATGAATCTAATTCTTTCTGTTCCCTATACCTTGTGTGAAAATAGACGCTAATAAAATGGTATATACATGGCATCCTAATCAACCAATTGCCCCTCTCTTCTAATATCCTATGCTGTTCTACGACGAAGATCATACAGAAGCAGTCTTACTCAACAGGTTCAGGGCGCTACCAGCAAGGATGAACTGGGCCTGGTCCTCGCTGATTGCATGCTTTGTCTTGATGACAACCTCCTCGCCTGACTTGTGCTTCTTGACCCGGAGGCTTACTTCACCCTTCCCACCATTGCGCAGCATATCATACAAGCCCTCAGTGGCAACTTCATCGCTAGCACCAATCTTGTCATAGTCGGCCTCGTTGGCAAACGTCAGGGGCACGACACCCTGTTTCTTGAGATTGGTCTCGTGGATACGGGCGAACGACTTGCAGAGCACAATCCGCGCGCCGAGGTAGCGTGGTTGCAGGGCAGCATGTTCACGAGCGGACCCCTCACCGTAGTTGTGCTCTGCAACAACGAGCCATGGTTGTTGAGCCTCCTTCCAGCGCTGCCCGAGCTCGGGGATAGTGTGCTTGGAGCCGTCAAGGTCATATGCAGCATTGACTTCGCCAGTCTCGGCGTTGGTGGCGGTGTTCAGGGTGTTGGTGCTGATGTTAGGCAGGTGACCCTTGTACTTGAGCCAAGGGCCAGCGGCAGAGATGGTATCCGTCGTACACTTGCCGGTAATCTTGACTAGGACGCGGAGGCCAGACAGGTCCGAATTAGGAAATGGCTCAAAAGGCTCAAGCAACGCAAGGCGCTCTGAGCTAGGTGAAATTGCAATGTTGACCGACGCGTCAGGGGGTTGAATAATCGCTTGGAACTCGGGCCGTGCCGACTCGAATGGTTTGGACGGTATCTCGGAGCCGGAGGGTGGCGAGAAACGGAATTCCTTGCCAGACGGGGTGGGGATGCTGTCGGTAACAGGGTTAAATGTAGTAGAGCCCGCAAATGACATGGCTGTGACGATCTCCGGTGATGCCAAAAAGTTCATTGTATCGGGGTTTCCGTCATTTCGGCCACGGAAGTTTCGGTTGTACGAGGTAAGAATAGCATTTGGCGTGCCCTTCTCCACGCCATCCTGGCGCTTCCATTGACCAATGCAAGGGCCACATGCATTGGATAAAACAGTACCGCCCGCCTCTTTGAATGTCTCCAGGGGACCGTCACGAGCCAATGTCTCGCGGATTTGGTCGCTACCCGGCGTAATGTAGAAATCCGAGGATGGCTTCAGCCCTGCTTCCATGGCTTCACGGACCATACTTTCTACGCGAGTCATGTCCTCGTAAGAGCTGTTTGTGCAGCTACCGATCAGACCGGCAGACAGCTTCTCGGGCCATTTCTGTTCCTGCACGGTTTCCTTGAATTGTGACAAGGGGGTTGACAAGTCAGGAGTGAAGGGGCCGTTAATGTGAGGCTCCAAAGAGGACAGGTCGATAGTGATTACCTCGTCGTATTTTGCGCCGTCGTCAGCCCTCAGTTTGACAATATCAGAGAACTTCTTGGCTTCCGCTGCGACATCGTGTCGGTGTGTGGCTTCCAGGTACCTAACATGGGCAGGGCTGAAGGGGAAAATTGAGGTGGTAGCGCCCACCTCGGCTCCCATATTGCAGACGGTCGCCATACCAGTGCAGCTCAGAGTCTCAACGCCGGGTCCAAAGTACTCAACAATGAAGCCTGTACCTCCTCGGACAGTGAGCTGCCCAGCCAGGTTCAGAATGATATCCTTAGGTGAAGCCCAGCCGCTAAGCTGACCCTTCAGCTCAACTCCGAGGACGCGGGGAGCCTTGAGCTCCCAGGGGGCGCCGACGAGGGCCTCGACCGCATCAGCACCGCCAACTCCGATGGCGATTGTCGAAAGACCCCCACAGTTCGGCGTGTGACTGTCGGTGCCAAGCATCATCAAGCCGGGGGCACCGTAGTTCTCCAGAACGCTCTGGTGGATGATGCCAGCTCCCGGAGGCCAGAACTCAATACCGTATTTCTTGGCAGCGGACTCAAGGAAGTCAAAGACCTCCTGGTTTACCTTGATGCCTGACTCGAGATCTGTCTTGGCCCCATGCTCGCCAACAATCAAGTGGTCGCAGTGTATACTCGCAGGGATCGCGGTCGACGGGAGGTTGCAGGTCATGAATTGGAGCAAGGCCATCTGGGCGGATGCATCTTGCATAGCGACTCGGTCGGGCTTGAGCTTGAGGTTCGCACTGCCACGAATGTTGCGTCCGCCATTGGTGTTGGTCATCAAAGACTCCTCAGCATTGTCCAGATGCGAGTACAGAATCTTTTCGGCTAGGGTCAGAGCTGTGCCCCGTCCCAAGACCTCGCGCACCTTCTCATAATTCTTGACGAGCTTGAGGTAGGGCGGTATCCGGGGATTCGTACTGTCGAAAGAGGGCGTCGCGAATGATCGTGCGCCAGCAATTCGGGTTCTCGTGACTAGGCGCTGCTTGTATGATCAATCAGTCAGTAAAGTGTCGTGGAACATGAACCAACACGCCAAACGTACATTGAAGGCCGTTCCACGGCGGCAAGCAAGCTCGACAGCCCTCATCTTCCCAATTGGCTCTGCCAGAAACTGAGAACAGCAGTGAAGGTAACAAAACGTTTGGGTCTGTCGCGATGTCGCCTGGCAATGGAAAATTTCGGGCTTGCTATTGCCACTACTCTGATTGGTCTCTTTTGGCGCGAACCCGCTAAGTTTTGGCCGATGCCGGCCTCAAGCAAAGAATCTGGGGAAAAGCAGGTGCACGTACCATTGACCCACTAATTATTGCATAAGGCAAGGCATGGGGTCTCACTTGAATTATGAATGCATGTCCTGCATAATGTACATGAGTAACTTCAAAGGGGCTCAAGTACTTAATGCTATGCTTATCTGCAGGATGTCTGGAAAACTTAAATCACAGGTATCAGGCAGAGAATACTAAAGCGGCACCAACCCTTCGGCCATGTGCCAGATCTTTCCGTCATCTCGGTCGCTGAGAGAATGAGCTGGGCTGCTCGGAGGGAAAACAGCCGCAATGAAGAGATGGCTTACTTGTTTCTCGGCATATTTGGTGTACGTATGAGCCTATATAGTATGGAGAGGGAGGGTGGCAAAGAAGTATTTCGCAGGCTCACTACAAGAACAAATCACCAATACCTCCAATGATAATTTCAAGTCACCGAAAGAGCCAGTCTTTGGGAAAGATGTATTGATCGTGGATATGACAGACGAGAATCTAGGCTGCTTCAATTCTCTCGAATTTATGCGTGGAACTGTCCCAGCGCTTGACATACCGCCCATGTCCATCAAGGCACCTCAAGGTTTCGAATAAAGTTGTCGCATAGACAGCAAAGTAGCATCTGAAGGAGGATAGGCCGATAGACCAATCGTACTTTTATAGCAGTACATCAAGAAGAGTAGAAAGTAGACTGAACAAGTAAAGGTTGAAAAGAACGAAACGGCGCCCAGTTCCCTGATGTCTCAGCTGGCTTAGTATCAGTATATGCCATGTACTCGGTACAGACACCCCTTTTACAAGACCGTGAAGCCAATACGTGGATTCGAGGAGGTCTATGACAAATTGCGTGCCACCAACCTGGTCGCTGCCATGATCAAATCCACGCCTTACCCTCCAGGCCCCGATGGTATCCGGATTCGGGATGCAATGGCGTATAAGGACCAAGACAAGGGCTCCTCCGTCCATCTCCCCGTGGACTTTATTAGAAGGACTGGCGCCTGGGAATCTGGGCAGTGGCAATAGCCCTGGTCCAAAGGATAGACTGATATGAGTTCATTAGTTAAAACTGTTTAGAAACACAGTCATCATCTGAGCCATTTCTCGCCCCAGCTCTAGTCTTCAATCATAAGGTCTATCTTCATTATGGCGTTCAAAGCAGCGATTATCGTTATCACCCTCCTTTAGAAGTACCACCTAGCCATCCACCGAATCTTGCAACGACTGACTCATCAGGGCCGTCGCGGGGTATTTAGCCACGATTAAGAGCTGGACAGTGTACTGTATCCTCGATGCCACATGCTAGCAAGTAGCTGAGACATGGCTACAGTATTATTATTCAGAAAGAATCGATCTATTCCTGCCATTAATACGCAGCCGTCCATGTGTGGGCTAACGTCTTGACACTGAAATGTGGGTGTCTCTTTGAACACCTGAGAATGGCCCAGGTGCAGATGACAGCAAAGACAATGATTTAAGAAAGTAAATAACTATGCTCAGGTCGGGACCAAAGTTCGTGATATGAAAAACAGAAAATTTGTCGCTTGGACTACATGCTAGGATGGTTTCCTGACTGAACGAGACCCTGCAGATTCCAACTCATACTCTCCGAGGAGCAGAGCCGTATATACTAACACGCACAGTACTCCTTAACCCAAGGAGCGAGAACCTATTCGAACACCGATACCACGGCCTTGCTCACCAATCTCAAGCCCTCCCCAGGCGCGTCAACGCTGACGAAGTTGCAATAGTCCACGGTGAAAGCCGACGCATCAGCCTTCGAGGCCCACTTCTTCTCGAGGGGGTACGCATGGATCGCCGGGAAGACACAGAACTTCACAACGCGCGGCAGAGCCGGGGCCTCGGGCTCTCCACCCGCCAGTCCCCGACTCTGCTGCCATAGCTCCATGCTCTCGAAGCCTACGAGGCTCATGGTGTCCGGGCTGAAGCGTGCACCTGTCGGGACAAAGTCGGCTCGATACCTCTGGCCTGTCTGCAGCAGCAGCGTCTTGAGACGCAGAGCTCTGACGAAGACCTTCTGGAACATCGAATGGATCGGAGATATAGTATCGGGGCTGGCCCGTGCGGAGGAAAGATTGTCCTCCCGAGTCTGGAGTTGGTACGTTAAAGACAGTTTCTCTTCCAACTTGCCGCCCAGCGACTGTGATGCCGTGTCGATTTGTGATTGTACCACTGGGTCTCCCCCTGCCTGCTCGTGGACCGACCGGTCGAGTCTCCTCAAGGCCTCTGCGCCGTCTTTAATGCGAAGAGGGGTTAACTCCTTGTGCTCATAGAGGGTAGGCACATTACAACTCACCTTTCAATAAAACAGCTTCGCGATACTTCTCCAGGAGGTAACAGCTATCACCCAGCGAACCGAGGTCACTATTCTCGAAGACATCCATGCAGACACTTGCGGCTATCAAACACCGCAATGTCTCAACTCTCGCAGGAGGCTGGGTGCACATTATTGCCATCCAAGACTCCTGATTTGCTGCAGAGGCTCGCTGAATCAATGGTACCAAGAGAGACTCCTGGTCCCATACACTTGGCAGTGGCGGAGACCGCGCATCACCACTCGCCAGTGATAGACAAACTTGATCAATACCATGTAGGAGCTGATGGAAATCCAGCTGGACGTCGTGGTCTGTTGGCGCAAGAATTCCTTGTTCTATCCGAGCGTCAACCAGCTGTGCCTTCTCAATGTCGACAACCTTTTTTTCTAGTTGCGATACCAATCTGCGAAGCTCGTCACGTTCATGGCTGCAATTGCAATGCAGCTCCGACCGGTTTTCCGTTCTTGTCAATACATCATGTATGTTGTGTAAGCTTTTGCTGATCTCGTTGACAGCAAGTCCAAGGCGCCTGTCGATAACAGGGGAGGCCATGGACGGGCCGGAGCCAATGTCACCCGAAGGAGATGACGGGTCTGAACTGCGTCGGGATGTGACAGCGCCGCCATCTGATCTCTGGTCGTCTTGAGGCCCTTTCAATAGCTCCAATTCGCTAATCATCGATGCTGCAGCAGGCATCGTTTGTCTCGAGACAGAAGTCTGTTGAACCGCTGTCTCGTTTGGCATGTCCTTGCTAGGCTCAATAAATTGCTGCCGGTCCTCCAGAGTGTTGCATTCGCCGATATTCTTTACTCTCATTAGCTATCGTGAGCAGCCGACCATGATTCAATTTGTACATACTTGTGAGTTTGTAGTTTGGTCGGGCGGCGTTAATCTCGGTGATAATGACGAGGACTCATTGTCCAGAGAGACCACAGCACGAGAAGAGGGTGGCGGTGGCGGTGTGACCAAGTCATCTGCTTGGCTTGAAGTGCCGGCGGCGTTTTGTAAAGTTGTAGAAGCTGAAGATAGGCCGAGTTCAAGGATATCCAGTGACCGAGAAGGTAAGGAGGACCTAATCGAGGACCTGATCTCGGTGACCTGGATTTGTAACCGGGTGCCATCAAAGCCTTGTAAGCACCTTGTTCCTTGATTGAGCACTAATGGGGTGTATGGGGGGCACCGATTGTGCGATCTCGCAATCGCGATCGCTTTATTGTGTATTTGCCGCCAGGTGAAAGTTTGGTTGGTGATCTGCTTCATGTGGTCTGGCGCCGTGTCCCTGAAGGCCACGCCGAACTCCAAGCAGTGGTCGAGCCAAGCCAGCAGGTGGGCATATACCGTCTTTGCATCCACTCTGGCATTTCGACTGACAGTTGATTCTGGCCTGAGATCTTGATCGTCCTCATGGGTGCTTTGCCGCTTCCGTTTCGCCATCTTGGCTGGCCTTGTCAATCCGAAAGAAGGTCTTCTGTTGTCATTCAATCAATCAACAAGCTGCTGTGCTGCCCCGTGGAGTTTGAAGGATTCTCTGTTTGAAAATGCCGTTGCTGGTTGTGAATGATTGATCACATTTGCTGGGACTGTCCAAGATGAAGAGGTTGGATGCCTGGCTGCATTTTGTGGGCCTCAGGGGTGATTGTCCAATTGATGACTCTGCAAGTGTTTGCTTTTCGACTCGCACCTTTCCACAATCTGGGTATTGCCATGGATTAAGATGAAAATGTGACAATGGGGATTTCGCCCGGGGCAACGCATGAATTGCTGCTTCGGTTCTTCTTCAGTCTCTCTGTTTACTTGCCAACCTCCTTACTCACCTATCATTCTGGATTCACACAGGCCATTCTCATCATCGTCTGACCCCAGAATGGAGCGGAGGTCTATGGCAAATAGAACAGCTTCTAATGCTGGCTCTTTGTACTCTCTTGGTCAACCAAATCTCGATGCCGGTTCAGTTGAATCTTTCGGGTTCTCTGATGTGGAATCAAACTCGCCTTCCAAGAGGCCAGCTCATGATACAGCACTTGGAGCCACTCCTCCCAAGAGGAGATCACTCTCTATGGCTACATCATCAACATCTTCCACATTGTCAAATATAGGCTCTGGTTTGTTCTGCACCCTAAGGCCTTCGCCCTTCCGAGCGCCCTTGATTCCCATTGCTGGCCCCTCGAGGCCACCACCGCCTTCTATCCCAGAGTTTTCTGACTTTACAAGAACCCCAAACTCGGTCGATGAATTTTCTGGTTTGAGGCCCGCGCCTTCTCTCGTTGGTTCCTCATTCTCCATGGCATCCCCGGCGGCCTTGAATCTCCCATCCTTCCTTGCCTTTAACATGTCAGGTTCGCGCCAATCTTCCCAAAGCCTCGGAACACGAAATCGCCTGATACTCGCCTTTGACTTTGGTACCGGCTACTCGTCGGCATCCTACGTCCTGGTCAAACCAGGTCAGAACGAAGTCTTGTCAATCTTGCCAAAGGTTCAAGTAATCTCTGATTACCCATGGTCTATCTTGCGTCGAAATGATCCCGCATCGCGCCAAGTCCCAACGGAGCTCATTTATTCATTGGGAGGGGCTGCTGTGAGGATGACACGCCAATCTCGTGCTCTCTTGGATGAGGATCATGACCCATTCGCAGACTCAGGCGAAGATAGTGTGGCTGACCTAACTTGCGAAAGCGTCGACTCTCGTCACGGCCAAAAGGAGGTCTATCGCTGGGGGTACAGAGTACATGTGGCCTGGCTAGAGGCCCCCACAATCCAGTTCAGGAAATTCAAGCTGCTGCTTCAGGATAATGTCGAAACTTCAGGTGTCCGCGAGAAGCTCCGTAAAGATCTGGACACCCTGGCTGCTAGAGGGACGAGGAAGACACCAACCGATCTCATCATCGATTTCCTTACGCCTTTCGTCGCACACGTGAAAAAAATCCTTGAAGAAGAGAGAGTTTACGCTGAAACAGACAAGGAAATCGTGCTGTGCATCCCAACTATTTGGTCACAGAGGGCTTGCCGAAAGATGCACTTCGCGCTAGCTAAAGCATTCAAGTCGACTGGGTTTGAAGGGGTTGAGGTGCAGCAGAATTCTATCAAGAATCTATTCATTGTGTCGGAACCTGAAGCAGCTGCGGAAATAGTTCTGCGGGAAGAGGTTGACATTAGGGTGAGCAAAAAGGCTAGTTCTACCCTCGGGCCGGTGCTGATGACGCTACACAGACAGGGCAGCGTTTAGTGTTTGTTGATGCCGGTTCGTACCCCGTATAAATCAAGCGATAGAAATACTGACTCCTTCTTTAGGTGCTGGAACAGTTGATCTGATAACCTACCTTGTCAGTCACAGCATCCCTCTTCGGTTGGAAGAAGAGGGTGCGCCTCCCAGTGGTAAGATGATTACCTTTGACACCACCACTGCTGCTTCCACTGCTGTTACCACCGCTCCCAATTCTACGGGTTGTTTTGGAACAATCAGATTGACAAAAGTTTATTTCATATAGGCGGCATGTGTGGCTCGAGCTTCTTGAATGAAAAGTTTCAAGCCTACATGTTCGATCGGCTAAAGCAGCATAGAGTGGCCGGCAAGATTGACCCTTTGTTTTTACAGCGTAAGGCAGAAGAGATCACGTATTCTCAGTTCGAATTCTTTTTGAAGAGAAGTCTCGACATCTACGAGGACCACCCTCCGAGAGTTCTCAATATGAGCACATATGGGCTGGCAACGGACAGAGAACACGGCTTCGCGAACAACTATGTGGAACTTCCATAGTGAGTTAAACGTGGCTATGAATCCCTCCCTACTTCGACTACGCTACTCACGGTCTTCCATAGTTCAGATATTCGACAAATATTCCTGGGGTGCTTCCATGAGATCTGGGCTCTGGTTGAGGGACAGCTCGAGTCCTGCAAAAGTCGAGGCGGTCGGGCAGATGTAAGTAACGTCCGACACAATGCGATGCGCGACTACGATGAGCTTTCTGACTTGCAATAGAAAGTTGTGCTGATAGGCGGTTTCTCCGGTTCTCCATCTCTTCGAGGATACCTCAAACGGGCATTGGCAAACTATGATGATGGTAGCATACAGCTGATAGCCCCTCGAATGGAGTGAGTAGTGCGGAAGACAAGTAACGATTCGTATACTGACCTAGGATGTAGCCACGAAACCACAGTCTCCAGTGGCGCCGTTCTCCGCGCCTTTAACAAAGAGCATGGCCCTCGGCGTTTCGCAAGATCTTCCTATGGCGTCCTGCGTCATCTGCCCAAGGATGTCTACGATTCCAAACACGAGAAACGTAACCACAATGATGCAAATGATCGGTCTTGCCCCGCACCCTGCACACAGGAGCCATACGTGCGAGATACGATCGAATGGTTCATCAAGAAAGTCTGTTTTCTCATATCCTCTTTTGAACCCCTGGTTGCGAGGAAACAGCTGACAGAGGCTTGCTTATATCCTGCAGGACGACATAGTCCCTGAAGACTGGACAAGGAAACCAATTCGATGCCAGCATTTCGTGACGCGCAGAAAAGACCCGGATTTAGTGTTCTGGGAAGTACTCTATGTTTCCGACCACGCGACGGAGTCCTTCTACAAGAAGTCTCACCCGAGAAATAAAGGCAAGTCGTCCGCGTTTTCTGCAACAGTATATTGTCATACTAAAATGGAAGTCAGGTTGCGAAAGGGTCGGGTACATATGCGTTGACATGTCCTTTCTGAAACAAGAAGGACTTCTTGTGTCTAAAAGAGTATCTAGAGGCTGCGTTGGCGATGACTATTATGAGGTGGAGTTCGAGCTAGTTGTGAAGGTGCAGGATCGAGACTTGCAATGTAAGGGCTGTCCTTCTCTCTCCGTTATTTCCCTGTCCGGGTTGTTGCTGTCAGGTAGCTAACTTCCACCCACAGGTTTCGCAAGATATGGCGATAGGATCTTGCAGGAGTGCCAGATCAATATCGCCTCTGCATTCGCGGCGGGAGTGCAGTGATCAAGGCACCGGTAAGGGAGCTTGTCTAGGCTGATGAGTAGTTGTATTAGAGTTTTGGCTTTCTTTGAATAAGTGCTCACTCCTCTCGTCGATCGTCTCTTAAACTTAAAATAGGTTTGAAATTATACTCGGTAGTGATTATCATGAAACAGTACCTTATTACGATGGCCATCTTATGCTATAAAAATGAAGCTCTACCTATAGCACCTGATCGTTGAACGCCCCTTTTTAAGCACCCATACCCACCCATGTGCCTAAAATTACGCCGCTAATAAACATAATAGAATCCCAAAATATCATCCGAGCTTTCGCATGCCAGTCGGGAGTGGCAGCCCACCCGTCACCCTGGATCCGACCACAGTAGGCTCACCCCGAACCAACTTTTGCTGGCCATTCTCCATGACCTTCTCACGGTAGACGTAACCGCTCGCCCAGGGGAACCAGTGCTGCCACTCTAGCTTGGCCGCCCTACCTGAAGTCCCTGGGATCTTGGCCAGCGCCGTCGAGCCCCAACTCTCGCTGGCCTGCCCGTCATTGCCCCATCCCTTCTTGTGGCTGGTGGCCGTCTGCTTACACGTCCACTCCATCATGTCCTTCGTCTTGGCGTAACACGACATCACCAATCTGGTACAACTCTTATGTCAGAAAAATGGAAACTTGGCAGCTTTTGGGTAGAGTCGTCCAACACGTACCTATGGTGATAGCAGGCTTGGCTGTGCTCTTTTTTTGCAAACGATCTTGGGCATATCCTTTCTCTCTTGGACATAAGAGCCAAGGTTTTTCGCTGTGCACGTAATGTGAACGAAATCTTGGTCTTTGCCGCCGATGCATTCTTTTGTCGTCCGTTTTTCGTCTTCTCCAAATTTGTCGACCTTCCGCTTGGGTGGGGGAACGTAAGGAGCAAGAGCGCGCTTGACCTTACAGGATTTCTTATTGTCCTCCTCCTTTTTTCTTCTTCATTTCTTCCTCGTCATTCTGCTTGTCGGAATTCTTTCCCTTGTGGATTTTTGTCCCATCTTTAGGGTCATCTTTCTTACCAAGGTTCTTACACTTCTTCTTATCTTTAATTAGACATCCGGTCGGAACCACAGGCTTGGCCCACCCAATCCGTATAGAAATCGGCAGCGTCACTAGCAACACAGATCATTAATCGACTGGATCCGGGAAAAGGAGGAACTGAGTAGACAAGGAATACACTCACTGCCGTTCTCGTAAGCAGACTTTGCGTACTGGGTAACCTTGCAAGTTGCCGGCACCCTTAACCGCCGCACCGCCCGGGACGAACATGAGGCCGATCTCGGCGATCTCCTTGAAGGCGGACACGGAGACGGCGCAGAGGATATTGTCAAGCATGGCCAGACCCTCAGCGACAACCTTAATAGTAGTACATGCACATGCCAGTCTTCTCGTACGCCGCGATGGTTTGAGAATCTGGCTAGTGGTCACCTCGCACGTCGAGGCTGGTGATACTAGCAGCCACTCCATGGAGGGTGCCGACCACCGTGAGAAGGTTGGGAAGAAATTTCATAATGGCCAGAGTCTGGAAGAGTCACTGCCAGGTAATGGGAATGTCGAGATGACTGGTGATTGTGCTATGGACTTTAGAAATACTGCCATTCTCACAAGCCTTCTTATACTCAGAGGCCACAGAAACCCATGTGTTGCAATGGGGGCGTTTCAATCAAGGGCGTTGGGATTTAGAACTAGCTGAGGCTGGCTTCTGTTCTGATAGAATCTTCCTGTGCCAAGATCTATCTAAGCCTCTGGTTCTTAAGCTGACACATCGGATGGTCAATATTAGATGCTACGCCTATCATTTGTGATGCCATGGCGATGCCCGACCAGCTTTTGGGGTCAGAACGACTATACCAGGCCATATAGTGTGCAAGTGCTCCATTGGTGTGGCTCAATATCTGTATTGGTATAGGATAAGCCTCGGAGCCTGATTCGAATTGGTATATTGGGCCCCTCCATGCTGACACAATTGCTGTTATCACCTGTTTTCGCAGCCTCAACATAAGCACAACCTGCATAAAAGGATCGCAAAGCCGCCGTTCTGTATCCTGTTACGCAGTTACACCGGATCGGTCCCGCAATCGGTGACTTATGTGAGAATCCTCTTGGCTTTCAGCTTCACCCATGATTCCTTTAGGAAATAGACGGAATCAGTTGAGATAGGGGGCTCAGATGATACGTCTAGGATTCATAAGATGATAGAAAGCTCTCATAGAAGGAAGATAATAAGACTAGGTAGGATATTTAACTGATATTCATGATATTCAATCGCGGTGGCTGTTACCCTACGTACAAGTCACGATTGAGATCAAGTTCGTCGGCTTGGTCTCCTGTCTCTTTTTACGTGCAATTTACCTCAAAGGCCATAGTTCATGTTCTATACTGAAACACTCAACCAATTTATTTGATTTTTCTCACACTTCATGGTGATTAGAAGTAGGAGGTAGACTGCAAGTACTCGAACACCTAGAGCATGTAATGTACCCAGATCCTCGCCTTCCAGTGTTTCAATCCGAGAGTAAACGATCGACCTCTTCTGCCACTGCATCTGGATCCCAAGCCTCGCCCGGCCAGCCTTTGTCACGCATAATGCGCTGCCGCTGCTCGTAATCCAGGATCGCATACGGAGACTCGCCCTTATCTAGTATCCATCCCTCGTCGCCCTCGTCCATCCCGGGCATCCACGCCAACTCCCGCAGGTTGCGCTCGCAGGCGGCGAAGAAGGTCCGGATCCGCCACGTACGTCCCGCGCCCTCCTGCCCGTGCTCGGTGAACAAGTTCTTATACGACCCGTCGTCGTCGTCGGGGGCCACGCCGTCGTCGGCCACGCCGATATCGGGCCGCACCTCGTGGTAGCTGCCCACCAGGACGTTGCCGAACCGGGTGTCCAGCCACACGTTGTGCCCGTGCTCGCGGTACGGCGCGCAGCAGGCGAGGGCCACGAGGTGCGGCGGCGGCGACCCCTCGCCCGCGGCGGTCCGGCCCGCGTCGTTGCCAGGCTGCTGCTGGCTTCGTCCCGCGTACAGTTCCGCGTACAGCTCGATCAGCTGGGGATCGATGTAGCTGTGGGGCTCCACGTCGGGCAGGATCTGCACCGCCCCCGAGTCTTCAAAGTACGGGATGTGGCGGAGGAGCTGCACCGCTGCGTCGCTGAGCCCGAGGCCGGCTACTACCTCGGCGCGGCCGAGCTCTGGCCAGCCTTCCGGCGGTGGATGCAGCAATGTTGAGCTGCGGGTAATGGCATGTACTTTGGACACTAGCTTGTAGTAGGATGTGATTGCCGCCACAGCCTCGTCGTGCGAATACGCCGACGACATGGTATAATTGGTGGATGGTTTCTTGCAGTTTGATTTGTCACGAAAGGGAGAGAGATGACAACCTGCGAAGACGATGAAGACAACAATAATAGTGCTTGTGTTTTCTCAAGGTAAGGACCATCGCGTCTGGGAAACGGCTTGAGTAAACAGTGGTGTTTACGAGGACTCCAAAGCGGTCAGCGGTGACAAAAACAGTGAGTCTGGCCATAATGGGATGGCTACTTACCTTTTATAGAAAATGAAAGTGGCGACACAAGAACCACGTTGCTTACTAAAATCAACATTGTACCTAAGGCAAGTCCTTGGAATCGAAATCCATTAATCTTATATGGTGCGGATCCCACGTTTACCTCGAAAAAGACAAAAGAGCGTGAGCTAAAGACCAGGCCTTATAAAAACTAGTTGATTGAACGCTGAGCGGTGTCAGCGGCTGACGTTGACAGCTTGGCACGCCAAGACCTGCGTCGCCGACTATCAAGGTTGGTGAGAGGTTCATGTTGTTCATGTTTCTCCTTCAGACTACACCGAGGAAAGTGGCCGCAAGACAGCCTGTCTTTCCTGCGTCTGACTAGCTCAACTATGTTCTCATCGCAAACCCCATTTTTGTGTGCAAACATGTGCTGCCTCAGCAAAGTTCCTATGTCATACATGCCATGCGGATAGCCCAGCTCGGACTGAACTCCTTGTTGACTCAAACATACACCAACCCTTTCTGAAGCACTGCTTCGCCCGATTTGCGACGAGCTTCCGAGACCTCAAAGTTCTTGTAGTTCAGCAAGCACTTACGTAGGTCTGTGGTCAACTCATCCAACTCGGGAACGCGCTTAACGTACACGACGGGGAAGACGCACACCTTGACACTGCTGGCATTGCCTTTGCCCTTGTTTCCGATGTTGTCCATCTCCATGATCTCCTCGTCTATGGCGTCTCCCCTATGGATGAAATGAGCGGAGTATTGGTTCTTGGTCAGGGCCAATTCTGCTTTCAGCCGCAGCGCCGATGCGTAGGCCGGTGCCAGGCAGTCGGCCACTGTATGGACTGGCATGGGCCGGGATTTATTTTCATCGATGACAGGCGTGAGCAGTTCGGCGGCCATGCGAGCTAGCTCCACCCCTTCTCTCTGGTACAGGGCTTCGAAGGAGTCTCTCTCGACGATAGATTTCAACGCCTTCCGATCGCTGTTCAGAAGCCCTCTGGGGCCGTCTGTTCAGGATGTTAGTCATCGGTATTGCAATGCGGCTATGTTGAGGTGGGATGGTTTAGTATCCAAGTACTTACCTATATGGAAGATATCAACGTTTTTTTCTGCAAGCATCACCGAGTCTACGCCTAGGGAGCTTCGCAGGAAGTCCGACTGGAGGGCGAAAATGAAGATATGGGCGGTGACGAGTGATCGAAACATGTGCTCCCGGGCCCCATCGTCGTCGCTCAACTCCCACTCTTGGTAAGACGAGCCCAGGGCGGTCTTGACGAGCAGGCGAAGGGTCGAAGCTCGGCTGCTGCACTCGGGAGAAGGGATCAGCGAATCGTTCGAAATTGAATACGACTCGCATGCGCAAAAGATATCGGATAACAGTTTTTGGAACTTGAGCTTTATCTCGCTGTTACAGAATTCCCGGAAACCCTTCTCAGCCTCCTTTCGGCCGGAAAGGGTCGCACGATAGTCCTTGAGACGATTGCTCATTTCTAGCTGTTTGCGTAGCGAATCGTTGCTCTCATTATCATTTTTAGACAGCAGGATTTGCAGGAGCATGGCTTCCCTCTTATCCGAGGATACCTGCTCGTTCTTCTGTCTCATGACCTCTCCTTCGAGACGCATGACCCTTTCTTTGAGATGTAGGATCTGCTGCGGGAGGTGATGCTCTGGCGCAATTACCGGCTGATCCAACTGGACTCGTGCTTTCTGCGAGAGAGTGGGTGGTGCAATCGTTGGAGGGGGCTGAAGGAAGCTTATTGGGGAGATCTTATCGTTGGGCACGTCACCTGCTAATTCGTCTTGGTCCATTGACTTTTGGGACCTTCGTTGAGTCAGACGGGTTCTCTTAGCAGGGAGCAATTCAGTGGGAAGCTGTGTTTAAGTAGGTTAGCATAGGTTGATTGGATGTGAATTTAGAGACGAACCGATCGCTTCTTGCTGCCTTTTTGTGTAGTACTGGGACCAGCAACCTGCTTTTTCGGTTTGTTACCATGCTCGCTTCCGGATCCATCGTCGTCGTAGTTGCTGTCGTCGTCGTCGTCGTCAGATGTTGGGGAAGAGGGCCCATCGTCATTGTCCGAAGCGGAGTCACGAGCGATTTCGCCTTTGACAACTTCATCTTCAGCCAAAGTCGCTTGACTTTCACCTCTTTCCTTCTTTAGTGAAGCCTTGATCTCATTGATGCGTATTGCAAGAGACGTTTCACTGGTAATATGAGGTAGAATCGTTGTTCCCTGTCTCAGTAGCTCGTCTCTTCTTGGAACCTGAATTCCAACTTGCTTCTTATTCCAGACGTAAGTGATGTGTCGAAAAACCCCCTCACAGTTAGCATCCTTCACCCCGGCCGAACTCAAGTGGTCCTGGATCGTCTCGGGAAAGTTGATATTATACTTGATGCAATGATCCAGCCAGGCGTACATACGGGCATCGGCCTCTGGGGTCCATGGTGACCATTTTCTTTTGATCATCTTGCTTAATGATGGGGATTGATCGCTAGACAAGGTGGGAGCTGGGTTTGGATTGAAGAGTTGGTTTTTTCAAGGGAGTCCAGAGCTTATTCAGCCAATCGTGAGGAAGAATTAAAGTAAGTAAAGTGTGAGACAGCTGGAAGAAGTAGGCACCTACTACTTTTGAAAATATTATATTCAAGTAGTAGCTACTTTAGGTAAGTATATAGGATAAGAAGTAATGAAGTACCTACTGTAGGTACCTAGTTCACATATTCTTTACGTGTAACTTACAGTGTAAAAAGGATTAAAAAAAGATTTATATTCACCCAGATGCACATCTGCTTCTGTGTGCAAACTTCTTTACCTCTCCTTCTTTACACAGTATCATTCTGCGTATTTCCCTAAGAACAGTATTGGGCCGCCCCTTGCCAATCTTCTACTTGTGGAACTCGACCATCACCACCCAACGATCATCTGCTTTTTTGAGACTTCCTATTACGATACGGGCCATTGCATTAGTTCTAAGATTCCACCAGCAGCAATGCCGCTTCTCGGTTCACCAGGTGATCATCAGCCACGGCGTATGGCGAACTCATTGCCCGCCGGCGTTCAACGGGTCATCGTGGCCCTGGACTGGGGAACATCAAATTCGGCTGTGGCATATACTGTTATTCAGCCAGGCCAGGATCCCACAAAAGTCACTGAAAAAAGCATCGAGGGCATCACGAATTATCCCAATAACAGAAATACTAACGCAGGCGATCTTATGGCAGAGGAGGTACCAACCGAGCTCATGTACCCCATTAGTCCTCAATTCCGCAAGTTGGACCCCCGTTTCGAAAACGTCAAGGCAGGTAAAAAGGCTGACCCAGAGGACATGATCTTCTGGGGTTATGAAGTTCAAGCCTTACATGACCTGAACTACATTGAGAGACCTCGACGTGGAGGTAACCATGCCGCGACTACAGAGCAGGTCATGTCCTTCAAACTGCTACTGCAGAATGACAAAGAAACAGAACAGGTTCGTGACAACCTTGAGCCAGTTCTCAAGAAGCTTCAAGAAACCCGGCGCCTTACCTCCAGCCAACCTCACCTCGAGATCATTGCCGACTATCTCACCCTGCTTCTCGACCATACAAAGACTGAATTAGGTGACCTGGATCTGCAAGAGGGATATCAACTCGAATTCGTTTTGTGTGTACCAGTGGTATTCAGCATAGATGCCTGTGCGGACTTGCAGAATGCGCTCGCAAAAGCCTTATGTCGAGTCAATTTGAAAGGACTTAACATAGAGAACGGTTGGATCCCTCGTTTCTCTATGGTAACCGAGCCCGAAGCAGGTGCTGAATGGTCATTAAAACACCAGCGGAGCATCAAGGTAAGTTATCCAGTACACCCAGACGACTTAAATCCAATTCTAACTTAGACAGGCGGGTGACCGGATTCTCATTGTCGATTCAGGCAGGTTAGCCAAACCGAATACTCAATATATCGCTGACCTCTTCGATAGGTGGCGGCACTTCCGATTTAAACGTGTATACCTGTCTCAGTAGCACCGACCCTCTTCAACTGGGGAGAGAGGATGTCCCTCCTACAGGTAAGAGCCTTCAATTGCCTCTGTGAACATGCACTAAGTCATTCAGGCGGCCTTTGCGGATCTGCTATCTTGAATACCAAATTCTGCAGCCATATACTTGAGAGACTGCAACAATGGGCGCCGTACCTTGCCACGGCCACTGGACAGACTCTATCGCAGATTGCCCAGGAGATAACTCTAATGCAGTTTGAACATTTAGAGAAGAGATCATTTGATATCTACAGCCCGTATGACAAACCTTTACTCTTCAGGTGTCAAAACCTTGTCCAAGACAAGACGCATGACTTCGGATCAAACCTCATCAGGGTCCAACAGTAAGCTTCCATCTAAGCTGTGTTTCTAAGCAGATAATAACATCAAACATAGCAAAGACGTTAGAAAGATGTTCGAATCCTGTCTCAGCAAAGTATGGGACTTGATCAAGACGGAATTGGAGGGGGCCGAAAAGAGACGAAGCCCGATCAATGTAAATGCACTCAAACCGGGCCATGTTACAACACTTGCTAACAGTGCATAGAAAATCATTATGCTGGGTGGATTCAGCCGTTCTATTTCGTACCAAAAGTACCTCAAGGAACGACTTGATGAGTATAACGCCCAGAACAAGGGTTTGGTCGAGTTGGTCGGAAAGAAGGTTGAGTAAGTGCATTTTCTTTTAGTACTATCTATCTATTCCAGTAGGTATCACTAACATCGAGTTCTAGTCCGACAGCTATTGCTAAAGGTGCAGTCCTTCGCACCTTGAACAAATCGCACGTCCTCACGAGGACTACACCGTTGTCCTACGGGATCCTCCGTCACATTGAAGAGAACGAGGAGACGGACGACTTACCACCCCGGAATAAAAGAGGCATGCCCAAGCAAAACCCTCTGGACGGAAGGTGGTACTATACAGATCGGATTGTATGGCTAGTGCGCAAGGTAAGAATGCTATGGGCTTTTCGTTGCCTTGGAGTCCACTGACAGCGTGTTTAGGGCACAGAGATCGACATCAACTGGGAATCTTCGCCTACTCGTTGCGAACATTTGTTTCCCCGTGGCGCCGATGCCTTCATATGCTGCGAGAAGATCTATATCTCCGATACATCTACAGGGTCGGGTTACTCGAGATCCTCGCCCAAGAACAAACGTAAGTGTTTAACACACAAAATGCTGCTATCAACTTGCTAACATACTACCCAATAAGATTGTCGACTCATCGGCGATGTTGTTGCAGACATGTCGTTCCTACGTGACCAGCGTTTAATACGAACAGAACAGGAAACCGACCAGGAATACTGGCGGGTTGCGTTCGACTTGGTCTTGAAACTCAACGGCCTGGATCTCCACGGTAAACAGAAAAAGAATCGCAGTCACTCCCCAAAGGACGAGGGCTAACAATCTTATAGCATACGCCATCTTTAATGGAGAGAATGTCGCTGAATGCACCATCAACATGGCACCAGCATTGGTTCCAGGTGCAAATTGAGCGACATGCAGTGCTCTTGGATGGGGAAAAGGAAGGAAGGAGATCACAGGCCAGCTACGTGGGCAAAGGCCTGGAAGTAGCTGGCATGAAGTGATTAGGTATAGAGAACGCAGGTTGTCTCCCACTCTTCCTGTTTAGGGATCTGGGTCACCACTATTAATCAATATCCCGATGGTGTGGTGGCGTAAATGGAACAGCCTCAAAGATTTCACAATTCTGCTCCTGCTTGCTTGGAACAGGCCGCACACGCCGGTAAAAGCTGAATGGACTCTGACTAGCCTAAGACACTTTACGCCCATGGCGTCTCGCCCTCTCTTCTTTGCACCAGCCTTCCATCTTTACTCATACTGGTCATCATCAGGCTGTGTGCTAATTACTGCAACCCTCGAGATATCAGCTTATGGTGTGGAGCGGGGTGACACCTTCTATGAGATTGCTGTCTTACCCAACCAACCACGACTGCTGGCTTTCCTGCACGTGCTGATGCAGTCAGACCATCCCGACAGGGACTCGAGCGAATCGCGTTTCGCGGTTGGTCGTGATTGGTCGACCAACATGCAATGCAGGTGAGATTTTGAGCTCCAACATTGGTTATGTGCAGGAGGGCTGGGGGCGGAAAGCCCGTCGATGTTACCATGCTATCTCGTTGCAGGCCTATTCCAGCTGTGTCGGAGCTCGTGCACTAACATTCCTTGTTGGAACATTTCCGCCTTCGCATAACCCCTGGCCACACCACCATGATCCTTGACAATGATGTTGATGAGCCTGCCTGAAGACCGGGCTGAGGCTGATTAAAAGGTCTGCGAAGAGCCCCAAATGATGTGCCTGCGTTCACTGTCACACTTCACTTTGCCCAATTCTCACGAGATCACCAGAAGAACCTGCAATGGCCAGCGATACTGTCGTGCCCCCCCGAAATTTCAGATTTATGGCCGGATTACCGATGGAAGAATCCCACCTCGACAGTTGGAGACTATCAAAAGGAGCCTTGGGCGCACTCTCAGGATGTCCTACAAGCTTATCTCCGCGCCCGGTTCAATAAGAGGGAGGAGTTCCTCAAAAACTTGACCCCCGATCGCAGAGCAAAGATTGACCATGAGGTCGAGCGTATCGACAAAGTTCGCAGATGGTTTTCGGCCGATGAGAAGAAAAGGGAGTTGGTGAACAAGTTGAATGCGTCGCTCCTCGACTGGCGGAGTTGCGTGACCAAGAGCAACAGTGCATTGATGGATGAAATCAATGATGACAAGTTTCAGCGCGAAAACAAGTACACAGAGGAGAGGCTTAAGAGGGAACAAGAATTCCTGCAGAGATGCAAGGACTCGGAGCGCCCAACGGCGCGAAGGGCAAATCAGCTAGCGGTAACTGATGGCCGATCCAGGCGCCGGGCATCGCTTCCTAGATTTGGAAAGGCACGTACAGCAAAGACTGGAGTGCAACAAGCATTGAAGAATGTTCCAATTGCAGAGGAGGAGAATGGACCACCTGACGAACCTGAGCCTTTGTATGGCCTCAAAGCGAGCGCCATGTACTTCAAGCGAGTGGAAGATGAGGAATCGGCATGGAGAGGGTGCACATACGAACACAAGCGCTACGGCAAATCCAGCTTCCCCAACCAGAAGATTTCGGTGCACGAATTATTGGAGAGCACAGAGGACAATCCCTTGATGGAGCCGTGCCCGAGGGACTGTATACGCTATTTCCATTTCCCAACAAACAACATGCAGTGGATAGAGGTAAGACTGAGATGCTACACCGAGCAGAACTGTTTATACTGATGAATCATCTCGAAAATAGAAAGCTATTGCCAGGTACTACAACGAGGAGCCGGAGACACTTGATGATAGACATCATACCTACAGCAGAAACGCAAAGAAGACGGAGAAGTTGCTATCGCGGGAGTTTTGGCGAGGCCAGATGCATGGCAGCTCAGCATACGTCTCAAACCCGAGGACCCAATCGGGAACTGCCTCGTATCCGACCGAGGACTGGGCAAAGAAGGGGGGCCAATCCATGCGAGGCACATGCGGTCCAAGTGTGCCATCATTCCTATAGGTCAGTGAATATCATTCATCAACGAATGTCACTAACTGTAGGGTCAGATCCTGCCACAAACCAACACCGTCCTCGAAGCTCTTCCCCCAACATGATTATTCCAAAAGACAAGAACGTGGCGTTATTTGTAAGTGCAATAAATTCTATGGTAATAGGAAGAAGCTGAGAGTTGCCTAAGTTACCCTACATGCACTGGGAGACGAGTAGCCGCAGAGCGAAGATGGTGCAAGTTATCAACGAGACCATCGGCCACAAGAAGCAAGACCCAGGGCTATTGAATATCACCATGAAAACCATAGAGGCCAAAAAGAGCAAAACAAGGACTAAACCCAAGCCGTGGAGGTATGTTCGGGACCCTTTGTCAAGCCCCCGTCCGCCCTCTGACTTCCAGATGCTGACAACGTGTACAAAGGCGGCTGTTGGCAGCCTATCTGCTCACTCTAGCTCAAGTCGCTGAACAGATGGACTACGAAGCCGATGAAAGGCTTCTCCGAGACTACGTCAAGGTGGACCCACCGTTGCATATTCGGCGCACACTCGATCAGTACTACTTTGTCACTCTTGATGATACGAGTCAGAGAGACAAGGACCAGGTGGTATACAGGGGTACGCTGGACAGAAAAGAGAACAAATCACAAAGTCGTGTGGTCATGGTCGACCAGCTATGGCTCTGGATACTGGACGACAGTAAAGTAGCCAAAAGGTCTGACTGATATGCTCGTATTAACACTTATTTGGTAGATACGATCATCACGTCATTCCCCAGGCGCTGGGGCAGGAACAAGCCTGATCCTTCAGGTGTACACAAGAGCCTAAGAGAGCGCTTTGAAGCCCGACCCGAGGACATCAGATCAGTCCAGCATCTAGGTATATCACTGAACGAAGGCATCTGGTCACAGCACTTTGCGCTGACTCTGGCCTTTTGCAGCGCTCATAGTCATCGACCAATGCTCACGGGTGTTCTTTGACCGCACCAAGCCTCTTGACCAACGCCCGGAAGTTATGGACATCTTTGCGTCGGCCATAGCTCATGTGGCAAGATTTTCTTTTCCTGGGACTGCTGTCCTTAGAGGCACAAATACTAACAGTTGCCAGGATCAAATGACGGCGGTTGCTTACGACACCTTCTGGCGACACACGGGCCTTTACAACCAGAACATGCTTCCCAAGGAAATTGGAACCAAGTACCTAGACATCAATCCTGAAGGAGCTCTACTGAAAGAAGCCCAGGACATCGCCGAGGAGCTGAAAATGATGAAACGCATCTACAGCGAGCAGCTCAAAGTAGTCAAAGACTTCAAGCGACATCTAATCCATCCACAGGGGCGGCGAGCAGAGAAGGCAGATAGTGTTAGCCAGCTTCAGAGGTTGCTGGAGAACCTGATGGACTCGGGCGAGAAACAGGAAGGCGATGTAGAGGACGACGACGGTGCCGAGACGCCGAAGTATAAACAGAGTCATGCCAGGAAACAGATAGCGGATGAGACACTGCATGAAGCTGAAGGCGTCCTGGACTTGGTCAGAAGCAGACTAGCAGAGATCCTGGAGCTAGAGCAGTCTGCTCTGCATACGTGTCGACAGGTGAGTCTCCTCCCAAGTTCCAGCGAACTCCTAGCTGACACACCCGCGCAGCTTGAGGGGTTCTTGACGCTCAAACAGCAGCAGGCATCCATCGTGGAGGCGAAAACAGCCTTGCAACGTGCCGAGGAGAGTGTAAAACAAGGCCGAGCCATCATGGCGTTCACCATTGTTACCATCTTCTTTGTAAGTACTGGAAGTTAATTCCGACTCGGACTCCTGCAGACCCAATCACTGCTAATATGCTACCCTTGCAATAGTTGCCACTGGGATTCTTCGCAGCCTTCTTCGGGATGAATAACCTTGAGATAAACGACGCAGCGTGGATGACGCTCAACGATCAAATCAAATACATGTGTAAGTTGCCTTTGCTGCATCTCGCTGCTTTGCCGCTTGCCAAACTTGAAAGCTGACGATATTGTGTATAACTCCAGTTTCCTTGTCTACTGTAGTGATCGTTCTATCGACTTCAATAGCCTTCTACCCCTATATGCGGCCCCTTCTCGTACCCGTTATCAAGCCCGGCCTCTGGCTATACGAAAGGTTCCGCCCAGAATTGAGCAGCACCACAAACAAGAGGCTGGAGGCACGGAAATGGCTCCGAGAGGTGCAGAGAAGGATAGAGAAGCGAGACGCTCGTGGTCAGACCATGCCACCGAACATGTTACAGCACAAAAACAGGCTCGGGGAGCCACAGGATGCGGTTGCACTGATGGGAGTTCTTTCCTGGCTTCCCAAGGGGAGAGTCAAAACGGCCAGGACGAACGCAAATGGTGTTTTGCCTCAGTAGTTTTGGATTTTGCGAGTAACATGATATTTAATAATAACACTGACGCGCCTCCCAGGTGAAGCAACCCCTTCTCGACTAGGTATTGCGCAGCTGTGCCAACCTTTCAACTCCAGTATAAAACACATATAAGACTGCCTTCGAGCGAATTCCTTCGACGTAGGCTGGCTGGATGCACACATTTCTTCTTAATAACTACGTGGGCTTTGTGTGATCACCGAAGGTCAAAGCAAACTTCAGAAAAGCCCAACGTGGCTCACCTTGCTCTTTACAATACAGCGAGACAGCCAGAAAGGACGATAGTCTTTTAGCACAACCGAGCTTGGCTAGGCATTATGTTTATAGAATACCCGAAGCATGCATACAGCCACAATTTGCGTGTACTCTACCGATGCACACAATCCCGTCCACCTACATCGCATTATATGTGCTTTTTGCCATGCTTGGCCCTGGGCTTTTTTCTATCACATGTCCTCTCACAGTAAGCGGCCTCCAGGCAACGTTCCGTAAAATGTTGAAAGGCTTGTACGAGGTGGACATGTTTAAAGGGCGGTCGGAGTCAGTGCTCTCTTTTCGCAATCCCCGTTCGGCTCAATCGAACGGTGCTTCCGTATAGCGGCCCTCACCGACCCCAGGTAAGAATGAAAGCAAGCAAAGGGAGAGAAAGCATGCAGGGTTTTCAATATCGGAAGCTGCCTTCTTCCGATAGTTAGCACATTTGATTGTCGTGGGTCTTCGGTTCCAAACCGGGTTGTATCACTCATGACACCTGAACCATTGCGCATCGCAATCCGCATGCAATCTGTGTAGCTCTTCTTACTGCGCATTGAGAAGCTTCACCGTAATACGCAAGAACAATGCATCTTTCCGGCTCATTCGCCGTCTTCGGACCGCACATGGCCTCCGGTCGCCGGGGCCGCCATCATCGCCGCCCCACCACCGCCACAAGCTCGAGCCACCGTGGCCGCGTCGGCGCCGTCCGAAGTCCTCCCTAGCCGCGGCTCCCGAGCCCACGGACCCGTTCTGCGACCCCGCCTGGCTGCCGGGGTCCGTCTCGGTCGTCCCCGACACCGCGGCCGGCCGGCGCCTGTACCCCCCCGTGCTCTCGTCGCGCTTCTTCTACTCCCACGTCTGCGGCCGCACCGCCTGGACCATCACCGCCGCCACCACCCGCCAAGCCGACTGCGGCGCCGGCGCCGTCGGGCCCATGGCGGCCCTGAGCTATACCTACTACCGCCCGGGCTGCCCGCTCGGCGGCCACTATACCGTCGCGACCGCCGTCACGCCGTCGACGCAGACTACTTGGGCTTGCGCCACGGCCGCTCCGTGAGTCGTTCTCGGCTCGGGATGGAGGCCTGAGGGGGCAGATGCTTGGGGGGTTGAGGTGGAGCCTATGGGTGGTTATTGAGGGAAGAGCTCATCTGCATCGTACCTTGGTCCACGGGTCTTCAAAGGTGAAGAGCTGGGTTATTGCAAAGTAAGCCGAAGTTCAGTTGTAATTCCGAAATGGTGGCGAATTTCAATTAGGTCACCGTGATCATTCTCGTCGTCATCTTCTTGTTCAGCAGCAGCTACTATATACTAAATACTGTATTGATTATTTACTATCGCTCCGTGACAAGAGCATCCTAACTACGAAATGGAGTTAATTGCCATCTGCATTACACATTAGTTCAGGCACCAGGTGTGCCAATTATCACAGGCTCGACAACACCATAGTCGATGATCTGCGCCACGGGCTCGTACCGCCACCTGCTGAAGTACGCGTCGAAGGTCCGGTTACCACCCCCGCCGCCGTTGGTCGTCGCATACACTCCCAAGAGACCACCGGTTCCGGCTCCGTCCCCCGAGAGCAAAGCCGTGGTATAAACGGCCAAAGAGATGGTGTCCTCCTCGGCATTGGAACTTTGGGCAGGGCTCGCGAAGGCCTCGTAATAGCTCTCGTTACGGGGCGAGACGCGTACGCGCACCACAGCGCCCCCGTCTGCACCCTCTAGCCACTCGCGCGGCACCGGCGTGATGATGGGCTCGGGCACCGGGCCGTACCGGTCCGAGCGCGCCCTCACGCGGAAATATGGCTGCAGGCTCTTGGCGGTGGTCCTGCGGCAACCAGCACCGGCCGCAGTCGCGTTGCGCGGCGGCAGATAGACGATCCCGATGTCGACGTGCTGGTCCTGGTTCAGGAAGTTGGAGACGCCGAGCTCGTCGCCCTCGGCGCGGCCCAGGCCCCCGCTGCCGGAGGAGGCTAGGTGCAGGTCGACGCTGAAGTGGAAGTAGCTGTGCTCCTGCCGGCGGAAGACGGCGCTCTGCCCCTCGCGGCTGGCGTCGAAGGCCGCGTCGGCCGAGAGGTTGGCGCGCGACGACGTGATGCGCAGGGTGTTGGGGTGGCCGCCGCCCGCGGGGGAGACGGCGATCGCCTGGGGGTCGAAGGGGGCGCGCCAGTAGAGCCAGTGGTTAGGGATCGAGGTGCCAGGCGCGAAGTCGACGACGTCGCCCAAGCCGACGACGGGGCCAAGACCGGCAGTCACAGCTTCTCCCGCGCCTGCGGCCGGCAGCGGCCCGCGCATGACTCCCCGGACTTGTTCTGCGACGGGCCACTCCCCGGCAGGCCACGAGACGGGGTACAGAACCGTCTCCCGGCCCATGGGGAATATCAAGTCGTTGTACAGCTCCGGTCCGCCGCGCGTGGACAGCGCGACGCCCCACCAGCTCCCCGCGCCGTCTTGGAACAGGTCGGCGTGGCCGACGGTCTGGAAGTACTCGTCGGTGCCCCGGTTGGAGAGGAACGGGTTGTGCGGCGCCGGCTCCCACGTCGTGTTGGGCGCGAGGGTGCGCGACCGCGCCAGGACGGCGCTGTGGTTCAGCTGCGTGCCGCCCTCGGCCGCCAGCAGGTAGTACCAGCCGTCCTTGCGGTAGAGGTGGGGGCCCTCGAGGCTCACGCCGCCGGTGCCGTTCCACAGGGCCCAGGGCTCGCTCGTGGCGCCCGTCGCGAGGTCGAGGCGGCACGCGATGAGGGGCGAGCCCGAGGAGGCGACTACGATGGAGCCGTCACCGTCGTCGTCGAAGAAGATGTCCGGGTCGATGGTGCGGCCCGGCGTGTCCACGCGCAGGCCGTCGGACCAGGACGCGTCGTCGAAGGGGTCCGTGGCCGTGAACAGGACGAACTGGGGCGCGTCGAAGGCCGAGTCGTACCACGTCGAGATCAGGTAGAAGGTGCCCCCGTGGTACCGGAGCGTGTTGGCGAACATGCCGGCGGGCAGCACGTTGGTCGTGGTGCGGACCTCGGGGAACTGGGCGGCCCGGTTCAGGGCGTTGCTCGCGAGCTTCCAGGTGGTCAGGTCCCGGCTCGCGTAGATGGGGTTCCCCGGAAAAGCCATGAAGCTCGACGTGGTGCAGAAGACGGTGTTGTTGTGCGCTCCCTCGGCAACGAAGGCGCAGCTGGGGTCCGAGTGCCACCCCGGCAGGATGGGGTTGGTGTAAGAGGTCGTGGTCACATTTCTGGCGGCAGTAGCAGCAGCGGCGACATAGCTCATGTGCAGGGACGGCACGAAGGCCAGCAGTGCTCGAGCTGAGAGGATCATTGTGCAAGTAGCCAAGACAACTAATAGCCCACGAGCTACTCATCCATCGGAGGCTGGCAGTATGGAGGATTTATAGAATCTAGAAATGAAATGGCGCATTTGGGTTAATTTGCAACCGAACTGGCTCTATCCCGGTTTTATTACTTTTAGTGCTGCAACCGTCATCATCGTCTTGTACTTATTACGAGTCCATCCCCATCGTCTACCCCACAAGATAATCGAGATTTGTGGGCGATGGTATAACAAATCTTGGAGTGTTTACCCCAGGCTGTGGGGGGAAAGTGGATCGATCCATCAAGGCCCCCCCGGTTATGCGCAAGCCGGGGCTGGGTCTTGCTTACTTGTATGTACTATTGCATAAGGTACTTGGGTACCTAATATTTGCACTTCGGACATCTTTTTTCTGCCGTAATTCCACTCACTACATTCCATCACCACTCCGAGTCGAGTCGAGTAAGAAGTGCATCAAAGATCCCGAGATCTTGGCTCTGGCACGAGGGACACACCGCGCGTAGCTTTAATCCTACCCCCTCTTTCAGCCGCTCTACACCACCTTTTCCATTGGCCAATCAGCATGCCGAACCGCGAACCCCCCCCCAAACTCTCGTGTGTGTGGCTGAGTGCATCTCCAGTAAGCTCGCCGAATGTCTCGCTGTCTCGCTGAATAGGTTCGGTGTGTCAATGTCCACGATGCTGAAGAAGCAGCGAGATTCCCTTCTGCGGGAGTGTTTCCTGGGCACGCAATGATGTCAGCGTCGCCTCACAGTGCAGTTCTTGATAATGTCTCTGCTCCTAATCCGTAAGGCGGTACCTACAGATCAGAGCCTCACCGTCGCAAGAGTCATCCGGGCTCCGATGTACTGAGACTTTGGCCATGTATTAATACCCAGGCCGCTCTTCAGCCTTGGGCGATGAAGTTCTCTGAACCAAGCATTCTGGTCCACGCTATTCATTGCTAGCACCCTCTCCTACCACAGCCATGTGTCGCTATCAAATCCAATACCATGTCTACCTTCGATGCAAATATGCAGACTTAGAGCCTGAACCCATTCATGAAACGAGAGCTGACCAGCCCAATGGCGAAGATACACTTCAGGAGGAGCCCTTCAGAAGCCGAACAGCAGCCCAACCAGGGCTAATATTTTCTTACTTACCCTTTAGGAAATTTCGCGCAAGTGAAGGCACCAAGCGAGACGAGCATGTTGAGATTGATATGTCCGAGCAGCCTCGGGAAGCCTCGGCTACTACCGAAGAGCCCAAGCGGCATCACAAGATCGAGGAGACAATCATCATGCAATGTCCCGTCGCATATGGAAACAGCAGCCTTGGCGGCCAGCCAAAGGATCGTCGTTGCTCGCCAGATGATATGCAGCCTTGGGGGAATCCCGAAGAGTACATGGAAGGGCAGACAGCCTCCACCATGGCTTGCCCTGTCTGCGAGGCTATCGACAAAGCCGAGAGGGACGCTCTGAAAACGGAAAGAATTGTTGGTCCAGAGCAAAACCGAATGTGACGAGTCACAGCAAAAACTAACCCGAGTTGTCAGATGGAGTTTGACGTTCCTGCCAGCAGTCGTGAGGCCACCCAGACCGAGACCGCCCGTGCCGAGACCGCCCAGGCCAGTCCCAACAGGCACAGCGACAGGCATTTCAGGCCATACCACCAGCATCACCACCAGCATCACCACTGGGTGAGTGACCCTAGTGTGCTATCTCCATAGAAGAAACGCTTTCCCGTGTTACCGCTAAGCATTCTCTCCTCCTAGGTCGGAAGTATAGACAACCCAATCCAACACGGACGACGAAGGGAAGATGCGCGTGGGAAACAGGGAACAGAGCGGAAGGCAGCGAGAAAACATAAGCAAAAGGTGAGGTGATCCAATTACGCCATGCACGTCTGGGCAGATCAGCTTCGTTGACTCTTGGTGTACAGCGGAAACATGCGACGGCCGATCCCTGCACGGTAATGTGAATGGGGGGGTGGGGGGGACACGCACAGCGAGGTAGATGAGGATATAATATATATAATACACTGGGCTATCTAATACATTATGTAGAAGAAACTTCATATTCTCATAGACTTCAAAAACCTATTTAGTAAGGAATGCTTGGTCGGTTCCTCGTGATGCTGCCTTTTGCTGCGATGGCCTGCCGTCTTGGATTGATTTTGCTCGACTCTCTTGTCAATACGCACATTGTGATGATGCCTTTTGCTCCCGCCGTGTTTCCTGCTTCGTTTCGTCGCGACGGGTCTCGTCCGTCTCTTTGGATGTGGCGCTGTACTCTCCAGCACAAACTTCTTTGCTGTTTCTTGGGCATCCTGGTGGTGCATCTTGTCGTCGTCCGCATGAAGACAACGCAGTGCCTGGGCGACTTCCAGGGCGCACTGGAAGCCGTCCCGCATCTTCACATGCCAACAGCCGTGGATGGCCTCGGCGAGGGAGGGCGCCTCTTTTCTGAGCTGGGCCAAGTCGGGGAAGTCTTTTCGGAAGAAGCGCCGCTGGACTTGCTTGGACGGCAGGTCTGGGTAGGGCAGATGGCCCATGGCCATCTCGTACATGGCGGACCCCAAGGCGAAGAGATCGGAGGCTTTGTCGGGCTCGTCGACGTCGGACAGGCGACTTCGGAGATCGTAGATTACCAGCGCTTGGCAGTCGGTGTCGCCGATAATACTCGAGCCCGAGAAGTCGGCGAGTTTGAGGTTGTCGTTACGATCTAGTAGCATGTTGTGGCAGCCAACTTTGGCATTTTCCTTTGCGTCAGGATGAAGAGAGAGACTGAAGGTAGGGTTACGAACCATCAGCCTGTATCACTCCACAACTGTGAATATAAGCAAGGCCCTGTGCGGCTTGGTAGGCCCAGCGGCCAGCCAGAGCCATCGCCTCTTGGCTGCCGACCTTGGGGTAGCCATTGCCTCCTTGGCGCATCTTCCGCAGGCGTCCTCGAACGGATCCAACGCATTTCTCCAGGATCACGCCGGACTTGTGTTCCGGGTCGTAGCAGACGATGACATATTCCGACTGCCTGCTGAAGCGCCGGTAGATCTCGCGCTCCTGGGCAATGGCTTGCAGACCGAAGGGCGAAGGGATAGGCACCTTGACCACCTGGTAATCGTTCACGGCGAAGACGAGGGAGGTTCCACCCTGTCCGATGTTTTCCAGGTCGTATATGCTGCCGTCCCAGTCACCTGAGACTGCCTCTTCCGATGGAGTCATCGCTGTTTGTGCTTATATCTAAACGTCCGGATTCAGTATTGCTGCTGCACTGCGAGCATCGTGATAACCAATAGTATGAGCCGGCACCAAAGTCTGTGTTATGATTCATTCGAAAGCACAGTGCTCAGTCGAAACGGAAAGGAGGTGGCGGGCGGAGGAATCAGGGGATGAAGCCCCCAAGCCCGGGGAATCCTGGGGGAGGTCGGGGACGGCATATTGGCTTCGGGTAAAGAGGATAATGTTCAAGTTGAGGCAGGCTGCAGGTGTGTGAGATTGCACACCACCATTCATAGTTGGTTGGGGCATTCCTGACAGGCTGCAGCAAGCGCCTGTGATCAGCCGACTGCTCTTCCCACATGAGAGGGGTAGGCTTAGAAAAGAATTCTGATTAAGACAGTGGTGGCGGCTGAGTTGTGCATGTGGTTGTTCAGCTCCAAGCCGGGCTCTGGTAGATCTTCTGTCTTCCCGTCCTTGGTCTCAGCCGAGTGCTGTTCTTCAATGAACTGGATGAGTCAATCGAATGGAGTGTCGGGGTCTAAGCGTTGATTTCTGATACATAGTCGCAGTCCGTAAAGTATTTAATTATTGGCTGCGTTGGTGCATATAATGACGGATATAGACTTTTCATCATGTCTCGTGGGTAATTGAGTCTTGAGCAATTCTCACACATGAGGGACTCTATCAGGCTAGCATTGATTTGTAAAGAACCCGAGCTTCATTTCTCCCTGCGCATCGAGTGGTGTGGATGGCTCAGTGCCCAAGGTGGCAATGTTCTCAATCCACATGAGGATCTCGTTGGCCTGCCCGACCGGGCCCACGACGCCGATGAGAAAGTCCCAGTTCGCGTCGCCGACGGACACGGTCATGTCCACACTCGCTCTGGCGATCTCGTTCATGGCCCGGATGAGCTTGTCGCACCACTCGCTGTTGCTGTGGTCGGCCTCCCAGCAGACCATGTGGCCCGAGAAGCCCCTCTCGATCGTCCCGGTGTAGATGGGCGGGTTGCGGGGGAAGTCGTGCACGTTGCCCTGCTTGACCGGCCCAAACTCGGGAGTCCGGTGGGCGACCTGCTGCCCCCCCATCTCCGCCGAAGCCCCAGGTGAAGTAGACCTCGTCCTTGCTCTGGCGAGAGAGGCCGTGGACGGCGGCGGCCAGGAGGACATTGCTGCCCTGTTTGAGCATGGCGCCGCTTTTCGGGGCAGCCTTTGTGTGGACCCAGTCCCTGAACTTGGCAATGCGCTCTTGGGAAGTGGGCTCGGGCTACTCAGACATGATAGATGTGGAGTTGAGTAGGTTCAGAGAAGATTTTGAGTAAGTAGGTTGAGGAAGAAGGAGTAATGCTTAGGGGAGGTTGAAAAGAAGAGCTATAGTGGCCCCCTTGCCATTCTTATATCCTTTCCACATCTCGATTTTGATCGCTATGTGTATTTGACTATGAGATACGATTCAGGTAGCTCTGCATATAATGCCAGCTTGACGTAATAGAGATTAGTCTAGAATTTCACAGTCGCCTCCTGAGAGCCTGTTATGGACAGGATTGCCATTTCCTAGTGCCTATGGAGTAGGCTTTCGGTTCTTTTTCTTCTTTTTAATATAAGGAAAAAGAACTAACTACCTAACATATTCAAGCAGAGAGCATTCGGCAGGACGGGCCGACGAGATGAACGTGAATCTGCCGGCCGACTATACGTGAGACGTTTGAAATGTCTTAGAGACTATGCACATACCCGTAAGCGCGGAAGATAAATATGACGCAGGCCAGCGGTGTAAGTGGGTTACATGTTGGGCTGGCAAGATTGGGTTGAAGTGGATGGACTCGCTGTCGGGCATCAAATGCGAATCTCAGAATTCATCATAACGTGGCGTCGTGATCTCAAGCGGTGCATGACGGCAGCGCCCCGGCACACCTCAGAAGGTGCAGTAGCTGATGGCCTGCATCAGGTGTTCGCACCATCCACGCGCTGCCACAGTAGACATGCTCTCTACCTATCCTCATCTTTCTTTCCTTCTTTCACTTCACAGTAGAAACACCCCCTCACACACTACGTCTCGCCCATCTTCACCACCACAATTTATACTGGCGATTGGTTATCTATCCGATCGATGGCGTAATAACACAACCTGAGCTGCCTGGTCTCCCGGAATCCGCAGAGGGTGTGATGAAGCACCTCCGTTAACCGATGGCCGCCACCGCCCTGAACCCCCGCGAGTACTTGGTCACCCAAGAAGCAAATAGGAGGCTTTTTGTAGCCCCTGTTTCTTCGGATTACATAAGGGGTTGAGCAATTTGCTATCGAATAGGGTGTGTCGATGGTTTGGACTTACGTGACATGTATGAGTGCCTAGAGCAAACAAGCATCCTAAAGTCAAGCCACGGAAGACGTGGTGCTTTGGATGGGTGTGCAGGACTCTGGCAACGGCAGTGTTGAGGAGAACCCTGGAATAATGGTCAGGTAATGGTAAACGGTAAAGCCTTGAAACAATTTTCTATGAACCATAGACGGAAAAGGTAAATAACCACTTCGGAGGGCTCGTGCCACAGTCCCCGGTTCTTCCCCCCCGTGCTGTCATCTAAGCCGCCTCATCTCTTCCAGGCCTTGAAGCCCATGAAGTAAGGAAACACGCTCTCGGTGACGCCGTAGTTGCGATCCCGCAGCATCTGGTCGACGCCGCCCTCGCCGCCGTCCCGGACGCCCCACTCCCAGACCCCGACGACGTCGAAGCCGCCGCCCGCGAGCGCGTTGACGTAGCTCGCCACGGTGCGGTGCTGCTTGGCCACCTCGGCGCCCAGCCACGTCTTGACCCGCTCGCCCTCGGCCAGGTAGTCCCGCAGCGGCCACACGGGCTCGCCGCCCTCGGCCGCGTTGGGCAGCAGCTGCGGCACCCGCGCCCGCGGCGCCGTCGCCATCGGGTGCTCGATCGAGAAGAAGAAGTAGCCGCCCGGCGCCAGGCAGTCGCCGACCTGCGCGAGCAGGCCCTTGAGGTCGGCGATGTAGTGGAGCGCCAGCGAGCTGAAGGCGAGCTGGAACTTCTTCTTCTGCGCCTGGCTCTCGGCCCCGGCCCCGGAGGAGGCGGGGGAGAAGGCCGCCGTCGTCAGCGCCCCCGGCTGCTCCAGGTCCGCGCGGACGTACTCGACGTCGGCGCCCTCGCTGCCCTGGCTCTCGCCGAGGTAGGCGCGGTGCATGTCGGTGAGGTGGCGGGCGCGGTCGAGCTGGGCGGCCGAGGCGTCGACGCCGCGGCACTCGGCGGCCCCGCGCATGCTGGCCCAGCGGCTGAACCAGCCGTCGCCGCACCCCACGTCCAGGACCCGCTTGCCCTGCAGCGGCGGCAGCAGCTCGTGCAGCGTCGCCATGTCCGGGACCCCGGCCTGCTGCGTCTCCGGGCGCGACTCGCGGAGCTCCACGAACTTGGCGTAGAAGGCCGGGTCGTTGTCGTAGACGTTCTGCGTCGCGGTTGTGGCCATAATGATTGATGGCAGCGGGGTGCCAATCTAGAGGTAGGAGTGTCTATGTATATGTGGTATATGGAGAATTGGTGCGAGAGTATGAGTGCGAGTATGCGTGTGTGTGATCAGACGGATACCGTCGCTACTTATTAGGATCTCAGATGGATAGATAGAACAGCAATCTCAGCAGGGTGAGATGGGAAGATTTTAAGTTTTCCAAAGAACGAGGTCGACTGATGGATTGTGTCAGGAGACAATCGCTTTCTCCCGAAGAGGAACGATAGCGAGTTGCTGCTGCCGCTACTCCGGCATAGGCTGTTCGAGACGCAACCCCCCTCTCCCAAACCACGGAAGGCGCCGAAAATCTATGTGACGCACAAACCCGGATTTGCCTATTCTGGAAAGCTGCAGATTGACCCCTCACTTCAAAGGACGGGAGCGAGTTGGGGAAAATGAGAAACTCGGGGGGGGCCGGAGGGGGTTCAATAAATGGGAAAACCCACGATGGGGCGGGCTACCTGGCGGGCAGGATAATAGCGACAGAGAGGCATAGACATGGAAGGGGACGCATGATGAATCTATCTCTGCAATCGGTTTGATTTCTCATGAATAAAGCAACATGAATACTGGGTATATGAGTAAGAACGAGACCATCATCTCCAACCACAGCTGCAACAACAAAAACACCGCGATGGCAGCATACATCATCAACATCACGCAACACTCGCCCCGTCGCCTTCTCCCATAGCTTACATGGGCCATTCCCAGCACATTGCTTGCAAATCGTCCAACAGCCAGACAGACCCCTCTCTATCAAAGACACGTAGCATACCCAGAACACCCGCGCAACCCATGAATGACGGCATCGAAGCTGTAATGACGCCCACCGAGAGACCATCGTTATCCGGGATGCAAAAAAGAAAAAAGAAACGAAAACACGATTAAGAGGGGTAACTATGCCATCCAGATGGATATTGCCCGGCGAAGAGAATTGTTGCACAGGAACAGGAAACCCAACAGAGTCTGTCTAGACTCCTCTGAACATGCGCACCACCAGGAACCACGTGGCCCCGATGAACTTGAAAGCGCTCAGGAAGGCCACGCTCCACAGGATGATGGTCATGTACAATGTGGCACGCGCATCATCGTTGGTGGCAGCGGCAGTGGGGCTCAGCCTCTCGAGGCCAGCCGTGCTCAATACAAGTGCACACAACCCGAAGTTTGTTATCATCCAGATGAGCACGACGAGTGTTCGAATCCATCGGTAGTAGTCCATTTGAGCCTCGGCTTTGTCAGATTCCGTAGGTGTCTTCTTGACGGGGACAAACTTCTTGTTGAAGACGGCCAGCTCCCGCTCGTACGACGCGTTCAGGTCGCCCTCGTCTGGCAAGTCGGTCTTACCCTTGCCATCCTTGGTATCGACTGTTGGCAGCTTTTCGGGGCCGTCGTCACCTTTGGTACCCCACGAGATATCGTGCGTGTTGCAGAAGGCATAGACGTTCATCACGTTGATGTACGAGGGCGACAAGAGGATATACTGAAGCATCGACGTAAGCATGTGCCAAGGGTCGAACATCATCAGAGAGGCAATGAGCCATAAGCCGTAAGTCGCCAGTGTCGAGATGATCAGAGACGAAAAGACCTTGTTCTTGATCAGATCGCTGGGGTCGAAGCCGTCCGTGATCTGCGCGCGGATGGCCTGGACGGCAATGAATACAGCGGCGAACATGAGGTATCTGTGCAGAGGCATGTCAGTGTGAATCCGCCATATTGAAGCGAGGGAAAACTTACGCCATAATGATGGCCCAGAAGATGACCATGGCACCATATAGCTTGCCGGAACCAGAGGGTCGGTTACCAAGCGAGAGAACAAAGCAGGCTATCAGTGAGACGCCATAGAACCACGTAAAAACAACGCCGAGGATGGTGCCCGTGGTGGATAGCAAGTCGTCATCGCCCAAGCTCGTCGTCAGGATCTTGAAGACGAGGAAGAAGTTGCCAATACCGAACCAGGCGAAGATCATGTTGACGGTCTGGAAGATAAACTCGAGGAAGAACATGAGCTTGCGAAGCATCGAGTGGTCGGAGCGGAAGAATTGGTAGAAGTGAGCAATGGCGTAGATGGCGGCGAAGAAGGACCCATTGAGCCAACGTCGGCGCTGGAGAATGAGTTCCGTGACCGTATCTGGCACATCGGTCTCTCCCGTTGCCGACTTGACGTACTGGAGGATCCAATGGCAGTTTCGCTTGGTGACGAGCTCGAAACATAGAATACGATCCTCGGCCAGGTACATGTTGGACTCGAAGACACCCGCATCAGAACCATGGAGCGTCTCGCCCTTGAAATACTTCTCCAGGGGACCCTGGCCGTTCTTGTCATTCTGCAAAGCCACATAGCGATATGCCGAGAAGGCACCAGGCAGCACAGAGATGAAACCAAAGGCCGACTCCAAGGGCTTGTCGAGAATGTTGCTCATCTTGTATTCGAAGTTCTGCGTGGCAACCAAGGGATTCAGGAGATGTTTGCCGCCAGTACCCAACATGGCCTTGATCTCACCGCAAGCGCCAGCGCACATGGGCTCCAGGTCAAAGGCTTTCCACAGGTGGTAGATAGAATTGCCTCCAGGCTTGGTACCTGCGTCGAGCAGGACGCAGATGTTGGGGTCTAGAACCCGACCGAAAGCCTGAAAGAACCACCGGTGAGAGTTGATCTTCTTTTGGTTCTTCTCCTTCAAGCAAAACAGAATTTGAACCGGCTGCTTCTTCGGAATGAGTTGCACGACGTCGTTCTTGATGGTCATGCCCACCTGCGTGGTATACTCGTAGATATGCGCTGTCACATCCTTTCCGTTGACCTGCTGCTTGGCAATACCGTCCTGGTAGACACCCATACCGGCGAGGAGGGCGCGAGTTCGGGGGTTAATCTTGGCACGTCCGTCGCTGACAACACACACCACAATCTTCTTCCAGGCATCGGGGCCCCACGTCTTGCTCTCTTTGCGACTGCACATGTACTCGATGTTCTTCAGAACACCGATCATCGTGCGGGCGAACAAGACGTCATCCTCATTGTACATGGTAATAACGATGAACAACTCGGTGTGACGCGGCTTGCTGAACAGCTTCTGGCGCAGGGTGAAGTTCTCGTCGAAGAAGTCGTTGGGATCGCAAGTGGCAGCTGTGTACCGCATGTGGGTGAACTCATCACGCTCACCGTGAGGTAGCTGGTTGAGCAGCCTCGGGGGGATGGGGCAATCAAGAACCAAGTTTCCGCGGTACAGCAAGACCTGCTTGACCGTCTTCCAGCGCTTCAGATTGCCGCCACCTTGCGCTTGCTGAGGCTCGTCCTTGTAGGGCTCCGGGATTCCACCTTGTGCGTACGAGTCATTCTGCTGCAACATTGGTCGCTGGTCGTTGAGCTCGTATCCGTGGTGCTCATCGTATGGTGTCACGTCCGCCGACGGTGTAGGCTCATAGGATTGGTTGTAGTACCCGTCGTGATGCGCTTGCGGGTTGACCGAGTATTCGGATCCGCCATAACCTGGGCCTTGACTGTAGGGGCTTTGCGAGAGGTTGTCCACCGAGTGCGCAGAGTTTAGTGGTAACCGGTCGCCCGGTGTGTATCTGCCCGGACCACCAGCTGGGGGAGGTCGAGATTGGAGTGTGAAGGTGGCGGAGGTTGGCCGTAAGGCACATCATCGAGCTGATAGCCATGTTGGAGCGGATGCCCTGGGGAGGGCGTACGGTGCATTCTACTGTTATCCATAGTAGGATCGTAGTAGTCGTCGTCTAGCAAAGGAGAGAGTTAGATAACGTCTGGAACCGGCAGAGCTATTGATGTTATGTTCAGATGCTTTGCGGCCTTGACTAGCGTTTGGGTTGCCTGCACCACTTGACACGCGGAACTTTCTTTGATCGTCCGGTCCAGTTGGGGTCGCGCGGGAAGATCACAAGGCACAGCCCCTGAGAAAGTGTATGTAGACAATGGATGGGGCAAGGTGAAGAGAAAGTAGTGCACTACTTGAAGGGACCCGAAGGCAAAAGAAGGTAGCGAGGTAATAGCTAGAGGAGGAGGGTGCAAGCAACGGCCCAAGCCCCGTCATCTCGGCGCATCCAAGGAGGCATTAGTGAGGGCAAGATACCCAAGGCACGAGCAGGGGAGAATGGGGGGTTCGAGACGGTAGCGATGATGAAACGGCCGACTTACTTAGGCGATTATACGACATGGTTGCTGATTATCCCTGCCACCCCTACTGTTTAGGAAAAGAAGGTCGGTGTGGTGGGAGGTCGTAACAATCTTCCGTGAGACAGCCGGAAACGGACGACGGGTTGAAAGTGCAGTGAGTGAGAAGGTTCAAGTTGTACGTAAAAATGTTGGAGCGATTGGAATGTGGAGGAGAGTATGGTTGGCGAGCGCAAGTGTCAGTGGCTGTGGTTCATGCGTAACTAAATCGCTGGGATCAGGTTGGAATGAATTCGCCTCTTGTTTCGTGTCTCTCTCTGTGAACCCTTGACCCTGAACAATCTGATCCGCGTGCAATGCAATTCGCAATATTCCGTCCGTATCCTGACACCGACCGACAGAGTTGACTGCGGCAAACGATGCGTCGAACTCTGAATGTCGCGTCGTCGGGCGTCTGTCTGGTTGCGACGTCGTGCCTAGTCGTAAGCGGCACTCACTTTGTGCTTGCCAAGACGCAATGCAAATGCAATGCACAAGTAATTGTTCGTGCGAGTGTGACCTGGTCGTCTGTCTCGTATTGATTTAAGGGGAGGGGCGCCGACCAAACAAGTGCAGAACACAGGAACAGGAACGAGTTCGAGTTGAAACGAATGGGAAAAGCGGGAGCTCATGAAGAAAACAGCGTAGTAACACAGCGGGTTATGATCTGACTGAGGTCGTTGCCGGGGCAGAATAATTTGGGGCGGCGGGTTTCACAGTGATGAAATCGGCTGCGCAAAATCACAAGGATCAGTCAAGGGTGAGAGGGCGAAGGGGGTCCCGCTCATATTCCTAATTCTGCCTCATCCAGTGCCAATCGCAAACGCGCAGGTTCGCAGTCCCTTGATCCCATTGATTTACATGACTGGCTTGTAGCCGTTTCAAGATTTCGAAGCAGGCGCAGCACAAGCCATGTGCCAAGTCTCCCCCGGTCAGTGCCCCTCGGGAAAATAAAACTGTGGTGCCCCTGTGCTAGCCTAGCGGAGGGACACTTGCATCTCTCATCAGTGTAGTTCAATTCAACCACCCTTCTGAACCCGTACACAGACACTTGTTTCTTCTTTTTCTTTCTTATCACACAGGATCGTGAAATCGAATTGCGCAATCGACGGCCATGTCTAATTATCAAGAGCTGTTCAGATACTCTTGAGACATCATCAATATACAGAACGTATCGGGTGGTGTGTAAAGTAAGTACCTACTGAGGTATTTCATTTTGGGGAACGCCAGCCGGCCACAGAGCTAGGCTCCATCGGGTATGGCCAGGCAAGGCTATGTCTTAGGCTGGACCCACCAATTCGCTGCCGACCACCCGTCACACATGACGTCGATGTCGGCCAAGAATTCTGTGCCACCATCAGAAACCGCCATTGGCCAGCCGGTAGTTAGTCGATTACATTGGTCTGCCTATGCGGCCAGGCGGCTCGGGGCGGATGGAAGAACAGGTTTTGTTACATCCTTGGGTTGTACTCACGTAGAACAAATGAACCGAGCTTTCCCGCTGCGACCACCGCTCTCTCCCGCCACGCCGGCGCCACGCCGCTGCAACCACCGCTTTGAACGCCCCATACTAATTCCATTCAATGTCTCCGCAACAGCCGCACTACCGCTCATGATAGGATCACGGCTCGCGTAGCAATTCATTTGTCGGCACCTAATCTATTTGGCTTTCCAGCATCACCCAGAGTTCAAACGGTCGGCCTCTGTGGTTATTGAGATTACCGTGTCGGGTGGAGATGAAGAGCAGTAACTAACTCGGCCATAATCACTCTATCATATAGCTTAGTATCAGCTATCTCGTCGTAACCCCTAAGCCCCTCATGCAATGCCCACGTCGAGTCAGGCAGTTCTGTCAGCAGGCTTACGAGGCCTTCCTTTTTGCTGGTTGCCTACAGTCAGCTGCGCAAGGCATTTCGGGGTAGCCCCTGATTGACCTGACAGGTGTGCTAACCTAAACAAAAATAGCAACTGCAAAACTAAGTCCGGACTGATGCTGCCTCCCGTTCGTACTCGTAACACACTTGCCACAGAGCACAGCATCAAGGCTCAGCCACACACCGCGAGTCGCAAGCTCGCTCCACTGAGGGGCTTGGCGTAATTGCATGCTGATCAACGATATAATAATGGTCGCTCCCCGCCGCCAGTCGTCCCATGCTCCAGGAAGACGTAAGTGCCAATGGCCGACAGCTAGAACTTACTACAACTGATATCGCTATGTAAAGGAATGGCTGCAGGCAATCGAAAAGGGATGGGACTCTACCCAGATACAACACTCCTCAAGACCTCACAGCATTAGTAGGGAGAGACTACCTAGCTTGGTGTACACGGACATGTTCCACACTCTACGCCTACTGGGAGGCTCATTTGAGATGCAGGAACAGAGACTCCCACAGTGCTGAGACGTCCTGGGGATGACGCCCGAGCACTCCGGTTAGAGTTGAAGCCATCCTCAAGGCAAACAGTGCTTATGCAGTACCTTGACCGATGGACGTTTTCTGGAAGAAGTCTCGTAATTCTCATCCTCACAGCTAGGGAAGTTTATCCCAACCTCCTCGGCAGGCTCGAGCATTGCTGTTGGTGGTTAGAAATTCACCCTGGAAGCTAAGTTGTTCCGATACATATCACTTTGCAGCAGCATTCTTCTCGATAACTCTACATAATAAAAGCACGGTCAAGATTTGAATAAGCCCCCCGGTTTGGGTGCGGAAACACGCTCCGCTACTTCCCCTCCGATGATGGACCCCCTTCCCGTCTGCCACTCCGCTTCATCAGCCGCCGCCCCCGCCCGTGGGACCCACTTCAACGCGGAGCCGCCGTCCGCGAAAGGGGGCGGCATCGTCGTCTCCGTGGTGGCCGAGCTGGAGGAGGGCCGCTAACGGAGTCCATGTGCCGTTTAGAGGAAAGAGGATTTTGGACTCATTATGGCCATGCACACTGACAATACAATGAATACACGTCTTATCTTGAATACTTTTGCCTGGTTTGCATGGGGCAAAAGGGTTTGGTTTCCACATGAAGTCTTGAAGGAGCTTCCGCATTATACTAACTAGCCTAGACGCCGTCATCCCTCCGAGCCACATCGTGGATCCGTGTATAAATACATGATGTATGCTTGCTCGCGTACGTGAGCTCAAAAACCCCGCAAGAGTGAACAATCATTTTCCTCCGTCACGCATAGCAAAGCATGTCCGATTCCAGTCGTGCTTTTTTCTTTACTCCTGACTCCAAGCACTTACGTTAATTATATATTGGTATCGAATAGCCCTTCTAAATGCCACTTTTCCACATAAACGCCCATATAACCCTTCCAATCATGTGTTGCCTTTCCCAGAAGCAGGCAACGCATGTAGCTCTAAGTGCGGATCGAGAGGGATTGCCTCAAACCCTCGGAAACAATCCGAGTTTGTAATCAAATAGGCGATTCCCGAGTCCCAATTCCCGGGTTGTCCTGGGACCGTAGGTGGGAGGGGACGTTTCACAAGCCGCTCCCTCACTTAGCTGTCATAAGCATCTTCAACTCGGCAAATCTCACAGGCTTGGGCAAAAAGATGTCGATTCCAGCCAACTTGGCGTCACGCTGGGCGTCACGGCTAGCCAGGCCCGTCAGGGCGAAGATGTTGGTGCTAGCGAGGTCATTCTCGCGCTCCAAGTCGCGGATGTGGCGCGTGGCCTCGATGCCGTTCATGACGGGCATGCTGATGTCCATGAGTATAAAATCGAATTGCTTGCTGGCCCCGTCTGATAAGGTAGGCCGGGGCCCGGGCAGACACGCCCTCTTGAACTTGTCCAGAGCCTCTTGGCCGTTCATGGCCTCTTCATAGGTGAACCCACACTTGCGCATGAACATGACCAGCAGCTTGAGGTTGATTTTATTGTCGTCCACCAGCAGAACGTGGAGATTACCACAATCTGCTTGATTTTCACCGTCCTGTGCGCTTTTGCCGTCCACCGATTGTTGCTGTGAAGCTGTTAGGATGGGAGGTGGTGGAGAAAGTTGCGGCATGGCTGAAGCAGTGAAGTTGCCCTGTGCAAACTTTTCAGGATTGGAGTCTCTCGCTTCGTTGCCTCTTTCCACTTTTCCCTTCTGCTCTCCAAGTTCTGTTTGGCTTTGATGTGGTTCTGCGTGTGTGCTGACTCCTAGACGTAGTGATCTGTTCCTATTTGCGAGCGACTTTGTGTTTGCCATCTGTTTTGACCGCCGTAGACAATGCTGAAAGGCTCTGGATAGCTTCTTGGGGCCACATCTGCAACCGTGTTAGTCCTTGATCTAACGAACTGTTCTGGATTCCCTCGAGGAGGAGGCATAGACTTACGGTTGAGGAATGACCTCGACAATCTTCCCGAGATCTGCCAAGACCTTACATTGGCTCTGTGCGATTTTCATAGCCTCCCGAGCATTCAAACAAACAATGATAACCGGTATTTCTCGGTTTCGACCAGAGTTTTGACGATCTTCCTTAAATTTCTGTTGCAATGTCTGCAGGGATGGCGGCTCGCAATACATATACACGTCAGCTTTCTCCGGCTTCGCTTCGTCTTCCTTGGTGACCTTCATCCCGAACCACTGTGAACAAGTGGTGATCAGGGTGCCGTTCAGCTTCCTAATCTGCAAATTGACGGCGTGTGTCTCAGATGGACTTTGTCCATCCAGGAGTACCAGCTGCAAGTCTTTTGTCTGCTCTGCGACACAATCGACTTCCGTAACACCGGATTGAGCAGCATCCTTGGGGGCTTGCTTGAGTCTGAGCGTCACATTGACTTCTGTTCCCTTGTGCTGTTGCGACTTCAACTCGATGCAACCGCCTAGGGAGTCGACGATCTGCTTGACAATGCTGAGACCGAGGCCTGTACCAGGTTGGAAGGAATCTTCTTGGCTGAATGGAATGAAAAGCCTGTCGTGCTGAAAATCTTCCGACATGCCTTTTCCAGTATCCATCACACGAATTACCACATCAGTCTTTGATCCGTCCGGGCCATCTTGACCCCGAAGCGACACCAACACATATCCGGCAGCTGTGTATTTAAGAGCGTTTCCAAGCAGATTCATGATAATCCGGCGGAGAGCACCAGGCTGAGTCTGGACCATCCACGAGGGCCTTGGGTCGATGTCTAGTAATACCGACACTGGCCCCTCGTCCTCTGAGCGTTTAGCGGCCGTGTCAGATGATGAGTCGTCTTTTATATCGGCCGAAGCGAGGTATCCATCATGAATTCGAACTGAAAGAGGAAGCTGTTTGAAGGTGTGGCCGGCGGTAACTGCGTCAACCACTTCCTCCACAAGAACAGCAAGGTCCACCACCGCCGTCATGTTCAAGCTCTCCATAGACGAGTCGGATGCTAGATTGATCAACTTGTTTTGCTTCGCATTCTTCCTCATTTGGACCCGGCCAAGTTTATTGATTTTGCTGTAATCCAGTACGTGGTTCAGCGTATCGAGTAAGGTCTTGCCGCATGTCGATATGGAAGTCACGAGGCCCGACTGGTAAGAGTCGGTGGCCGTGTCCATGAGAAACTCTGAAGCACCGAGTATGCCGTGTAAGGGGCTGCGTAGCTCGTGGCTCATGCTGGCAATGAAAGTCGTCTTCGCAGCCTCGTTCTTTTGGGTGTTGATACGTCCAATCTCGCTAATGATGCTGCTGCCAAAAGCACGTAGATAGGACATACCTTCGTCCAAGTTCATCATGCGCCCAGGCATCGAAGTCCAGAGGAAGCAACCGCCGGCAAGCCGATCCTCGGCATGATCGTACAGAGGGATGAACACCACGGTTTTAGCCCCGGGGATCTTCGTGAGGAGCTCCTTATGGTCCATGCGGGATTTCCTGTAGCGCCTGCTGCTCTTATGTGAATCAGGAGTGGTGGGATCCCCAAGGCGCTCAGGATTGCTCGCGATTTCGTCTTCGGAAGGGATAGAAGCCCCTTCATCGGTAAAGGAGAAACTTTTGCCTCCAGGAAAGAGTTTGTAGTATTTCTCGAGTGTGCCCCGGGTGATGGCCGAGCCCTTCTCGATATCTGCCCGAGCCATTTCACTGGCGAGAGAGTAGGCTAATATCCTGCATGGCCTGTTCGAAGGGGGATTCCCGAGTCGCCAGTGTCCATGCCGAGGCCATCGGACTCTGAGGTTTGGCGTAATGATGAATCGTCATCATCGGAAGACTCGATGCTACCCGGAAGCAGATTGCCAGCAGAAAGCTTCGAGTTGAGATGGATGGGGGTGGCATCAAACATGACAACGCCATCGGCCAATGTCGCCTGGCGCAGTATGTCAGTAGCTCTATTAAACATGCGCGACATACTATCGCGTCCAGTCTGGCTGTGCAACTTTGACGAGAGCTCGGGTTTGGTAGCATTTTGGCCAGTGTCAGCATGTCTCGATACGTTGGAATCTTGTGATTCATTTCCGTGAGAGTTGGAGTTGGTTCGCGATAGTGGTGGATGCATACCCCGTCCAAGGCTCACCTTCGGCGTGCTAAGCGAGGGGTGATCGCTAGAAAGATCCTCCTGCACAGATGTGACATTCTCGTCCTGTGGCATCGATGCCCCCTCGATGAATGAGGCGAGTCCGCGAACAACTCGCTCACCTTTGAAGCGGTCAACGCGATCTGCTGCCCACTCCAAATGTCCCATGACGGCCTGCGCCACACCTTGCATGAACCGGAGCTCTTCAATAGTCAATCCATGACGTGCTTGCTCGTCCGAGACAGTATATGAGCCGATCTTGTGGCCGTTCCGCGAGATGATGGGCACACCGGCGAAGAAGCGAATGCCAGGCTCTGATACCACAAACGGACGGGTCTGGAAGCGTTCGTCCTTACTTAGGTCAGGGACGACCAAAGCTGCAGCGGTGTAGGTGATGTTGGGGTCGGTCGGGTCGTGGGCGGTGTAGGTGTTACACAAGCTGTGCTCACATACAGCATCTCGACGCTTCAGGATGGTGCTCCCTAGCCACAGGTCGTCGTTGGCATTGTCTTCAGTAAAGAGGCTGCAAGTGGCCTCGGCCAGAATCATCTGGTTGCTACCATCCATCAGAGACACCATGGCCCGCCTCACTTTCAAGCGCAGAACAGCTAGCTGGGCAAAGGCGGCCAAGGCTTTGTCCTGGGACCCCCTTGGTTTGTAACCGACGCCCTGAAGGTCGGCGGCGGCAAGGCTGTCGACATTGAGGGCGACATTGAGGGATGAGCCTTGGGCGGACAACCAGCCCTGGTAGTAGCGCTGTGCATCTCGTTCGCGCTGTGGCTCGCGGGGTTGGCGCTCGATATGATCGGAATGGGGTGCCGGTTTCGACATGTCGACGACGATCGTCTTGCACAGCGACTGGCGCCGGGGGTGAGATTTGATGCCAGTAGTAAGTAACCAGCGACTAGAGCAGATAACCTACTCAGGGAGACGAAGTGGTTTTCCTCGATAATTTCTTTTTCCGATCAGGCTCCAATGATCCGACGGTGTTTAGAGATGGTTACCTTGTGGGTTTTAACGGATTTCGGCCATCCTTTGGGCTCGAGGGCCTCTCCAGTTTGTACCATACTAACCTAAGGTTAACCTATACCTGTTATGGCTGGGTGTGTGGCATGGCAGGAAGGATGTTCAAGGTAGAACAGAACAGAACATTGGCCGGGCTTTACGACTACCGCCCCTCGGGGTAAAACCCCCCACAATTGAGTTAACGCCGTGGAGCAAGATGCGCAAATCTAAAATCCCATGTGAGGCCACAGGAATCAAGGAATCCAGCATGTTAGGACGGAGTAGGTTACGACAATCGCTGACTAGGTACCCTTTAAGTACTTAGTTGTCTAAAGCCATGACTAAACAACTGCAGGTCGGTGACAATGTAGATGCAACCAACTCTTCCATTAGATAATATCTGCATAAGTTATGGCGTTGTACAACAAACAAGCCTTTACTTCCTCACTATTGCAACGTCTTCAGAGTCGGCTCGGGCTGGCGAGATGCTAAGGTTAGAAGCCGCCGAAGGAAACTAGACTCGGCGAAAGTGTGCATCCTCGATCGAGGCCGCCACGCTTCTACACCGGCACACGAAAGAAACGAAGATCAATCCGAGATAATACCAATAGCGCTGTTAGGAATCGAACCTAGCCTCGTATACAACCTGTCCCTCGACACGAAACCAAAATTAGGTGGCTGATTTTGCAGAGGGGCCACAGCACAGGGGGATCACCACGCTAACGATTGATTAGGTCACAGTCTCGCCAAAAAAATCATGTTGCCTTGAAACATTGTTTCGCTGTCTGCTGCAGCTGAAAAAGAACCACGACGACAAGGGCTGCAGGTTGTAAAGTGAGGGCTGAACGGCCTCAGGCTTGGAAAGTCGGATCTCGCTTGCGGTTCCAAGAAAACGAAACGGAAGCAATAAGTGAGGAGGCTGCTTACGTCTTCCATACCTTACGGCCCCCACACACCGATTACCTAAGTACAACCTATCTTCTGTATGCCTCTGTCGTCTATCTCCTCTCTTTCGACCAAGTGCGCGAGTACGGTCCTCTGCCATCTACGATCCATCAGTCTCTGGGGCGTAGTCCTTGTCCTCTTCCTCTTTGGCATACTACGCGCGAGAGCCACCTCGATCTTCGAGCGCAGAGCCCGCCAAACGACGTCAACGACGCCGCCACCTGCCCAGACCAAAAACAATAATTAGCGCACCATGGCGTCCAGCTTTGGCTTCATGAAGCCGCTCTCCAAGATAGCAAAGCCTGTCCTGCTACCAGCTGCGACGGCCTCCCTCGCATACGCAACATACAATGGCCGAGAAGCCTTTGTGGATTACATCGTGCGATTTGTGACGGGGCCAGGTCGCAACAGCCGCCTGCTCGCATTAGCTTTGGTGTTGCTCAACTGGAAGAGCCTGCCGCTGGCATGGACTGTACGTTTAAACACTCCTTATCTCGCAATTATTATTATTATTATTTACCTCGCGCGAAGCCGAGTTCGAGAAGCGCGTACCGTAGCTGACATGACATGAACGCGCTAGGTCCGCGTGTGGAACACCATGATCCAACACATCTTCGTCCGCCAACTCCACACGCATACTCCCGACAAGCTCTTCCATCCTGTCATTTCCTCGACGCACGTTTCGATCCTCGAGGTCGACTACAACCTGCACAAGTCCAACAGCACCTACTTCGCGGATCTAGACGTGTCGCGCTCACACCTGGCGTCCCACCTCCTCGCCCGGGGCTGCCGCATGCTCGCCGACAACGAAAACACGCATCTGGTCATGGACCCTAAGCATCCCGACCGGCCGGCGACGGGCCGCTTCGGCGTCATGCTGGGCGCCGTGGCATGCAACTTCAAGCGCGAGATCAAGCCCTTTGCCGGCTACGAGATGTGGACGCGCGTGCTGAGCTGGGACCGCAAGTGGCTCTACATCGTGACCCACTTTGTCGAGAAGGGTGCGGTGCGTCCTCGCAGCTGGGCCGCCGAGAATTTCGGGCTGACGCGCCGCGACGGCGACGGCGACGAGCGCACCCCGCAGGACTGGGAGAAGAAGGTCTACGCCAGCGCGGTGAGCAAGTACGTCTTCAAGATCGGCCGCCTGACGGTGCACCCGGCCATCATCATCGGCGCTAGCGGCCTCCTCCCTGAGAGGCCCGACGGCTGGGTCACGCCCGTGGGCAGCGGCATGGCCACCCCCGCCGAGCCCGTCGTCGGCAACACGGATGCCGAGGCCAAGGCGGAGGAACAGGAGACGGGCTGGGACTGGACCAAGACGGAGAGGGAGCGCGCGAAGGGCCACGCATTTGCCGAGCACTTCGCCCAGCTGGAGGACCTGCACAGTGTGTTCTGTGGCGGAGACCAAGGCGCTCTGGGCCGGTTCTCCTTGGGCTGAACGCTTGTGCAGGATTGAAGCGGGAACGAAGCGGGATGAGGTGAAGCAACAGTTCAACACTACATTCATGATCTTGGGTAGACTCGGATTTGGGGGTGCATGGGGAGCGGGAGCGTTCGAGCGATACCAACCTATATACCTAGACTTAGACAGCGGCAGTTGCTTCAGTATATTTGTCCAGTAGCATTTAGATCTGGGAGGAGCGGAGCATTGCAATCCATTGTAGAAGTTGACCGACAGCATCATGGTACGTTTTCTTTGTCAACCGAGACGATAAATTTGGCGTTGCAGCTGAGCTTCCAAATAATGTGTATTAATATATACAGCAGAAATCAACCTTCCTCGACCACTGCCGACGGAGATTAGCTGGCGTTTGCCGTGCAGCATCACCACCAACCCCCGACCATATGCCGCAATCCTCCTTTTCTTTCTCCTTACAGATGAAACCCCCGATTACTATGATGGCTGGCTTCACCTCACCCCGAGCTTTGCTTTCCTATCAGGCACCCATTATGCGCTGGTGGCCGCGGGTGGTGGTGTCTCACAGAGCTATGACCAGCGCAGCAGCAACAGCCACCAGGAGGGCCCCGGATTCGGCGCGGGCCCCGGTGGCGGTCTGGGGCGTCGCCGAAGTGGAGGCAGGTGCAGATGCGGAGGCGCTGGCGCTGGCGCTGGTGCCGGTGCCGCTGGCTTGCTTGCAGATCTCGACGGCGGTGGTTTGGAGGGCTTTGGAAGGGGGCTGGTTGGCTATTACTCGCTCTTTCATGGGGTCCGACGATGTTTACATTTACGAGAAAGAGAGAGACAGGGGTTGAAAGAAGGAGGGACGGTGAAAGAGAACAGGTACGGGCGCCAAGAGAGACAGTGGGGTGGCGGCGCCAAGATAGAATGACACAGAGGGTGGGGGGAAACGACAGAAACAACATACCCAGCAAATCCTCGGGCTGGCAGTCCTTGACGGCGCACGGCGTGACGGCCTCGGTGAAGGCGTCGAGCTTGCCGCACGTGCAGGCGTAGTCGCTCACGCCGCAGCCGACCTGCTTGGAGCCGTCCTGGAAGCAGGGCATGGCGCAGGCCGGCAGCGTGGCCGCGATCTGCGCGGCGCTGCTGCCGCTGCTGTCCGCCGGGGCGGCGGCGGCCGGGGAGGCGATGAAGGCGGCGGTGAAGGCGATAAGTTGAAACTGCATCTTGAGGGTTTCTTTCGTGGGGGTGGGTTATGAAGAGGCAAAGAATAAGTTGTGTATTACAATCGCTTTTGATGTATGGGGGCGGTTAAGAGAGCGGCTGCCGAGTGTATACCTAGGATCGAGGATAAGAAGGAATTACAAGTCTGAAACGAGAGAAAAAACACTCTCTTTATTAGAACTCACTTTCTTCCAGCGAGACTCGCTCTCATCTTTCTCCCCTTTCGAGAACAAAGTGCACTAGAACTCGAACCCCCAACATTTCACATGGACTAGCTAGACCCAGACGCAAAGACGTCCCAGTTGGAGAAAGATGGATTGAAGATGAAGATGAAAAACCAACTCGGGCGGGACTGGCTCGCTGACTGGTTAGATCAAGTCAAGTGTGAAAAGCCAAGCGCTTACCGACTACCTAATCACGAACGACATACCATCGGCATGAGACTTGATTGGTGGTATTGTGGATCGTGAAGATCAGGGGTGCTCTCGTCCAGTAATAACGGCCGAAGAGAGGCGGGACCAACGTTTAGCAAGTTTCGTTGATTAGTACACTTATACACCATGATGCAGCAGGAGTATTGAGAAATAGCAGGCTGTGAACTCACAATGTCCCGATATATTGCTGCACTCTCTCACACCATCTACATCTAGATACAGCGGGCGGGCCATGGATATCCCAGTGACGGGACAAAGACGATCTCCTATTCGTAACCAACTTTCGGGGGAGTCGAGGCCGACAAATCCTTTATCACTAATCGTATGGCGGGACATTGCCGGGATATGTATCGCTTCATTCAAATGTCTGGTTGCGAGCAAAGCTTCTGCCTTGGCTTGGATCGGAACGACTTGCATGGTAGTCAGCCAACATATAACATTGACCACCGACATGTTGTAACCTCCATAAAGTAGGCCAGCTTACAGACAAGGATAAATCCGGAGTGCTAACGCCCCCCCTGTGCTTGCTGCCTTGGGTGAATTGTAGTACAATTCTAGACGGCCATATTCACAAACATGCAAGCAATACGGTTTGCGAACAACGTCTCAGATTCCATCAAGCTACCTGTACAAGCAAGTCTACAAACGATGCAATAATCAGCAAATAAAATCAAGACGAAGGACAAGGCCTATTGAGCGAGGTAGATAGATACAAGGGCTCAAGAATCCGCACATCTCAGTCGTGACCTCTGATAACCAACAACAACTGATCAACCCATTTTCCGCCGCTAGTTGCCCTCTGGATGTCCATATACAATATCCTTCCTACTTAGTCATCATGCCTTCGACGGTTTCTACATGCAAACACTGTGGGGTAAGCGTGTCTAGCACGCAGGCTATCTGCCATAATTGTAACGAGGCACCACACTGAGAAGTACCCATACCGTCGACCCATCCACATGATCATACCTGACAGTTCCTAGGAACCCTCACTTATCAGCTATCAAATGATACTGCGGGGCTTCGTCTGGTGGTAATTGTAGGTGGCGGGCACGGGCGAGTTGGCTTTGGGCTGAGAACGCTGTTGTTTAGGATCAAGAGCTTCGTGCAACCCCTTTCGGTCAAGGATACTCTCTTTTCTGTAGTGAGGGGCCTGGATAGGACAGCTGTTGCCTGAGAAGACTCTTTTTATTTGACGAGGGGAATCTGGAGTGGAGTATATGGCAGCCTGTTAATCGGACTGCTGAATCTCCTTGTGAATGACTTAGTATCTCGCTTTGCAGATAGTGGTAATGTTACACCTACCTGGGACATAAGGAAATCGATCAATTTCGACGAGTCATCTTCCTCGCCTTCTAATGCCGCCGAGGGCCCAGGTCTATTGTAGAACGGCCAATCGAAGAAAGAAGGATAGAAACCAGCGTACTCCCAATCTATAATCGCGTTGATTTTCAAGCTGACTGGATCCACGATGATATTGTGTTGAGAGAGATCGTTGTGGCAAAAAACAAACTCATTTGATGCGGAGCCTCGAAGTTGCCATTCGTCTTTGTCTGTTAGTTGCATCGCTCGATAAGGGGGATCGTGATGCCCGTGGGCCCCCCGATTCGAGTTGACACCAGCGTTTGGAGGGTATTCAGGTGGTGTTGAAGCTCGGCTCGAACAACAGCCTTCTGAATCTCTTCGAGTTCAACCATAGCAACCCCTTGAATATACTCTGTGATCAAGTAATAGGCCCCGTCATCCTCAAAATCACAATAGACAGCAGGAACTGGGATATCGGTGTGTTTTCGGATGTATCTTATCGATGCTGCTTCATTTTCCAGTCTTTCTTTGTTCAAACGCGGAACGTGAAGACCGCGGAACCCGGTCCGAAACTCTCGCGGTCGCAGAGTCCTTTTGATAAAAGCACCCGACCGATGGTAGTATTTTCGCTCAAAAGTTATGGCAAAGCATCCTTCCTCTTGGTCGTCAGCCATCGTACCTCCGGTGCGAGACGCCGAATAGGCTGGCGACGTAGTGTAAAAGGATGCCTTGGGGAACCCTCTGAAGAGATAAGCCTGTGCGCAGTACTCCGTACTACACGCATTGCTGGGTGCCCCGCACAACAGTTCACGAGACACTGAACTACTCTCATCAGCCACCCGGCTTGGCCGACTGGAATAGAAGCCGCGACAAGTTAGATAGATCAAAAGACTCTAAATCGGGGGAGGATGAAGATGTTAACATAACGTACAGATAGATACTGACACTTGACAGTCACATTTCTAGTCCTGGCTGATCCCCACTTCTTCATTTTGCGCAAGGTACCGTGCTCGACTGTCTAGGTACCCAGAGCATCTACGGAGTACCTCGAACTGGCAACGTACCCCCGTACCGGCGACAGCCCAGTTGACAGTAAATTGGAAGGAACATTTCCCGCTGTATTTCTGGGTTGCCAGTATCTATTCGCTCGTAGTTAAGACTGCTTCCTCCACAAGGCAGTCTGCCATAACAAGCAGGATCCCCGTGTTTCTTTAACGGCCTCTCTAGCCTTTTGCATCTCGATCAATACTCCCCCTAGCCTGTCGGGGTATCATTTGGGTTGCATGAAGCCAGTCCGCCGTGGTCTCTGTTCGCTCGTAGAACCATCGGTCAAAAGAGCCATCCACGCCTTCACCTCCTCTTCCAAACTGCTCGTGCCTGCTGAACGGACGCCGACCGTCTTTGTCTCGAGTATCTAGAAAATCAGAATACAAGTTGCTGCATGGTAACCATGTCTCGTATGTATGCAGATGGCTCAGTTCGCCTGCACCGGGACATTGTTGCCGACGGTCCGGTAGAGGTCGCGCATCTCGAAGGCCTCGTGGCCGCCCTCGGGCACCTCGCCGATGACCCGGCCGGGCTGGCCCGCGACGATGCTGAAGCTCGGGATCACCATGTTGGCGGGGACCACGGTCCCCTCCAGGATGCGCACGTAGTCCTTGACGATGGCGAACTCGCCGACGACGGCGTTGGCCGCGATGTGCACGTGGCTGCCGATGGTCGCGGCCTGGACGACCGAGCCCTCGCCCACGAAGACGTGGTCTCCGATGCGGAGCGGCATGTACGTGAAAGCGCTTGTCGGGACGTTAGAATAATTGGTGAGCAAAGAGTGGTGTGCGCGAAGGCGCGCGCAGGGGGTTGGCTAGAGAGAGAAAAAGGGAAGGAAAGGGGGCCCGCTAATGGAACTGAACTGACTGACCCCTTGTAAATGCGACCGGGCGGGCGCAGACAGCACCCTTTACTCAGAAAGCAATACCGACCGATGAAGATGGACGTGTTGCTCTGCGGCGCCGCGCCGGAGGAGCCTTGCGCCGAGATAGTGCGCGTCAGGTCGCCGCGGACCATAGCGTCGGCCATGATGACGGTCTTGCCGCCGAGCATGATGTGCTGCGTCCCTATCAGATTGGCCTTGCGCGACACCTTGTTGCCCGTGTCCTAATAACGACAGTCGGATCAGATCAGGTTCCAATCATCGCAGATCAAGAAAAAGATATTCGGGGAAGGCAACTCTAACCGTCTCGATATATTCTCCCTTAGTCTGCTTTCGAGACGACATCTTGGAAACCAGTTTGCGTAACCACGACGCTTCGGGTTTGCGGATGGGCAATCGCATCGTCCAAAAGGGTTTATGCGTAGCTGGTTCGGGCGGCTGGGTACGATGACAGGGAATGGAGCTCCCCCACTGCAAAGCGCTGTGTCACGTGATGAAGCGGTAACCAAATACAGTGACCTGTAACAGTGGATAAAATGCTGTGGTAGACAGACGTCTTGCTTTCGGTAGCACCCAGCTCGTGTTGAAAATATGAGGCAGCATTCTATTAGTTTCTACTTATATAAGTACTAAATTTACTTAAAGGTAGGCCCTCCGCATTACTGTTTACTAAAGAGAAGCGGGTTTGCTGGTGATGATGCCCTAAGATGGCCATATAGATTTGATGGCTTTGATGGGCTTACAATTTTGCTTGTGACCCAATTCACTCCAGCCTTTGAGCTGGCACTCCTGTTTGCAAGCCCATTCATTATCAGGAAGATTGATCAGTCAGTTCTGCGGGGATTTGCACTCACCTTGCTGCAATACCTCACGCTTCCACAGCCCGTGCACTTCATGAGGCTCCCTTCGGTTTTGCCGCATGCTGCGCATTTTTGCTCCTTGCCTTCGCTGTCCTCGCCCATCATGTCCAGGATTTGACCCAACTCCAACAACTGTTCCATTTTCGCAGGTATGACCTGCCGATGTAAAACCCCTTTGCGTCAGTACAGCCATTCAAGCAAGGACACACTTACATGCCCAGCTATGACTCCATATGTGCTCGGCGTACCTGTACAGACTTGCAGTCGCGCGACTCTACCTTCATCACCGCCTTCTTGCCGGCCTCCCTGTCCGTCCGCAGCGCCCTCGGGACCACCATAGTGTAGCCTTTCTTATAGCCCTTCAGGTCCATGCTCGAGTCCTCAAAGGTCACCGCGAAGTCCATCCCCCTGCGGTCCGTCACGATCAGCGTGGGCTTCGTGAGGGTCATGTTCTCCTTGACCTGAGCCAGCATCCACCACGCAGCCCCGTCCACCCCCGCAGGCGAGGCAGGTGCGCCTTCTGCGTCGCTGGGAAGCTCATAGAAGGCTGGGAACACGGCCGAGTCTGCGAAATTGGGCATGATGGCTGCTAATGAGGGTATCCGGGGTTCCAGGTGGGTATGGGATGGTTTCAGGCTAAACAGAAGGAGTCAGAGTGGCTGGTGCAGGTGGTGATTTAGGTTCAGCCTCGGCTCCTTTAGGTAATCACAGAAATAAAGCCAATTAGTTGTCACAGGGAGGTTATCATCAGCAATTGTTGTGCAGCACTTGGGTCAGGTTGGAATATTTGAAGGTGAAACAACATCAACCCCCTGAAGACACACGGGCCACCTCTAGCCCACAAAACCCCATCTCGACAGCGCAGTAGGGCCAGACTCACTACCTTCATCTGTACCCCCTATTCAAGATGGTTGCCATGCACTTTGATTGGTTAGAAACTTGGTATGCGGCCCGATTTGGAAGTGGTGCAGCTATCTGGATATAATGGAATTGCATTTGCAATTGGGATGAATGGTACGATACGTCAAAATAGTGCGTGGAAGAGGCGTGTTGCGATGTTGGTGATGAATATTATTAGGTTGGTGCTAGTGAAACGCATTCAAATCTCGACAGACCTAGGCCAAATAATATGCCGACGCGAAAAGCGTGGTAAGTCGTCTCCGCATGCTTCCCTGATCAAGAAGAACCATAAGTAAAGCAGAATCGAAGGAGGTCATGTAGGCACTGACTCAGGTTTTCTCGCTCGTACGATCGGGATTTCAGATCAGCAATCGCCCCGAGAGTCCAGCGGAGAACATGGGCATACACTTCAGATCCAGATGCACCACCGTCCTCGAGGCTTTCGGTGGAAAGATGCTGCCTTCAATATGTGGCTTGTCCATTCGCAACATGACAATCCAGGTCTCAAATAGGATCTTCGACAAAGGAGGTTTGGATTTGGAGACCATGTAAATTGATTGGCCCCAACTCTTGGGCATCCAATGGCAAGTGGCACGATGTAATCCTACTCCACCAGAACCGAGTAGGAGGAACCCCGAGTCGCTCATGGCGGCCATCCCCAGGATTCATATTCAAAACCGCACGATGATAAGGCGAGTCTAAAACTTCCAATGTTCCAATGCCGGGGGGTCGACAAGACGCTAGAAGACATGGGAGATTGATTGCCCGATCTTAAGTCGCGGAGGCGGGTGGAAACGGGAGATGCCCAGTCAGGGACATTGCATTCTTCTCCCTTGCTCGAAGACCTTCGGAGTCCGCCGATCGAACTACCATCAGCCCATCTTGGCCACCGCAAGAGTATCACAAGCCAGCATTGCCAAGTTTAATTCATGCCACAGCAATCAAGCGCAATCTGCATCTTCGTTTTCGTATGCCAGTCCCCGCGCCCTTTGCACCCCACTGTCGCCTGATTGCGGGAAGCGCCTTACGTATCGCTAATAACTCGCCTCAGAACACGCTCCAGGGCTATGCCGTGTTGCATGTGGTCGAGACGGGAGCACTTATAAAGACCTCTGAACACCTTCACTGTCCCTAACCATCCTCATCAGTACCAATCCCCAAATACGTACCTACACACGACCAGAAGAAACTCAACACATTTCACCAGACAAGCCAAAGCACACACACCATACCAGTCAATACCAGAATGTCGGGAGCTACCACATACCACGCCAGACGCTACCGAACCCTCTTCAACCCCGATGCGCTAAACTTCACGACGTCGCCCGCGCGGGCCGCCTACACACCCGTCTACAAGGCGGCGCCCACGGGGATCCATTGCGGTTTGCCTAAAGCCGCTGCACGCAACAGCCGGGGACTTCTACTCCTTTCTCTGCCCATCATCTTAGGTAGGTACAACTTCTCGTCGTCTCTCTCATCTCCCAGCCCTCGGAGACCTCTCGCGTGGACGGACAGCGCAGCTGACTTGGGAACTTTCCAAAGCAGCTACCGCCGCGGTCACCTATATGGAACGCAACTTGGACCGGAAGCGTGAGGGTCTGCAGGCGGACTTGAAGCCAAGACCTAGTGTCGGGCGCGAAGCCGCCAAGCGCAAGGCCCTTCTGGACGCGTACGGTGACCGGGGAAGTCTCGATCGTCTCGAGGAGGTTATGATGGTCTATGAGATGACCAGAGATCAGGACTAGAAGCATATGGGCGTTTTTGACTTGCATTACTTGGCTGGAGGCGTTTCATGGAAGCTACGGCGAAGGTGGGAAAAATATACCTTCATTGGGCCTTTTTCACTTCTAATGTTCTTTATTATTGGGAGTTGTGTACGGGCGAAGAGCGAGCCCTGCAGAAGAACGCTCGCAAAGGTTGACGAGAGAGTGCACCTATGAATGAATACCCAACATTTGAAACCTCATCCCTACTTGACTTCTCTGTGCTGCTGAACTCTCCGGTGCTTCCCTTTTCCCCATATCCCGGAACCATGGCAATATCAAACTTTGCATGCTTGTCAGTAGCAAAACACGCCTCAAAAAGAGTGAATTTATATCGAAATCAATCATCCATTTTCCAACCCTGTCGGTATAGCCAAGAGAAAGTCTTGATAGTTTTATGCTGAAAGACAAGAGGCTTGCTTCAACCTCCTCAGCGGCTCCTTCCTTTCTCCCTTCCCCCCTTTTGAACCTTTTGGGACCAAAATTCTTGCGGGGATTTCCTACGTGGTCAAGCAAGTACTTAAGTATCACGCCAAAGTTGATACAGAAACTGAAAACTATGATTTGAATTGTAACTGGAAGATAATTCACTATAGATGATTGAGTTCGCGTGTGTGCAAGTCCACGTCTTGCCAAAATGCTGTCGCCGGGTATGACTTGGGAATGGCAGTTCGTAGTCATCATATCATCGCTCTCTCACGGTCATAACAGAAAACACGGAATCGGCTAGTCTGTATTCGGTTTCTTTCCTTTATTAAGTAGATAAGGTAAGTAGGTACCTTCAATGTCGACAGCCACCAGACACAAGTTCGGAACAACCCCATTTCAGAAGCCTGAAACTGCGCATGCTATACCTCCTTGACTGGTTTCCCCCTCTAATTACCATCTCGCGGGCAACTTCTGTAGCAGGATCCCGTTTATCTGTCTTATCTTCCTCAGACCCCGCAAGCGCCCAAGCGGAGCATTATCCGCGTCCACCTATCCCCCACGTCATCCTCCTACCCTTTCCCTGGGTGATCGCAACAGCAATTCTGAGCGCGCTGATTCTGTTGCTGCAGCTGTTGTCGTCCCGCCACCTCCCCCTCCGCACCGACCGTGCTCGCCCGCCCTTGCGAGTGCAGGGTGTAGTAGCCGTACAGGGGTAGCGCGGTCCAGAGCAGGTGGCGTCCGCCGTACCGGGCGCTGATGCGGTGCTTGCGGATGCCGTCAAGAATGCGGAAGACCATTCTTGCTGTGCTTGTGGCTCTATGGGGTGATTGTTCTTGTATGTGTGTGTTTGGTTCCGAGGGTGCTTCGCAGTTGGCGAATTGGGTCTTGGGTCTTGGGTCTTCTTGGACTTGGGGCTCAAAGGTCTAGTAGTGATAAGAGCTAGACTGAGTAAAGTTGTTTTGTGGGCATGAGGTGAGTTCTAGTCGATGCTGCTTGTACCACGAGAGACAGTGTAGAGACAAAAGTTTACAGCAAAGCTGAATGTCAGCTACTGGAGGGAGGAGAGAAGATCAACTAGAGATTTTGTGCGATCATCTTGGACTTTACACACAATGCCTTTCACGTTTACAACGAGGGGATTGTGGGCCTCGGCCATAAATATCCATTTTCTAGGGAAACGGGGTTGTCTGGCCAAGTTGTGGATGAGAGAAGTTTGGATATATCCTGGTTGGTGAAGAAGCTTGTTGAGGTGTGCAATCGAATGGACTTATGTACAGAGGACAGCTATCTGGTCCAAATATGACTGGATCTAACACATATGTCACTTTTCTCACAGGGTCTATATCGTGCCGCGAGTATGTGTTGGCCGGGTATCGCCTAATGGCATGACAGCGTGGAGCTTTTGTTAGAAGCAATACCCCCCATTTTTAAGATTTAACATACATTATCACCTGCAGTTTCTTTATTCCGATATCTCATTGCTTACTTCAACTCGCACTCGATCAAGCTCTCCACACCCCTGCCGCCGCCCCAGATCTTGACGATCTTCAGGCCGCACCGACGCTCGATCAGGTCGTACCAGTCGGGCTCGGTGCGCTCCTGGGACGAAAAGTTGCACATCATGACGATATCCAGCGCCGACGTCTCCCAGTGCGCGCCGGTGCGTGGGATTACGTTCTCGTTGATGAGCAGTTTGCTGTACCCGGGCCGCATGGCCGCCATGATGTTCCTCAGGATCACCTCGGCGCGGTCGTCGGGCCAGTCGTGGAGAACCGAGTGCATGTAGTACGCGCGCGCGCCTAGTTATAACACAGAGAGAGAAGAGGGGGTCGTCGGTCAGCACTCATGGTTCGAGTTGGGAAATCAACACCGCCGATTTTGTGGGTGGGGGAGATGGAAGGGAAGGGGGTGGTGGTACCTTGAATCGGCTGTTCGGTGAAGAAGTCGTGTCCCATCGGAGTCAACGCCGCGTTCTCCTCGCTCGGGACAATAGAGGCCACGACTTGAGGAAGATCCTGGACGACGAGCTTCCCGGGGGCGGAAGGATGATAGCGGTGGAATTCGAGCAGGTCGTGGCCAAGACATCCGCCGACATCCACCATGAACACGGCATCGGGGCTCCGGTCGGCCCCCTTGATCAGCACCTCCGGTACTGGCACGAACTCGGGTGCCATCCATGGCAGCCGCCCCTGCCGGTATCCTCCCATGTGGTTGTTGAAGTCCTCCAGATAGCCCCTGGATTCGGTCAGGGCGAAATAGTTCATGTCCGTCTTCCAGGCATACATCAGAGGGAGGTCTTTTGCATCCGTAGGGTTCTTCCAGCCCCGGTTGCGCTCATACTCATGGAGGTTGAGACATGAAGGGCCAGCCATGGTGATCCTATTGTTCTCATGTCAGATACACCACCCTTCGCAATCCAGTTGGGCGGGTTGGCTTCTCACAGGGATGGGTAGCCTCCGCTCATGATAGGCAGAGATAAGGATAGGGAGAAGCTTGTGGGTTTGTACTCATCCTCGCCGACTTCCAGCAGGTATCCCATGGCGCCCAAGTGCCTCATTAGACGACCTATTTCAAATCCATAGTCAGCTCCTTAACTTTTCTTTCCTAGCAGGGGCCCTTTTGCACGCATCGTTGCTTACTCAGCAGGAGAGGGTCGACACCCAGAGCACTGGCAAGATCATTATTTTTTTGAGGCTTAACGCCGTTTTTGGCCATCATTTTCCACTGCCATAATACATAGCCCGGGTTAGATATTAAACCGATTTGGCCAACTTGTATTTCCCCGAATGGGTGCGAGTATTGAAACTTACAAGTCCGCACTCGACGCCGCAAAGGATCGCAGCAAAGACCGCGGGCTGCGCCCAGCAGTGCTTGATCATGGTCTCGCGCGGCGTCTCCAGGGCTTGCATCAGGGTGCGTGCCTTGAGAGCCAGGGCCTGGCGAGTCTCGTTGGAGCCGGACTCGAGACCCCCGACGCCGTCGGCCAGCTCCTTGATCAGCTGGGGAACTGCTGCAAGATTGGAGGGGCTTGTGGCCGTGGCAACAGTGACAGCCGCCGCTTCCCCGCTCCTAATGGACATGGTCTGCGTCATCTCCAGAAAGTTTCAGATAGGATTGTGGAAGGCTGGTTGGGCTTTGCTGAGAGAAGCGAAGATCTCGCGGACACAGCTAGATAGAAGGAAGATGCGAGGTCATAGAAGAATTAATGAAAGAAATACGAGCCGGAGGGTATTCAAAATGGGGGTGGTTCCTCTGTATGCGAAGCCTGCCGACATGAGCCCGAGGGCCGGTCCGGATGTCTGTCCCGGCTGGGCGGGTCTTTACAGGCCACCCTTATCAGAGAGAGGGGGTGTTGGGAAGTTGAAACCAAGTTGGCTCTGGAATTCCGGTTTGAAGCCTCGGCGCTCCACTGTATCCGCAACAGGGACGATGCTTACTGGTGGCCCGCGTTTCGACCTGCAGCGATCCTCGTGCTCTCATGTCTTTATGGACAAACACAAGACCAACACACCAAGCAAATATTGGCCCATTTTCTTCTTCGGGGTGCATGTATCCTAAATGTACAACTGAGCGGTCCGTTCGTGGCTTTCTTTGCGTACTTAAAGCAGGCCGACCTTGGAACCGAGCCGAGCATAAGCAAAGCTCAGTAGTAGGATGTGTAGGATAGGGATTCTCGAGGATACTAGCAGCAGAACTCAGGTCTGTTGTCGGTAGTGCCAGTTCCGGTCCTGCGGAAATTGGACTACCGACTGCTTGGTTGAACTACAAGGGAGCCCTGCATTTAAGATGTTCGTCAGGCTATATGGGGTTGGTGGCCCTTTTCAGTAGCCTGCTCGTCGCATAATGCTGCTTGGCTGGGTAATTAACCTGGTAACCAACCGAGTGAGGACGGATTTCGACACCAGCATGACAGTTATTGGTCACCACTGAAAGCTGCAACTCCTATCATGTTTTCCCACCTATGTAAAGAATATCCCCAAGACAAGCGTCTGCTCTGCTTTTGCCTCTTCACTTCACTTGGCCGAATCAAGACAATATGGCTGCTGGACGCGATTCCGATGCTTGGGCCGCAGAGGACAAGGGACTTTCTATTCTCGTTGTCTGCTGGACGGTTTCTTCACTCAGTGCTGTTTTTGTCACTCTGCGCTTCTATGCTCGTGGGGTCCTCAAGAAAACCCTTGCAGCTGATGACTGGCTGGTGCTGGTGGCACAGGTATAGAATACCCCCCTTTTATGTTCTGCACTTACTGACGTTCACTTGGCTTGCAGATCTGTAGTTTCCTATCAACTGCTCTCACGACGGTCGCCATCTACCACGGAGACGGGAGACATTTTGATACCCTCAGCTTGGACCAGAAGCAAAACACTATTCTTTACACCACGGCAGGCTTTTGCCCTGGAATACTATCCTTCGGAGCCCCGAAATTGGCCGTCGTGGTGTTGCTGAATCGTCTGCTGTCTCCCGACCTGCGCCACCGCTACTTCCTCTGGTTCCTGGGGATATTCGCCAACCTCTCGTTAGTTGGTTGCATCGCCATTCTTTTGGGCCAATGCCAACCGGCTCGGAGACTTTGGGACTTTTCAGTTCCAGGACAATGCCTGGACAAGGGCATCGCCGCCTCCTATTTCATATACTCTGGGGGTAGGCGAAGCTTGTTTTCTGCAATTGAGTCCTGATACCGTCTGGCCACAAAGCTGACTCTGAAGCAGCCCTGTCAGCTTTTGTTGACTTCTACCTTGCCATCTACCCGGCTACTGTGCTCATCAAACTCCAAATGCCTTTGAAGAAGAGACTGACGCTGTCGATGGCTCTCGGAATCGGCTCCATGTAAGAGGACTTCCACCCTGCATCATTCCGCATAACCCATAAAACTCACCCCAGGTTTGCAGATCTGGTGTTGTTGCTATCTATAAGACCACCCGGCTTCATCTGTTCACCAGCGCGGACTTTTCCTGTGAGTTTTCAGCTATGGGGCCTGCGATTGGACCTGGTTCTTTGCTTCCGGGGGCGAAGCTAATACATCTATCTGTTGATTACAGATGATACGTCCGATATTCAGATATGGACGGTAGCCGAAGGCAGTACCATCATAATTGGCACCTCGATCCCACTGTTGCAGCCGGTGCTCGAACAAATCTTGAAGAGAAACCCCTTCAGTTCCGACCACAGCGAGACTACAACGGCGGCTGCGGGCTCCTACGAGGACTACAGCAAGAACGCAGACTCCAAATACGAACTGGGCTTGCGCAAACGCAAGGCCAAGAGACGCGACGGCCTCGGCCTGACTGTTCTCACCATGGACCAGCAGAGTAGCCAGGAGGACATCCTAGACCCGGAATCCAAGAATGCCACTACAATATGCGCCAAGGCCAAAGTATGCGCCGGCAAAGACAAGTCAAATCTGGACCAACCTGGCGAGTCGTACAATCCGCATCACGTGGTTCACAAGTCTAGCGATGGGATCACCAGGACCACAGACGTCAACATCTCGTTTGCTTCCCGGGACGCCAGTGAAAGTATCATGCCTATGGGTTGGAAGGGTGTATAAGGTGCTGATTTCCATGCTTTCTTTATTTCTGCAGGTTTGATACTTGGACCTCTTGCTTGTAATTTTAGTGCATCCTTTTGACTCACCAACCCAACTGTGTGCTATGTATTTTATTAGACATCCAACAAGCATAATGGCATGCGCCCAGCTGGTTACAGAGCCACCAATATCACGAGCATTGATTCAGCCTGTGCTCGACTACGTCAAAGGTATCAAGAATGCCTCCTATCCGCAAAATGGCCTTTTTCGGTGTAAGTACTGTATCACTCGTTGCAGCCCCCTTATTGCATGAGGACAATACGAGGGAGACCACCCACTATGCCTACAGAGACTGATGAAAGAAACCTACCCATCTTACTCCAGGCATCCGGCAACTTCGGCACCCCGATAACCGCAGCTCTGCTCAAAGCCGGCTTCGATGTCACCGTCTTCACCCGCCCTGCTGCTGCCTCCCCCAAGGGCTTTTCTGTCTTTTTCTTCTTCATTTCCCCCCCCGTTCCATCCGACTTATTCTAGTTCGCCCGCTGCACTGAGCCACCTCCAATGAGCCAGTTGGCGCTGTACGCTGCCTGCCTAGTTAATTCGGTGCCTCGAATAAAGTCCTTGAGACGCTTCCCGCACATGGGTTTCAACGTGGCGGGACATAGGGCGGTCATCTACGCCCCCGGCACGGAGCAGTTCACGGGCACGACACTCGAGAGCATCGGCCAAGCCGTGGCGGGGGTGGTGACCCCCCCCTCCCGACGAGACGCCAACCGGTTCCTGAAGGCGCGGTAGATCCAGACGTACCAGAACGAGCTTATCGTGGCCTTTGAGAGCGTGTCCGGGCGGCAGTGGACCGTGGAGCGCGAGAGGGTGGTCAACCTGCAGGGGAGTGGGAGACGGAAGCACCAGGCCGGCGCCGGCGCCTGGATCCTGGACCTGCTTGTCGCCCAGATCTACGAGGAAGGCGAGGCGCGGCGTACCGTGGCTGCCTTGAGAGAAGACTCAGATGCCGACTTGCTGGGCATCAGGGAGCAGACGGTGCTGGAGGTCGCAGCCAAGGTTCTGAATCTGATAACATAAACATCTCCCGAACTCAAACGCAGGGAGCGCCCCTGGAAGCGAAAATCTGTGTCACCTACAATACATTTCCCAAGATAATGATAATTCCCTTTCTTCTTTAATTTGGGAGGGGGGCTATTTGCTACGACTCCTTCCTATACCAGTGCACAACTATAGTGGTTGTTAAAGCAAATCGCTCCTCTTTTTTATCACTCCGATTTTTATTTCATAAAGATTTCAAATTGAATTCCAACCAGAAAGATAGATAAATAATGTACGGACAATCTCACCATGAGCAGTGCTTCTCGGGCGGGACGATTAGCAAGATATGCAGTCATTGGTGCAACCCAAAGTTATTACTCCTACTCAACCTAACGAGATAGGGTAAATTGTTAGGTCTAAGGCGCTGAAGTTTCTCCGTATGGGCAGGACAATCTCCATCTCCCAGTGTTGTCATCGGAGCTGCGATAGTTCTATAATCGCCCAAAAGGACGAAGATAAGGACAGCATCGTTTTCTCGGTGGCTTCGGATACATGGCTAATTTGAACGATAGCGAAGTTCCTACTTGTTAATAAATGCGTAATCCAGTGACTGAGACTACTCGAAGGGCAGTCGCTGTCAATCGAACCCAAGTTGTCAGTGGCAAAATAAAGATGGAAAAAGAAAATGGAAAAAAAAATACAACACCGAGGATTCCCAGGTCGTCACCGACCCTAGTACTAATTCGGCTCTCTAAGCTCTTGTCTTCAGGGAGAACGGACGCCGACCTTGTGCAACAAAGTGTCCCAGAAAGGGAAGACTCAGCACCACCGCACGGACCACACAAAATAAACCGAACTGCGGCAAAACGGACTAAAACGGAGCTCAGCACCGTATCCTACCATTTACAGCTCCTTAATTCTCCTTCCGTTTCCCTTTGTACCTTCGCTTCGTAGGTGCTGCTATTTCGAGTGGCCCAATCACGCGTGAGTTTTCACCAGACACCCTAATAAACATACACCCAGCCTTTCCATGGCTCGCGCCCGCTTGACTGTCCACAATACAGATGGTCACCTTCGGAGTCCTGAAATTTCTATCCCCAGAATACGATTCCTGTTGGATCGAGTCCAGATAAAGTACTACTCCGCGCCCGCCTGGTCGCGTGGCCACCGCGGTCGTTTTGACTACGCTCGCACAACCCTCGAGCGCTGCAAGAAGTCATCACTTCCGCAATGGCCAGTCTAGCACCGCCTGCTACTCATGCCGTCGCCGGAGACGCACTTTGCTCATCTCGTGCGCCACTCTACGACTTCACCCTCTTTGGTCACTGTCCTGGCTTGCCGAATCGTAAAGTCTCGCTGTGGTCGCCTCCTGAGCGTAGTGCTCTCGTCGCATTGGCGCGACCATCTGCAGGCTGGCAGGGTTGCCGGGCGAATGACTAGATCCGGTCATGGAGACCTCGACTGGTGTCGCCCTAGGCCAGCAACTCCTTGAGCAGGTGATTGCGCAGAAGCTCTGATAGGAGATCTCCAGGGCTTCTGCATGGACAATGTTTCAGCCGACAGTGATGACGGAGCTGCCGTCCAGACGTAGCGTCGATGACATCTCCTGTCCTACCAACAGTAAGCTGACGCGGACGAGAGGAGGTCGCATATACGAAGTGGCGCCCTGGCTATGCCTTCATGTGCTGGGCGGCCTAGGATCTAATCCCATATCCTATTCGACCATAAACGACGGCGAACGGCGCAACGGCCCACCACTGCTCTACAGAAGGCTGAGCTGGGCGAATTGGATGCCTCTCCGAGGTCCATTCAGCCAGGATGGTGTGTCGCATTGGGCAAGGCCGAAAAGGGGTCACCTAGGGCGTATTTCCAGGCATCAACGTGAAACCCAGCCGCCAACACCACTGCCCCATCTTCTGGAATCTCGAGGGGCAAACCTGCTTGCAATTCGTAAGGGGTAGATGCTGTCTCGGCGGCTGGAACTTAGTACACCCTACCTCATGTGTGACCCTCTTGGATCGCGACGCTGAGAACACCCGGAAGTAGGGGATCACAAGATGGAGATCGAATTCTTGGGAGGGGGATATTTCGACCGCCATCCACACAGTTATCAAGCACGAACTAACCAGCTTGGGAAGACTATTACCAAACCCTGTCGTCTTGACCTCAACTGATGTCGCCCTAGGTCAGCGGCCCCTTGAGCATGGCATGGCGCGGTGCGTAGTTGCGCAGAAGCACATCCGATAGGAGGTTTCCTGGCCCGTACGAACAAACAGTGCCTCAGCTTAGGAAAGGAGGTCGCATATACGAGTTGACGCGCCCCTGACGAGCATGCACCAGGAGCCCACCCGCAGCATAAACTAAGCGGCGTAGGATCCCATCTGATCACGTCTATGCATCCATAACGACGAGGGGCGAACTGGATGCCTCTTCGAGGCCCATCCAACCAGGATGGCGTGTCGCATCTGGCATGGCCGAAAAGGGGTCACTTGCCATTCTCCTGAGACGTACCGCAGCAAGGCATCCGACGTCACGGCCGCCAACACCACCAACCACATATGCTGGGGAACTACTCCTGCTGACAACGCGCAAGGGGTATTAGACACTCGGCGGCTGGAGCCCTGCTCGTGCATACATGGCTGGTCAGCACTGCGTCATGAAACCCTGTCGTCTTTAGGAGAGCGTCGGCGAGACCGAAATCCGGGGCTGGGGCTCATGCTACAGTGGTGAAGCACACCCCCTTGGCCCCGTATTCGTTGCTTGTCTCGGGGATGAAAGGAGTAACGTTGTCTGCCTCCTGCATGCATAGACTATCCAGGCTCGTAGCGAACACGTCATAGGTCCTCCAGACTTTCACGCTGCCATTCAGCTGGCTGTAAGAGATCATCCGCTTGACGAATCACTTGGTTGACCCGCAAATCAGTTGCTGCTTAGGGCAATCGAGCTCGCCACTTTGACCTCAGAAGATCAAGAAAGACATACTGGTACATGGTCAAACGATGAGCTGGCCCTAAGGACCCCGTTCTCCTTTGTTTGGTGAGTCGAACCCCGAATGATTGGAACTGACATACAACTGTCCGGTGACTAGGTCATGGGAATTTCAGCACACCCAGCCTCTTCTACCTTCCCCTTATGAAATAGCATCGGGATCTCGATGAAACGGACTGAAGTTCGCAAGTCGCGCAGGATCTAAAGTCCAACGCTTTTCATTAGAGCCAGAGTAGTCTTCTGACCCAAAAACGTTTGGCGATAAGACATGGATTGAACATGACTCCACACTGCTTTATGATATACCCGAATCCTTCGTATGGTTTTATTGTTATTATTATCAGAATCCCGAGACTACGATCAACAATAAAACCGTGAACATGCCATTGGCAGGGGAGTCTATCAGGCAGGGAAACTCCTATCCTGCAGCAAAACGGCTGTCATTTTGTTTCTCGGCCCAATACGCTTCGAACTGAGCCTTCTTCCGTTTCAGGAATTCGCACTTCTCAGAAAGTACTGCCTTGTCCAACATTGCCTCGCCTCGACCCTCCTCGTGCAAAAACTTCCAATAGATTTCGTCCACGTCAAAGCTGCTACGTGCCGCAAGGTTGAACCAGAAACGCCCGCTGTCCCACGAATCCCGCATCCGAGCCGAGAGACGCCGCTCCGCCGCTGGTAGGGTTGATACGTCCTCGGCCCGCTCCATTGCCCTGATAAACTGCTCCTTTCGCGGCTCGAAGAGGTCTAAGAACTCCTGCTTTCCATCGCTTATCATGGTACCCGGAGTCCCAAGTATGATCCACCACGGTGGGTCGTAGGTGTACTGAGCCGGCATGACATTGGTAAACTCGACGTCGAATACTGCGGTGATGCGCATTGTCTTGGGGTCAACAAGCATGTTCGACGGCCGCATGTCGTCGCAAAAGAGCCGAAACGGCCCAGAGTCGTCGACCATGCCGTATAAGGGGACCAGTTTAGCGAAGCAGTGACGCGCGATATACCGATTCCAGGTAACCTTCTCGTCTTCGAACCCTATGTTGCGATGCGTTTCTAGGTTGATCTGCAGGCATCGCGCACGCTCCGAAAAGTAATCACTTGCATGATCGAATGGTGCCTCTGCAGTAAATTGGTCGGCAGGGAAGTTAGCAAAGCCGACGACCTCGTTCATGTCGTATGTAAGTGGTGGCCCAGCAATAGACCAGCTGCTAAATTCGGTGTCCGCGTAGATGGTACCAATGCGTGGGAATTCCAGGCGCGAAAGCTCCAAGAGAAAGCCAGCGATCTGCTCGTAGACGAAGTCGAGTTTTGCATCATCGATATCTGGATCTAGGATGGGGGCTCCGCCTTGTCCTCCGTGGGCTTTTTGAGAAGATCGCCAAGGTTCTCTCCCGGCATGAACTCCTCAATTATGAAAGGGCCCAGCTGTTGCGGACTCGCTTTAGTGAAGCCCCAGTAATACACCTGCGGAATAGGGAGATGGGTGTGCTGGGAGAGGTATTTCATGGCCATCACCTCATTTTTGACCTTTTCCTCGAGCCATGGCCCGTATACTTTGCCAGGAATAGGGAAGCGGATAAGAGCACGCTCGTCGGTCTTGCTATTCCGGACAGCGATGCTTAGGTTGAATGAGCCTTTGAAGTAGTCGAGGAACTCTCCGGCCTTATTCCAGCCGAGGCGGCTGTTGACAAAGGATATAATCTCCTCTTTAGCATAAACGAATTTGCGAATAAATGCAATTTTCATGTCCTCGGCATTTTGACTAGCAATGAAATCAAATGGTGTCCCCATCTTGTAGGAAGAACAAAGAAAGTGAAGTAGGATGAAGAGGGTGGGATGAGGATGGGTGGAGAGCAGGGAAACCACTTCGGGTTAAGTACTCGAGGGTCTGTGCATAGTAGCCCCATAAAGTGGTTTCATTGGTTGTTCTTGTTAGGCTAACCGCACTGGTTGAGCCGGTCCCCCTGGTCCCAGACGTCTGCACATCGCTTAAAGGGCCTCATCTTCCACAACGTCAGTCAACACAGCGAGGGACGGAGGGCTGTTATATCCCTATTTTAACCGGACATGGATTTACTAGGTACAAACATCTCCCCCGCGCTTGAGAAATATGTATAAAGTCAAGGCAGTTGCTTTTCCTTCCCACCTCAACTTACCACATTAGCAGCACAACGTCCCCGCTTTTGCAAGCTCACAGAATCTATTAAACCATACATTAGCCGCTTGAGCAATCAGCGCATCCGAAAGAATGAGCAACAATATCGTTAAGACCTCTGATATAGACCATCTCATTAGAAGGGGCGAAGACAGCCAAAAGGCCCGCGAAGCTGCCATGAAACAACGCCAAGCTGAGGAGGCAGAGAAGAAGAGACAGGAAGAGATGAAGAAGCTGGCGGAAGACGCCGGCACAGTCTCCCAGGGGAAGCGTGGCAAAGGTATCTAAGACCAAGGTCTGTCACAGCAACTCTACCTAATCCCCCGGCTTTACTAACCGAGAATCAGGAACCTTGTTGATCCCCAAAGTCCCATTTATGATCATAATTTCCTGAGTTAGAGTCTTTCCAAGATGTTGCGGGGCAAGCTAGTAGTGTGGATTATTGCGCAATCAAGCTATCACGTTCTTTAAACCCTCGCTGGAGGTTACACCTATACCGTGAAACAAGGCTAGCGACTTGTGCAATAAATGTTTATTCACTGCCTCTGTACCTGGTAGTAGTCCCAATGTGACGGTTCCTTCGTACTCTAAACAGCGCCCGAGCCTGGAGGGTTTGAAGCACGAAAATGTGAGGTGGGGTAGTGCAACTGACTGCAAGCTAGCTCGTTAAAACATTCGGCGGGTAGGCTGATCACCTAGAATGTTGGATCCCGCAACAACCCAGTCAAATGCGCAGATGCTAGTGAATATGGAGCCTACGAATCTTTATTGAATCAGCACTAGACCCTTGGCAACGAGCTGATAGTCACTCAGGTCATCTGAAGCGCTCGCGACTGTGCGTTCATTCCTCCCATCTGGACTGGTCCCACTTTCCAGGGTCTCACTCATATAGAGGGCAGGAAAAATACACAGCCGGACTGTCTTGACGTCCACGCTGGGAGCTGGCCGGGGGATGGGATGTCAGCCGGGGTCCACTCAACAGGCTTCATCGTCCGCGGGTCAAAGTTGCTACTAGGCTGGATGAACTTCCAAGAGCAGCGCCTATCAGTCAGGTAAAGCTTCGCTGCCAGTTGGATGGCGAGCCGCATGACCTCCTGGAAGAGAGCCGGTGTTGTTTCTGATAGTATTGGCTCATTGCTGTCGAGCTGTTTTGGCTTGGAGTCGAATAGCGGCTCCAGTATGTGGCACATGTAATCCGACAAGCTCTCGGACTGGCCGGCAACGCAGTGGGTGTCGAAATAGGGCTCTGATACCAAGGAATTGTAGGCAAGGAGATCAACCCGGTGAAGAGCACGAGGCCCGTCTGGATTGTCAGCTCAGGGTTCGTCGCATCGGAATCCGCGCCACGACTTACATATTGTGAATAACTGCCTCCTGTAGTGATCTAGGATCGGAGACTCTCCGCTTGCTGTCTCTTCGGGAGGATGCTGCCATACAAGAGCCCAAAGTGCTGTGGCCACAAGCGACCTGAGGACGTCATCCATCTCAATGCGATCGTCCTTGCAACCTGCCACGAAGGATTTGAAATCCAAGCCGGACAGAGTGCTGGCCAGCTGGGAAAGCACCAAGCTCGCAGTCTGAACCTCCTTTGGCTGGTCCAGTACCCGACCCATCCAGCGAAGCGAGGCGCATGCATCACCGATCGATTGCTCTATCTCATCGAGCGCTGCCCTGATCTCGTTGCCGCTGGGGCCGAGCCTGCCGGTTCTGATAAGACCAGAATCCTCGCGAGCAGTCTGGATAGCAAGCTGTTGTTTCTTGAGAAAGAGGATCTCGTACTGGGGGTGGAGCTTGTGAGTCTTGTCCGTCGCTCTCGCGCAATGAAGAAGCTCATTCCTTTCCTTGCGAGCTTCATGGAGACGACCAACCAGCGTGATGATCTCGCTACGCATTCGCTTGATCTGGCACTCTCCAGCTTGGGAATCCGGTTCGGACGGTGCGCTGCAGGGGACGCTGTGGCACAGGGCCATCGTTTGGGAGCCTCGAGAGATAGAAGTCCTCTCGGCAACTGAGGTCTCCCGACCTAGCAGAGCGGCTAGATTAGGATGTGCGATTTCCTTCATAATGGGCGGGCCGACTGGTCCCTCATTACGAGGCATATCTGCAGGCGTCTGGCGAGCCTCTTCTGCCATTTGCGTCCGCTTCGATGGCCGATCCCATGAATCCAAGCCTCTTGTTCGTTTCAGGGCCTTTAGCGAAGCGTGATTCGTGGCTCGAATAATGGGCTTCACGTCGACCTGGGCTAACTCACACAATATCTGCGTGGAAAGCCAGCGCGCCCCTTCTGGGGCCCTAGTGCAAAGGTCGCGCATTGCATCTGTGTACTTTGCTGATATTAGCATATCTCGCGAACGTCAAAGTCCTGACATACCAGAGGAAGTCTGGCGCTCTCAATTTCTGAGAGGCACCGCGTGAGGGATCGAAGCACTTTGTCCAGGTCATCGCCTCTCGCGACAGGGCCCTGTTCATTTTCCATGGTCGCAAGCGATGGGTGGGACAAGACAGTGAAGGTTCTATGAATCGATTGGAGGTCGATGGAAGTCGGATAGAGCGTTAGAGAAGAGAGAGGCCCTCAGAGTCAGTCGGGGGTGGCGGATCTATTTGTAGGCCCTCGAACCCTTGCCCCTTTTCGCAGCGGCCTCCAGAGGCCAGCCTGCTTCCGACCGTTCAGGGTCCATTCAGGAGGCGGTGTACGTACCGATCCAACACTAGAGTGAGGCATGCGCAGATCGGTATAGGTACGTCATATCCAGGTGTTCTTCTATAATAGCCCGTTACGGGTGCTTATTCCGACGAAGACGTAGCTCAAGGAGCTGCAATTTAGAATATGACAGGCGTCCGGTATACAATCCCATTCTGGGAGTTAACTTGGCTATTTGAGGCTTTATAAGACCGTGCGAGAACTCGTAGAGTTATGAATAGTAAATATTTACTCTAAACCTCAAAACCACTAGCTACACGGGATACAGGATACTTAGGAGCATCCGAACGCACCCGCTTCTAGTAGGTAATTAAAGGTCGAAGCTGGATTGTGATTTCTCTTGGAGGCAAACGAAAACCAGTTTCGTTAATTCTTCTCCCGACGGAACAAGGTATGAGCCTTAATCAGACAACAAGCCCCGAGCTCCCGGCATTCCAGGCAAATATCAAAGTCACCGCCGTTACAATCTCCGCAATAGTAGTAAGCCTCCCGGATACTGGCTAAACATACATCACAAGTACGGCTCTTGATACTGAATTCCGTAGGCTTGCCTATTTCCAACTCCAGGGTACTGATATCTAAGCCTTGATTCTTAGCATATTCGAGCAGGCGCTCCGCAATATCGACATAGCCCTGCTTCCGAGCCCACCAGAGCGCGTTTCGGCCAAAGTTGTCCTTCAAGCCGCAGTCGATATCCGGTATAACGAGGAGTTGATTTACTAGCTCTTGGTGGCCATAGCGGACAGCTACTGATAGCAACGTAGAACCATAATAGTCCCTGTCATACATATGTATCTCACTGTGCCGAAGGAGATTAAAGGCTTCCAGACCACCCTGCGCTGCATAGAAAAGGGGTGACCGTTTCAGGTTGTCTTTTGCACGACTTCCAGTATCCTGGTTAAGGAGTAATTGGATTATTTCGACATCGCCGTGACGTGCAGCATTGTGCAATAGCGTTGCTCCGCTTTTAGTTAGTCCTGTGCGGTCGGCGCCCTTCTCGAGCAGCAGCTTGACTACTTCGAGATGGCCGTTGTATAAAGCAGTATACAGCGGTGTTAATCCGTTGATGTTCGGTACTGTTAAGTCGGCGCCCTTTTCGAGCAGCAGCTTAATTACTTCGAGATAGCCGTTATATAAAGCAGTATACAGCGGCGTCGATCCGTTGTAATCCGGTATTATTAAATCGGCGCCCTTTTCGAGCAACAGTTTAATTACTTCGAAATGGCCGTTAAAAGAAACAGTATTCAACGGCGTCCATACGTCGTTATCCGGTACTATTAAGTCGGCGCCCTTTTCGAACAGTAGCTTAACTACTTCGAAATAGCCGTTATATAAAACAGTATATAGCGGCGTCGATCTGTTACTACTCGGTACTGTGCAGTCGGCGCCCTTCTCGAACAGCAGCTTAACTACTTCGAAATAACCGTTAAATAAAGTAGCATTCAGCGGCGTCTATCCGTTACTATTCGGTACTATACAGTCGGCGCCCTTTTCGAGCAGCAGCTTTACTACTTCGAAATAGCCGTTAAAAGAAGCAGCATTCAGCGGCGTCCATCCATCGTTAGCCGGTACTATAAAATCGGCGCTTTTCTCGAGCAGTAACTTTACTACTTTAAGATAGCCGTTAAATAAAGCAGTATTCAGCGGCGTCCATCCGTTGTTAACTGGTACTATAAAATCAGCGCCCTTCTCGAGCAGCAGCTTAACTACCTCGAAATAGCCGTTAAATAAAGCAGCATATAACGGCGTCCCTCCGCTACTATTCGGTACTATAAAATCGGCGCCTTTCTCGAACAGCAGCTTAACTACTTCGAAATAACCGTTAAATAAAGCAGTATTCAGCGGCGTCCCTCCGCTACTAGCCGGTACTGTATAGTCGGCGCCCTTCTCGAGCAGCAGCTTAACTACCTTAAAATAGCCGTTAAAAAAAGCAGCATTCAGCAGCGTCTATCCGTCGTTAGCCGGTACTATCAAATCGGCGCCCTTCTCGAGCAGCAGCTTAACTACTTCGAAATAGCCGTTATATAAAGCAGCATACAGCGGCGTCCATCCATCGTTATCTGGCACTATCAAATCGGCGCCCTTCTCGAGCAGCAGCTTGAGCATTTCAAGATTTCCCTTGTCCGACGCGATATGTATCGTAGTCCATCCGTGAATATTCGAAATATGTATATCGGCCCCCTTTATCACTAACAGCTTTGCTATATCGGTATGTCCATTGTTCAAAGCTGCGTAAAATGGTGTCCGACCTTCATTACTAGGAATATTAATGTCGGCTCCCCGATCCAGCAGGTATTGAACCAGTGCGTAGCGGCCCTCTGCTGCCGCCGCGAGAAGCGCTGTTCGGCTGGAATCATCAACATCGTTGACGTCAACTTTGGTTTTCTCCATCACGTGTTCCACTAAATCTTGGGCTCCAACTGATGAGGCGTAGAACAACCGGCTCGCTGTCGTAATCTCGCCTTGGTATTGTAGCATTGGGGACTGTTTCTGGGTCACATCATAGTGTTTTCTCCATTCCTCCCAGTTCATATGGCCTGAACAGAAAAAGTCCACTATCAGCCGCTTTACTGTGTCGTAATTCAAACACCCAGTTTTGGTATATTGATACCAAAAGCTTGCAGCGTATTCTCGGAAAGCTCGCTGTGGTGTGTCCTTCGTCGGATTCGGTCCTCGATTCACCCATAACCCTGGGATGCATAGATAACGCAGGCACGCCTCGGCGAGGATGTTGCTCTGTATCGATTCATAGTTCGAGCTGAGGCTACCTTCTGCCATCAGTCGGTTCCCTGAAGTTGAAAGGTGAAGTAGGACGTATTGCCTGACTGTGAAGTGCGTCAGGTGCAAAGTTCGCGAGCCTAAATCCTCTGTCGAAGGTGCTGCTCTAGCCTCGACGAGAGAAGCACAAAGATCGAGAATCTCTGTTCTAATATAGGTCTCGTCATACGTATCTGGCAATTCGTCTTCCAGAGTGTCCACGGTGATATCCTCGGCAAGAAGCAAAGCTTCCGTAATCTCAGCTATTGTTATCGGACGTAGAGAAAATGATGTCCATCGAATGATGGACAGTGCTCGGTTTCTGTCGGTCTCCCCTTCTAATATCCGCTTCCAGTTGCGATCGTACAGCTGGTCAAGTCCTGCTGGGGCGTGGTCGACCACTCGCTCAAGCTGCTTTTGGGTTTTCCCGCCGCGTAGGTCGTTCTCTAACAACCTGATCCGTAGAAACATAGAATCACAGCGGTCGACCACCCTCTGGGAAAGCTCGTCTCTCAGCGCCTGAGTCTTGTTGCCAAGCTTTTGATTGACGATACTCTGTGAGAGCGCTGCGGCATCCGGCTTTACATCTGCAGGCCCTAACTTATATTCGGTCAACTGCAGCCCCGCGTTGGTCGTCTCTGTGCCGAAGAAGCCAGTGCGGATGTCTCGATCCTCACGGCTGACCAGTAGTATGCGTGAACTGGTGCCTGCCACGGCTCTGGTCGTGGTGTGTACGAATGATGCAATGGAGTCGCTCTCGGTTGCCGACCATCCTCCTTTCGAGGTGCACTCGTCCAGACCATCCACGATAAGGGTACATCCTGCGACTTGATGTACTGTGCCTCTGAATAGTTCAATCACATCTCTTACCGACGCAGTCTTTGCAAGTTGGGACGTATGTTTTTCGTAGGCGATCTCGAATGCATCTCGATTTCGAAGGACAATCTGAGAAATCCAGGACCTCATCACAATAAAGGGATCAGCTCTATCTGCCAGGTCTGCAGAGAAAAAGAAGTACCCTATCAAAGAGCCAGGCTGTGCCTCGAAGTGTTCAACAATCCTCGCACTCAGGACCGTCTTGCCGTAGCCCGCAGGACCATTGATCCATAGGGCCTTGGCGGTTTCGGGTGGAAAATGGGGCGACTCCCAATCCCGAAAAGCGTCGCGGCTCAGGATCCAGTTGCAGGTGCCAGGCAACCTTTTCTGACTAGAAATGTGGTATAGAGAGTCTGGAGAAGATGCACCTAGCCACGTATCGAGCTCCTTTCTTATTTCACCTGTAACTTTTAGTATCTGAACAATCAAGTCAAGGAGAAGGTCTTACGCTCGATTTGCTTTTCGACTTCCATCAACATCCGCTGTGAATCAACTAGGTATGGTACGAAGTCCATTGTCTGACCCGGCGCGGAGAATATGCCATCGGCGGACGGAAGTCCAGTTCCTGTTCGTTTAGCCACTAAGTTCGCGCTCTCCGCATTCTCCGGCGGCACTAAGTCACGTAGCGTAGCGACTAAGCTTCCGAACTGCTGTGACAAAGCGAGGAATCTCGCCTTGTGCCGAACGGTCCATTCTACCTTCGTTTTGCGTGAGACGACCCCTTGCAGCTTATGGAATGGCAAACCTCGCGAATTCTTCGTCCGGGAGCTAGGGCCTGAAGTGTCCTGCTGGTCAGAGGATAGAATCTCAGATCCTCCTGCGATCTCGTTAATACTGACGAGAATCTTTTGAACTGCCTTGGAGATGGCAGGATCGTCGAGAAGCGCGTGGTGGTTGTCTTTGAAGCCCCTCCCATCCACGCCGACAGCCTTGCCCCATCGCTGGAACAGAAGCTTGTCGGCATCAAACTGGGAAGTGATTGCGCGTGAGTCCACCCCAAAGTCCCTGTACGAATCAATCCGTTCTACCACATCTAGGCAGGTGCTAAAGATCCCTGCGAGCCCTGCGATACCGATACCGAGTCCTGCTATCTCCATAATAGGTGCTGGGATGTTCTTCGCGATGCTAGTGTCATCTACGAGCTCCTGGCGCCGAAGACAGCAGATTTGGACAAGATAAGTACGCCGACACTTGGGCAAGTCGATGAGCCTGACTGCTTATCTCCTTGCGGCTGTGTAATGCAAGACCTTGTGGCTGAGCCGGCCGTGTGGTGGTAAGCGCACAGCCATTATGCAAGGTTGACCGCCAGATAGACATGCTTCTGATTCCTGTCATACAGACTACTCGTGCCACGCCCCACTTTACTCGGGATTCGCTTGGGCTCACCAACTAAAGGAATGAATTTGCGACATAGCCCAACTTGATTGAACGGTTTCGCAGATTGTTGCCCAGGGGTCGAGCCTCACAAATGGGCTATTAGTTAGTAGTTCCACGGTATTTATTGACCGAGCACCCGACAGTGGCACAATCGCCGTGACTAGTCAGCCTGGGAGGTACGGAGTACACTAACAACGATCTTCGAAGCGGCAGCGCCCGCAGCCCATGCAACCGCTGAATCCACCGCACATCAGTGTGCTGATCCCTCGTTGCTTGCCACCCTAGCGGGGTTACCACATTTGCGACACCGCGGGCGGCCTCGGCCTCACGAGATCCTCTCTTTGGTTGCCTTCTGCTTTCATTCTCTCTCACATCATACGCTCTTTGCCCGTCATGTCGATTCTCGCGAAAATCAAGCGCAAGCTGAAGGGAGAGAAAGACGGCCGATCGCAAGTGGACGCGGTAACCCCACAGGCAGCCTCGTCCGGCAGCGTCGTCCGGCAGCACGAGAGGTCCGAGGCACCAGAGCACCGACACCCACACCCAGACAGCCGACTGTCTCTTCCCACCCTGCCGCAACGGAAGTTCTACCGTCCGTGACGAAAGAGGGCTCGTCGTCGACCTTGGCCCCGCACCCTGCTCCGCCGATAACGGCAGTCGTGGACCTCTGGGCTGCGGCATACGAGAAGTTTGTCAAACGAGAATCTGAGCTGGCCAGCGACTACGAGACGCACTTAGCGACCATCTCTGGCGCCGCTGCGGCTCGTCCGACCGGGATCCTGAGCCCCGACTGGGCCAAGTCCACGGCAAGGACACCAAATTCCGGACGCAAGCCGAGAAGCTGGCCAAATTATTCGTCTGGTGCAATGGCGTCGTGAAGGATGCCTTGAGTGCGCAACCGTACGCGGCTCTGGCGTGGTCCGGCGTTTCGATCCTCCTGCCGGTACGTGAACGCGGACGCCGCCTTTTCCACAAATGCCAATAGACATGCAGCTTCTTACCAGCGGGCCGCTCGGCACGAGTCCATGCTCCTAGGCTTCGATTCCATAAATTGTGTCCTGCTCCACTGGAAAGCCTACCAAGACGCTCTCCATGAGAAAGTCGGCGTGAGCGGCACCGGCTGGTCGACTTGTATTCCCACGTCTTCGAGTTCCAGGCCCGCACCATCTGCCACCTGTCCAGCGCCCAGCTTGCCCGTGCATGGTAGGTCACATGTCGCCCATCTGAGCGAGCACCGCAAGTCATGCACAGGTGTCACGCAAGCAAAGAGGCCCAGCGGACTTGTGACCAGGAGCTACAGCACATGTACGAGCCACGAGCAGCCCTCCAGCAAATCTGCGAGCTGCTGGAGGACGAGAGGAAGCAGCGATGGAACGATCGCGATATGGTGTGTGGGCCAGGTCTGGAGCATCTTCCACAAGCAACTGTATAGTTGCCTGCCTGGTTTTCCGCTGGGATTGATCCACAGCTAGCGCTTCTGGTGCAAGTTTATCAGAAGGTCGCTCAGCGACGTAGAAAGTGTGGGTGCAGAGGAGCATCTGAGTTTCAATAGTGAAACCGCGGCATTTAGTAAATATCCTCACGCCAAATACGGCGCATTGGACGACGTACTTGTGCGCAGGCCAGCAAGCATCCGAGACCGCAACGCAGAAGCCGCAACACAAGCGTCCCAGCCAGAAGCTGTCCTCGTCTGCGTGGCGTAGTGCAGGCCTGAGCGTTCCACCTCGCGGCGATGCGCGGCTCCTGAAGTCGCAGCCTGCTGGAGTCGTCTGTATTGTTAAGTGCTGTTTTTAACACTTAGAGGACGGTAATTCGGTGGAGCGAATGAATGGCACGGGTTCGACTGGTCGTATGTCCCGGCTTGGGTAGGCAGGGCTGCGTCTTGCCGGAGGGCATTTCTCAAATCAGAAGTTGTCTTATGAAAGGCTGCGACTTTACTGGGTGTTACTAAGACTGAGGGTTTTTTCCCATTAGTCAAAGTGTACTCGCAAGAAAAAATACATATAAGACTTGGATGATCCTCAAACCCGACTTTTAGGGGCAGAAGCGCTCATAAAGCAATCCTGCATTCGGATGTGTAGGCTAAAAACTCTGGACATTGAAACGCCTTCCCCGAAAGGACTAGTGTACCAATTCACCTGTGGGTACATCGTGATCGTCTAGACTTGGACAATAGCTTTATTAGAATGAACTATCAGGCATAGAAAAGCAAGACACCCCCACGGTTACAAAGCCATCAAAGCGCTCCGGCGCGCGCGCCCATCAATTTAGTGGAGTTGGGCAACGCAGGTGGATTCTCTGCGCATCCTCTAACCATAAAATAATGTCTTGTCCAAGGGAGGTAGCATTGTACCGCGTTAACACCACATCTTGAGGGCGATCTCTGGTGTAGTATAAAGCCCAGGTCTTCTCATCTGCAAATTGTGATAGATGTGCCGCCGGGAGAGGAATATCCCTCCCATGGTTATACACCCCATCGATATTTAGTGTAAACTCCGGGAAATCAAGTGTACATGCCCCCGTCTGCCAATCTCTTTCCATCTTACCTCGCAAGAAGGGAAGAATCTTGGCGGCCTCCTGTTGCCATCTATCGGCGTTTATTGGAATAGTGACCAGAAACAAGTACGACTTCTCGGTATGCTTGTCTCCTATGTCATGGACGCGGCCTATCAGCGCTAGGTCGACTCCATGCTTCAGGGCGTTGGAGACTGCACGATTGTTATAAAAGATGTTTGTATAAAAAGATGTTTGCCCATATCCCCGAGTTTCGAGTCTGTGAAGTTGTGAGTATGTGGAAGGCATTCTTGGTGATTAGCTTAAAAGCTTGGCGATCTAAAGGAGGAAGATACTGCAAGACTTTGCCCCATATCTCATTTGGAAGGGCCACCATTGCGAAGAAAGTTCGGTTGATAGTTAGAGAGCCAATTTATATCTTTAGCAGTGGAAGCGTCAAGTTACGGGTGCATGTTAATATCTAAGAAACCGTCGGCGACGAGCACTTTATAGACTTAGCGAAACAAATCTAGCTTGCATATCACTTTGGTTATAATAAGACCTATTGTACTCGCAAGGTCTTAGGTTGGAATCCAAATTAGAACCTGGATGGTCCTTAAACCCAACTTTTGAACCTTAGGGCAGGTTTAAATCAAAAGCACTCCGGTCTCGTAAACGTCGACTTGATCGTTGCCGTGCATCTGCGGACCATTCGCTCTTATAGTGTGGATATTGCTCGCAAGACGGTAATCAAGCCCTGCTCAATGCTTGGAGTTTGCTATTATCAATAGTCACATTTAATCTTTGCGTGTATAATACTGTGAGTGACAGCACATTAATACTTTTAAGACAGGCGTGCATTTGCACGCCTGCTCTAGAGCTCTTACCTCTCAATTATCTAAAGAGTACTTTCTGCCGCTTTCTAAGTTTACGGTAATACTCCTCACACATAAGGTAATACTATAGAGACCAATTTAGCAAATAATAATCGGAAGTATATCAATGCCACCCGAAGTTGCTCTTCATCACTTTTATTGCACAAATGCGCCTGTTAACCAAGATAGCGGCGACGTCTCGCTTACATACCCCTCCATACGCTATCTTGTCTAGCGGCCCTGCCTAGTGGTCATGGTCCTTCAAGCTCGCTAGCAATAAAGGGAGAGTACTAGCTGGGGAAGATGAAGCTTGGATAGTGATAGAGGCGTTACTTCTAGTAGCAGAACATTATGGATACGATTTAGACTTGACTTGTAATTGTGCGTAGTTAACTCATTTTTACATTATAACTAACGTAACGTTATTCTAAATGAGAAAAAGAAGTACAATACCTAGGAACCTAATGATAACTACTAAATATAGGACTGCCAATCTGTCGTACGATATTAACCCGTCCTAGGACGCTATATGGCTTCGTTCGACCCCGACCCCGACATTAACTACGCAGACTGCAGGCAATTATAGATCATACCACGCTTCCGAGAACTCTCGAGGTAATCCACACGTTTCCTCTTAGTCCCGGATACCGTAGAGAGCTGTCGATGCTTGAGGTTTGGTCGGAGGACTGCGCGGTCAAAGTCAATGACCATGACACGGCGGCGCTCGACGTTCCAGAGCAGGTTGGCATCGCGCTCGTCGCCGTGTTCGACGCCCTCGGCCCAGACATCCCACGACGAGCGTTGCCTCTGCGCCTTCAGATCTTCCGCCTCCATGCCTGCGTCAGCCGCTCTCTCGCCGCCCCATGACATGAGCATCATGTGAACCGCCCTCGTCCCGCCCGGTAGGACGTAGCCCCTATCCAGGTGCACCAGGCCCAGGTGCACAGGCACCACACAGCCCTGGAGCGCATCCAACCGCGCGTAGACGCGACACTCGTTCTGCAGACGCTCGAGACCATCTGGCAATGTCCCCTTGCCGACGAACGTGTAGCCATATGGTGCGAGTTCCAGCTTGAAGAGCACGCCTATCGCTCCCTTCTTACCCCACCCGTCTAATGCAGAGCAATGTCGGTATGGGTTTTCGCGCAGCTGCTCGCCGACCAGGCGCGTGAACTGGTCGGCAGTGACGGGGTGCCGCATGCCTCCTCCGCCCGCGGCACGATGCGAGAGCACATTGGGGCAGCCGCTATCGAGGTCCCGGCTCTTCTTGAGGCCTAGCAGGCATGCCTGCGAGCAGTATTGCCTGGTAGGCGCTGGGTGGCGCGTCTCGATATCTTCTTCGGAGCTGCTGTACGACGGACCGCCCTTCCGTTTGGCTATGTCCGGCCTTGTCCAGGGCGGGGGCAAGTCGCCTTCTGGCTCGTCCTCATCCTCGCTCTCGTTATCCTGGCGAGGCAACGCCGGGGGCCCACACGATGACCTCGACCGCAAGGGGACTACCCGGCCACTTCGGGCTGCCTTGGATAAAAAATCACGATCCTGCAACGGTGATGATGACGGCGCCAGCGACGACTCCGTGTCCTCTGCCGAGAAATGCGCGGCGTCTTCATAGGGTTCTGCCCACTTCTTCAGGGTCGCGTCCGCGCTGTCCAAAGCTGCTTCGAGCGAAGGTCCTTGAAGCGCGTCAGATTGGAGACTTAACAAAAAGAAGCTGGTCAGCTGGGCCACTGCTGTGTAGATCATTTTCTCGGCCCAATCTTCGGCCGACACTTCACCCACATCTTCATTTGGCACACACGGATGGCAAAATAGCGTTTGTGGATCGGCTCGGTCGACATGTAGCAGTAGCAGGGACTCGCCTGCTGCAACATAGCCATATGCGACCCCATAGTTGACCATGTAGTCAAAGACTTGTGTGAGCGCCATGGCAATCCGTGCTTCGGCTCTGATCTGCTCTAGCTCGGGACCCGTCTTCGATTTGTTACTGTTGAACTGTTCAACGACTTCCATGAATAATGTTTCCTTGGCGACAGCCAGCTTAACATGCTCGACTGAAACTTTATGAGCTGCCTTGTAGTCGTAAACAAAAGCTACACTTTCATCTCCGCCAGGTCGTGTTCGGAGCCCGGCTCCGTCGGGGTTTGTTGGCCGGGGCTTGATTCTCTGCTCAGATGCCGCTCGCTTGTTCGGTCCGGTCCTCAGCCGCCGCTCCGGCATTTCGTTGTTCAGACCCTCATCTTCCGCTAGTGGAATCCCACCGCTCGCTTGTGTGATTTCGCGACTGTTATCGCTAAATCGTAGATCGCTGAATCTGTATCTCGCTCGTACTGCCGGTAGGCCCGCCAGATGTTGGAAGATGGCATAGGTAGGATCTTCGACTGCGACTTTTTCGAAATGAGTAACGGCGCTTTCGTTGCCCGCCAGTTTGTGGGAGATGGATCTTCCTATATCTCGGGTAGTACTCTCTTGGTTGAAGAGTCGCTCGCGTCCACAGGCCCCCATGATCACGTTGAACTGTTGCTGGCGGAGCGATTCTGCAAACTGGTTCCAAGGACGAAGCCATTTCGGGTAGAACTTGCCATCGACTCTTGTAAATCCTGTTGAAGATACAGACTTGTCGGCAAGCTTAAAGTTCTTGTAGAGGTAGTTGTGGCAGTTTCGTAGATATTCATCCAGTGTAGTCGGTTGGTTTTCGCGTATGAGCTTTTGCTTCTCGCGTCGCTCTTTTTCCTCTCGTGCCTCCGCCGCCTCCTTCTCGCGTCGCTCTTTTTCCTCTCGTGCCTCTGCCGCCTCCTTCTGGCGCGTGAGCTCTTCGATCTTGCGTTGGAGCCATGCAGTCTCCGAATCAGACATTGGGTATGGGGTAAGGAAGTTTTGGCAGTTATCAGTAAGCCTACGTTGTTAAGGATGATCGTTGTGGCGCATATGGTGTGGCTTGAAGTGGCTTAGAAATTGTAGTGCAGCTGCACGCACGGGTGGAGAGCAGAAGGAAAAGCCCTGAGCATTGGGGGAGAACAGCGTAATATACACATAAACCCCCGCAAGGAGGAGCTTTCCCAGCACAGCCCTTGATGTGCGCCAGCGTGACAGTCCTGCGGGCTGGTCGCTGTTGGGCTGCACGGAATATCACAAAAGACCCTGTTCTCAGCATTGGGCCATAAATGCAGACGGCTACCGTGGAATTCATAATCCAATCAGGATGAATGGCTACCGACCCATTGCCCTCTTTCAAATCTCCACTCCAATGGGCGACAGTGGTGATAGGGGGGAGTTATTGATGGCGCCCGCTAATATCCCCGCTATGAGTCCGATTTGCCATCGCTTCGTAGATGTACATGGTGATCGTGAGTTGGCCTATGGGATCCCCATAAGCCATTATTAGTAGGTATTGCGGTGTTGTCTGGTGATTCGCGCTTGGCCGATCACCCGTCAGAGCTCAATTTGGAACTCTTTGTCATGCATTATCAGTCTTCGTTTCGCAGCATACTAGTCTGTATAGTATGATATATAAAAATATGTCCCTTACAATCGAACCTGAATCCCAATATTTCTGGAGTGCTTTAAATGATTATCAAGCGGCTCGGCGAGGTTGATTTAGGCATGTGGGTGCGCCTTATGGATATGCTCTACCCATAAGCTAGGCTCTGGGAGGGGGTTCAAAATGATACCGAGTGACGGTCGCGAAACTGATTAATCAATGAACGCCTCCCCCGCATGCTTGTACTCACTTTGGAATTTGGTACTAGCATAGGATTGGCTTACCTCCTCAAGATCAGTTCACCGCTAGCATGAGCCTGAATGACGATGTGATGTATCTGGGCACGCATTCCAAAACGCATCAAGGGGTATCATCGCCCTCGTCTTCTGTTCCTACGACCAGACGCCTGCGAGAGCCTCAACTTCGTCCAAAGCCACAGACAGCCCCATCAAAGCGACCCCCGCGTTCCCGGGGCGGCAAAAAAGCGAGCAGCACTCGGCGTCAAAATGCAGGCTCACGAAGAGTAGTGCCTGCTGAAGCGAAGTCGAAATTGGTGGAAGTAGGCCATGCCAAGGACTCTGCCGGTGTTCGGCAAAAAGTGTACGCCTACTTCAATCATCGCAGTCGATTCTACCACCAAATCGGCCAACGTCTCGGGAGTCGGCGAATTTCATACCTTGTCGTCGACTATCATCCGCTCTATCAAGGCTATTCGCAATCTGTAATGAAAGCCGCTGTTCTTGGCCGCTTGGAAACGAGGTTTGGGCCGTTTCTTGACGAAGACGAGGCGTAACAGGGTACGCTTGTGTCAGTAAACAGCCAGCTATCCGTCCCCCAACTAGAAGCCTTTCTGACTTGGGATGCACGAACCTAGGACTGAGTCTCCCATGCTTGGGCTCCGCCCCTAGTCATGAAAACACTTATGATCAACCGTTTCTGGAGCTGCGTCTTTTTCAGACTATACTTGAGCGAGCACTGAGTTACGAGAGATATATTGAAACGACCAGGTTGTGATCTGAGCAGCGATAGACTAGGTGGCTTTAGAGGAAGGGGCTGTGCTTGCTATCTAAATCCATCTCTTCTTCCGTATCCTTTTCGATCATCATACGCCGCAGTACATTCCAGTCTTGCGGTCAAGTTGACTGATTCGTGCGGATTGACGAGGTCTGAGGCGTCTGGGTCCATGCTTACGATATACACTACGTCCCTCGGGATTCTGATTACGTTCTTCATAGGGGTCGTGTTGAGTCTGGCCCTGGAGCCATTCGATAAGCTCATCCACATGATGCTCGTGTTGCCGAAGCTCAAGCTCAGCAGGGGCTTGATTTGGTGACACTCATGTTCATTGATTTCGGCGGGCGGCGTCTGTAGGCCCATATGCTGTGTTGGGCAGCTAAATAGGGGCTGCCAGACTCGGCAGCCTCGTGGCTGGGTTGGATGGCATGTTTAGCACGGCTCGACCGGAACGTTGGAATCGCAAGGTAAGAAACCTACGAAAATAACTGCAAGGCGTACCGGGAAAGTCGCTGATAGCAGATGACTGTGAGTGAATGTTGCAAGATTATACAATCATGATGGGCAGTGGGTAGAAAGACGGAGAAAGAAAGAAGGAGGCAGGCACCTACCCATGTGTGAGAATCAGACTGTGAAATAGATTTGGATGGAAAATACGTGAAGGCAATAGACCGTTGGGGTCAAGTTCTATTCGACCACGCAGCCCCCCTTTACCCTGGTTTTGTAACTGATAGCATCGTGATCAAGGACAGTGTAGCCGCAAACACACAGATGCGGTTCAAGAACGTATAAAGCTTGAGACCTCAAGGGGTGTTGTGTGGGCCGAATAGGGGTGAACCCCTTAAGGTATCGAGGGACGCTTACACTCAATGCTCTTCCTCGAGACAGAGGCTAAACGTGACATAAAGTGTTTCGAAAAGCGCAATCTCACGAGCCCACAAGTGGGAGACGAGAGATCGTCTGTATACGAACTCTTACACAACCCTGAAGCGTTTACTCGAGTATTCAAGTATTCACTTTCAGCAAGCACCTCTGAGCGAAACCGTCTTGCGAACTTCCTCAAGAACCTCTTCAACTCTTATTTGATAGGAGAAGCTTGTAGTCTGACCCTGGCCACGGCATACTGTTCATTGAAAGCTACTTTATTACCAGAGCTTTTGCAGAAGAAACTGTTCTGAATATCTATATCAGGCTAGACAGTGACAAACCTTCCTACTTGGGACTGCGTAGGAACCAATGATTGTTCGACAGGGGTGCAGGAGCAAGCACGAAACTCGACAGGGATAAATCAAATATTAATAGCGCTTTCACCCCCTTCATGCTTCACCGACTTGTTTCTCCATCAATACACTCCAGTTGAACTCCTCTGCTCTACTCCTACTCTCTTCAGCTTTACTACACTCATAGCACTTCTACCTTGTAGTTGAAAGCTGGGCAAAACGCATTTTCCGTCCTTCTCATATTGCCGTTTGAACTAGCAGCTAGTTCTATGTATACTAAGTACACTTCACTCAGTCAGGCACCTGGTCCCCAGAACCAAGTCCCCGATATGCCGCCGTCAGCAGCCAACGAGGCTCCTCACATCGATAACACAGCTGGTAGGGCTATGCACATAGCGAGCTATGTCCCTGAGCCACAGGACTTGTCCAACAGTCAGAATGGAACCAAATTTCCTATCTTCGTCGGCGACAAGGTTACAACCCATGCGAAGAACATGCTCATGAACAACGGCGGCGGCGACCATACGGCTCAGAGTCTCACTGGCTCCCCACGAGCAACTCTAACTACTCTGCCTTCGTTACAAACTCGGGTTGACCCTAGTCGGCCCGCCGCTGGGCCCTCAGGCCAGGAAATCTTAGGAGTGTACCAATCCTTGGCAAAAGATATTGCGGAGTGGAGGGATATGCCTGGGAAGCCGGCGCAGAGCAATTCTTGTGTGTCACAGGACTACGGGGTAGGTGGTCACCACCGCCAGCCCGTCGATTCTCAGCGACGTCCCGACAGTCTATCAATTGCCAATGATACGCCTAAGGAGGTGTTGACTCCTGCCAGAGGCCCTCTTCCTAGCACTCTTGAGACTTCCGCAAAGCAGCAGCCAGTGACGAATGATGCTACCTCCAGACCGGAGAACTTGGTGGTTATTAGCCCCAAACGAAAAGGCAAGGAGGAATCTACGATCAATGGTAATGGTGCAGAAGCTCCGGCGAGTCCCCAAGATGAGGCCACCAAGGAAAAAGGGGCACTTCCTCCGCCCAAGCGCCAAAGAAAAAACAGCCAGTCTCCTCTCAATACTACGGAGGTCCAAGGTAGTCATCCAACCGGAGAATTTCCGTCTGATACTATCACTGCGATTTCGGAGGTTGGGTCGTTTGAGGCAATGCGGATCTCTACCCCTAGTATGCAGTCTACGACAGGAGAGTTGAGCTTCAACGACGCCAGGTTGGCCTGCGTGCTTCCGCGAGTTTTCGACTACCCGGTTGTTAAGATTGAGAACCCGACCGAAGAAGAGGGTATTCTCAAATTCAACGCTACATGGAAGCCCGTCTTCGTATCTTTTGCCCAGATTAGAGGCGAGGACGGGGCAGTGGCGAAGCTAACCACCCATCTGCCTGCTCTCGCAACAGGTGAAGCAGGATACGAAGCGCATATAGGTTCTGTTCCCGAGACTGCCGAAATTTTCGCCATCAACGCCATCAAGAGTTGGGAGGTGGTATTATGTGGTGGGAAGAAAACGCTGCTTCTTGAAGTGTGTTTTCCAAAAGATTTGGTGGAATACAAGGACTTAGAAGGGTCTGAAACGAAAAACGATGCCAAGAAGCTTGTGAAGAAAACATTTGGCAACAGTAAGGGTAGTCGGCTCTTGAGATTTCAGCCGAAAAGGTAGTAATGGATCCTGGGAGCTTGCTGGCTTGGTGGATATGCGTTTATTACTTATCGGCTCTGAACATTAAGGCTTTTGTTTCTTTAGTTGCTTCGCTTTAGTTATGGGACCCGGGTTATTAATGTAGGACTTTTTTTCTGAGCCTCGCACCTCTTGCTACGTCACATCGATGGAATATGCCTGTAGGTGCATCCAGGTTTAGTTCTTATTAAGGTGAAGCTCGTTTTGCGGCGCAATTCCAAATTGAGCTCCGTATCCCAATCCAAGATGGGAATCGAATTAGCTGGTTACTAGAAAAACGTTGAAAATGAATCTTTGTAAATGAGCATACCGAAGCTAACCAGTTAAGAATGAAGCAAATGATATTCCCAGATTACCACTCCAAAATAATCATTCCGTAACATGATGCTACTCAATAAGCCTCGAAAAATGCGGCAGACCGAAAAGTCCTTTTATCCTAGTCTTTTTGTATAGGGGAAGGTGACACACAGCGTGGTTACACATATTTGTTAAGTTTGACTGAAAGTGAGCCGAGTTGCCTCCTATCCAGCTCGGAAGAGGAAACCAGTGCCGCAGTATCACCAACAATGACTAGTTGCCCATTTAGTATCGTCGTAGGGATTGGCCACTCGGAAACGTCCATACCACGGTAAGAAAGTAGTCCACCCAAAAGGAGTATAATTCTATTTAAATCCTTGATATAGGGATCAAATTAGGATAAATTGAGAAGTTGTTCATAATAGTCATGAGAACCGTGGTCATCAGGGGTAGCCTAGAAGCGTTTCGACTAAGCTACTAGAGTGCGAAAGACCATGAAGCTGTGAAAAGCAAGAAGCTAATATCCATTACCCTAATATCGAGGAGCGGCATAGTTATGACGATAGTTGGAATTGTGGTAAAAGTGGTTTGTATGGTCAGGGGTAGGGACTGGTGGTCTTGATGATGGCGCTGAGGGAAACAGAGCATGTCCGGATGTGAAAGGTTGATGATTGGCTTCCCCATTGGCCTAATGGACGATACAAGGGTTGTCGAGAAACCCTTATAAAAAGGACATAAGTAGCAGCTAGACCTTCTAGAAATGTTGAACCATACGCAAAAAACACAGCTACCATGGAACTTTCTACTTGGCAGCGCGTTTCCGTGTGTATTACACTTGCTTTCAGCCTTATTACCATCCCATTTTTAATATATCGTATATGGAAGCTGAATAGCCAGCATTCTCATAGAGTATACGGTACCTATTGTTCTGATTATACGCTTCCCTTCTCATTTCTCGCGGGATTCCAGGTTACTGTCGCTGCAGCGTTGCAGACCAGCTTTGCAATTTTGTCATGGTCGTCCAGCACTCGATGGATGTTACTGTTTACCGGTTCAACCATATTGTCGAGTATCTTAAGAGAGGTCAGTTGCATGCTTGATCGCGTTCGAAGTCATGCTCACAAGTGCCAGAGCATCTGGGCCTGTGGCTCGGCTCAGCGAGACCGGTCCGAAGGTGCCCGTGGCACGGCGATTCTCAGTCCAGGAGTAGCCGGTGGCTCGATGATGCGACTAAAGCTCATGTTTAGTCCCGTTCTTATAGGAGCTCTACTCGTCGCTGTGATTCCATTGTTTACTACTGGAAGTGCACTTGTCGGGACTGTTCCGCCTTGGGACAAGATAATGGTTGGAGTTTCCGTACTGATCTTTCGGCTCTGGATGATTTGGGAGTGGATTCGAATCGACTTTTTGACTTCAACGAACAAATCATCCATCCGTATGAGCCTGGCGATCCAAGTGTTGGCAGCTCTGGCGAGTGTACTATGCATGATTCCATGGTCAGCACTAAACGTGCTTTTGGTGAGTTGAATCTAAGTCATCCTCAAGGCTATCCTAACAAGCAAAGGCTTTGTCTTTAACACACGCTACTCGAGACCTTCTAGACATCATACTAAATAGTGAAGGCCTCAAATATATTATTAAGCTTGGGGGTAGTTTGAGGCAGATAACCCTTGGAGGTTGGAATCAAATAGATTGAAGGAGGTGCTTGAGCTAGCTGAGGGCGGCTTTTCTGTTCTAGGAGGCCTCGATACTCTGAACGTCCTGGCCACTCCCTTAATTCAGTGCTACAACTTTCAACCAATGCCATACCTGTGTTCTCTCTTAGTTGTCCACCCGCCCATACTGCTAATCAATTCATGTCTGTATCAGATAGAGCCAGCGCTAAGAGTTTGATATTGATGGCCGTGGCGCTGTTGCCAACTTGCCCAGCTGAGACTTGGCCGAAGAACATGGAGTCAGTCTGGTAGTTAAAGACTCCAGCTTCGATACAAGCCGATCTGTATATTCCCCAGATGAAATAGCTATCCATGAAGATATTTGACTGCATCAAATTTGGCCATTTCGGGTTCGACTCAGGCCATGAGCACTGCCAGTTGACACCAGGAATAATGTCAGAATGAAGTGGTTGCAAGACACCAGGTGTTTGGCAGTAGTTGGCCTCTCTTTGATAGGTGTAATGGTTCTCGTGACCGCTTAAATTCGGCCCATAGGCCAAACCAAGCGCGGCTATGGAGGTCCCTTGGCTATAAAAGCTCTCTTTTTTCCAGCGGCACCAGAGTCGAGGCTTTTCACTTTAAGGAATCAAAGCAACAAAGAATATTCTCTATCTCCGGTGCTCCTCACTTCTGCATTATGGCCCTACTCACGGGCCTGCCGTTCGAAATGCTTCTCGAGATTTCACAATACCTTGAGCCTAGGGAAATGTCCTTTCTGTGTCGCTGCTCAAGAAGCCAATCAGATTTCTGGCGCAAAAGGCTATACGAGAGTAATGTACGGAATGATCGATCTTCCGCAGTCTTTCTTGCGATCAAATCGTTGAAACGTTTCCCGACTACAGAGGAGCTGGAATTTGCCCTTGGAACTATAAGTCATTCCGTCAAAGCAAAGGCTGATTTAGAGATCAAACATCCTATTTATCTCCCAGATCCAAATTCCTTATCAAAATCTCGGAAGAAGGTCAAACATTTTCTACAGCCACTTTTTATCTCGATTGCTCTCGACCAGCGCGAGGTTTCGAAAAGATTGATCGAAGCAGGTGCTCCACTGGTTCTCGGGAACCCCCTCGATACCGCACTTCATTTCGCTGCATACCGTGGTTCTACGGCCATGGTGGAACACATTCTGAGCGAAGATCTTGTTGAGATAAATTTGGAGGATCACTTCGGGTATACGGCTGTATTTCACGCCGTGATAAGACCTCGACCAACGAAAAAGCTGATCCGGCTTCTTTTCAAGCATGGCGCTGACGTTAACAAAACGGTAACCCGTGTCGACAGGGATCTAGAGAGCCCGCTCTCCATGGCTTGCGATCAGGGGAAATGGATGGTCGCCGAGCTACTGCTGCGTCTGGGGGCTCCATCACGAAAACCAGACTGTCCGGATGTGCGAAGAAGGCGGCATGGACTGAGCCCCTATTCGCGCACAGCCCTTACGGCTGCCGTTCTGCCCGCTACGAACCCTTCCACAGACGCCAAAACCCGATACGCAAGACGAAGAGTTATTCTGGAGTTGCTAAGATCGGGCGAAGATCCAAATCAAAGGCACTATCACCGAGGCCCTATGCCCAGAACCTTCTCCCTTCTCTTCGCCCTAGCTTACCAAGGGCGTTACTGGGAAGCTGAAATGCTCCTAGAGAGTGAAAAGCTTGAGATTGATGCAACTACGTCAGATGGTCAAACGACACTGGATTGGGCCTTGTCACCTCGCCATGGAGCCCCGGAGTTCGCCGCCTTACTTCTTCGCAAGGGGGCGGCAATTCCACAGCGCATAGCCCAAGAGATTCTGAGGCTCACCCAAGAAGTGTGCAATACCACCAGCAGAACTGAAATTGCGGGTGTGCTGTCCGAAAACCGATCATTAGCACGCTGCTTTCAGGTTCTGTTTACCTACTATCTATCAGCATGGCGGGAGCAGAAGAACGAGACGGCCTATAACTTTATACAAAACTCTCCTGACTTCATAGCCGACTTAGCAACAGAGAGAAACCAGTACCACATGCACTTGGGAAACCAGAATCTAGAGGATGCCTTGCATCGAAGCATTATATACAAGACACTCGAGCCAGGTCGAAAGCGACGGCGTCTTGGCTAGGCAAGAACTCGTGGGGCGGTGCCGTTACGGCCGTGATGCAGCAGTTCCTGTGCGTCTGGGTGGTGTCGGTTCGGGTTTTGGAATTAACAACAGTAGGTTCGTCAACGAATGGCTTTATTTCACGTGGACTCGATTGCAGGTCATAGAGACGCGCGAGCAGGACCTCCAATTCATAGAACCATTCGTTCGTCTAGGTGAATTCACAGATTCTGGTGAGGTATCGGTCTCGGGCCGGGGGGACCCCATTCCGGAACGGAAATAACAACCTCTGCAAAGACATGGCAAGCGGCTTTGTCAAACCGATCCGTCGGGTGAATAAGGGCTGACAGATACAACATGCTCTCCACACCCTCGAAAATACAAGTTGAAAAAATGTGGAAATAAAGAAAACATCTGCTACCTCCCACTCAATTGATTGCTCCTTTCCCCTGCTCCTCAGGCACGTTTCTAGTCTCCCATGATGCGCGTTTCGAGCGAGAAACTGAACCCATCAAACTCCGGTACGGATGACCCATCATCGTGAAGTTTTTTGACCAAGCAGTAGTTGTCCCCGATGTAACGTTGGCCGCTGATTTCTGTTTCGTAGCCTTGTTTCTCAGCCAAGCGGTAGCTTCGATTCCGAAGAGCGCGCGCTGTTTTAGACAGTTGACTCAATATGCGATTGGTGCCTGGAAGAAACCGTGCAAGCGGTTCATCTTGATGAGAACGGTATTCGCGGATGCCCCGAGAGAGTATCTGGGTCTCGTGGTCGTCGCTTTGGATGCTATCATGATTAAGAAACATGTATTCTTTATGCTCCATGAGTCTTGGGCATATGCATACCGCATGCTCTCCGGTCATGAAGCATAGCTCCTCGGTGGTCATCGATGTTTGAATCAGATATTCGTAAGGAGACTTTTCGGTGCATTCAAATTTGATGGATGAACCTCCGGATGGCCCTTGTCGATGAAACAGCACTCCAAAAGCCTGTGCACTAAAGCCATATCCTTCGGCCTCCAAGTGCTCCATGAAATGTTGTGGGCCCTCCAAAGGACTAATAAGGCTCAGCTCCCTCTTGTTGAACGCTTCCCTTTCAAAAAGTGATGATACAGCCGGCCCAATAAGTATTGCGCGAGACTTGCTCAATGCATTCCGAAATGCTGTGTGATCTTTTACAAAGGGAGCGAGCATGTGGCTCAGAAGCATCCCTCTGTCTTCTTCCATGTTGATCTCGTGCTTGAGAAACTGTTTTTGGTGCAGGTTTCGGTGTTGGCTAGTGATTCCATGAGCTCTGGCTCTTCAGGTAAATAAATACATTCGCCTCGCGGGTCACGGCTCGCAGATACCCCGCTTCAACCTGCCGACAGCCCTTGCATTCGCTCCGAAAGGGCCCACACACTTCGATTCGCCGAGCGTTCTCTCGCTACATCTAGGGAGGACACTATCTCTCGGACATTCGCAAATCCAGTTCTCCATCCCACGTATCTTTAACAAGAGGGTTGTGGGCGATGTAACCTGGGAAACGGACTGTAGACACTTGAAATGTGCAAGGCTCTCGCATTGGCGACAAGAACGTCTTATTCGGGTTGTCTTAAGAATATCGCTATCATAAGACCCTCGAAGTTTGTGCTTTGAAGAGGGATGTCGAGATGTTCAGCGATGGAGAAGAAACCGAAATCGGCGCAAACGGTAGCCAGTGGTGGAAGTGGCGTATCACAGAGCCCACAACGCCTGCAGCCATCAGGACTTGGCATTCGCCGTCCATCAGGAAGACCAGGGTGGGCTCACCCGGATTGGTGGTTTCGTCATTAAGCGCTTAGCTTTGAGAAAACCGTCCTCAAGTTATTGGTCTTGGAAATTTTCACGGGTGATATGTAGCATATTGTCGCCCCAGCATACTCGAGGCCGATTTTCACGTCAGAAACAGGTTTCGCGTATTGGTCATACGCCATGCAAGCGAATGGAATTGCTGCTGAGGCCATTGGAAGTGAAGTTGTCTGGCAATATGGGTTTTCTCATAGTTAGCTACTACAGCGGTTTAAATCAAGCGATATTTAGCGCTGATAGTCGAACATCCATTATTTTCTTATTTTATCATGACCTAAAAATAAACGAGAGCCAACTACGGTGTTGGTAAGGGCTAATTACAGCACCGGCCGCGCTCACGTCCGTCCGGCCCCCGGCGCGTGGTAAATTGGTGCGCGAACCTCCGATAATCCTCTTCAGTTCGGCTTCCGGTCATAAAGCGGCGACTTACTAGGCCGTCGCCATTGGATTGAAGAGTTTGAGCAGCGGCTAGCAAGCACCTAGCACCTAGATAGCGGGGTAATGTGCGTGGAGGTCCACTGATCCTAAAGTAACTACATCTTGATCCTACGCGGTTGCATGCCCTTCTGCTAAACTTCCTGTTAGCAATTGTGATGCCTCCTCAAAGCCCGAATCTCGGCCTCCCTCAGACACAATAAGCGTAGGAACATTATGAACTTTTCATGAAGCCGCTTGATCTTGCTTCGACACTCTGTTATGAGAGCAAATGTCCCTTATGCCATACCTCCCGCAGCAAGCTCTTGTTGCAATATGGAGCGCCTGCTTTCGAACTCCTTCGCTAACTCTATCGTTTTCCCGTGCTTGGCCTCATTCCCGCAGCTACTTATGCCGGGTGATGTTGGTCCTTGAATGTGCCGCCAGAGTAAATTTGATTTCGACATTCGGGGGTTTAGAATTAGCCCTAGACCCGGCGCGTCGTCGCCCTGTAGCACCACCACCCTATCAAATCGTTCTTGCTTATAAAAGGCGAACTGCCACACCCAAGTGGCATTTAGCTTGCTGGTGCCTCGATCACGACGAACTTTTCTTACGCTGGCCCACAACGGTTGATTGAGCGCATCAGACCCTGCGACTCCAAGCATAAAGTACTGTGCAACTTAGGCTACTCAAGAGCAGACAGCCATGGCATCCGAAATCAGGAATGATGCAACGCAATTAAGACCATCAAACCCCCAAAGCAACAGCAGCGAACCATGGCTAAGGCACATTGAGGATATCAGGATGCTCGGATGTACCGGCCTCTTCTTTATCGTCTTCTTCTTCGCCTGGGAAAACTACAGCTCTCCGCTCTCCGGCGGTGTGGCCTCCTTCGTTACATGGCTGGCTCTATTCCAGCTCTCCTTCATGGGCGCCGTGGCCACGCACAATGCCATCCATGTTCCAGTGTTCTGGAAGCCATGGCTAAACAATGTCTACCAGATCTGCTTGTCGCTGCAATACGGCTTCCCAGTCTCGGTGTTTGTGCCCGGGCACAATCTATCCCACCACAAATACCCGCAGCAGGCTCGAGATATCAGTGAGCTTATAGTCGTTCAAGTAGGATGCACCGAACATGGCTAATTAAATCGAAATTTAGTGCGCACTACAAAGGTCCGCTATCGCTGGCATTTTTTAAACGGCCTGCTTTTCTTCTTCCACGTTGTGTTAACGGGAGGCGACGACGATAAGCTGTACTTCGCCGCACAAGCGCGTCTGAACCGGCCCATCGCGCGGCAGCGAAGGCGAGAAGAACTGTTCGTCTTCGGTGCCATGACTGTATTGCTTCTGCTCGATTGGCGGCGCTGGGTCTGGTTCGCGCTGCTCCCGCAGTTCTACGCCAAGTATTGCATATTATCGTTCAATATACTGCAGCACGACGGCTGCGATATCGCCTCAAAGTACAATTTCGCACGCAACTTTACGGATCCACTGTTTAACTGGCTCTACTTTAACAACGGCTACCACACCGTTCACCACTTGCACCCTGGCTTACACTGGTCGACAATACCGCAGAAGCACCGGGAGCTCATCGCGAGTCATATCTCGCCCCGCTTAGAGGATCCAAGTATCCTCGGATACATATGGCGCACCTTTGTTTGGCCCGGTATCCGTTTGGATTATCGTGGCAATCCGCTCGTCCTCACACAAGAGGAGACGGAGATGCGGAATGAACACTGGGGTTATGGGGTGGAGGAGACGTTCTCGACAGAGGAAGAGTATCTGGCTGGCAACATGAAATAGACCTGTAACAAGAGAGAGCATGGCGCCGTGAAGCTTAGCAATTCTACGATAGACTTTGTACAATTAGATATGTCAACTGTCAATAAATTTGCATATTCATGCATGGCCATTTCTCCCCGCTATAGTTCTCAGGAGGTGCAGCGACACCGCTGGTAGTCCTGAACTACCACCTGTCGGAACCCATACCGCGCCAACCCCCCAAAATCTCTGATAGTTTACTGAATGACTATCAGCTGCTCATAAAGGGGCGGGAATTACTTGGAGCGCCGGGTGCCGATTCTCGAGCCTCGCCTTTCGATCTCTCGCTTGCCTCCGGATTTGCAGAGGGCAAGGTGGACAAGACGCCGGCTGTAAGACGACGGTCGTGTTTGTCAGAACTGGAGGACAACCCGAAGCAGGATTCAAGGCCGCCCAAGATTTCCGTTATTACACGATACACATAGGCCATTCGCACAAGAAACAACGACAGCTTCTCGATGGCAGCTGGCTATAAATTCAACAGAGGGGCTATATACACAAGAATCTATAGGACTCTCCCAAAGTAACTAGACTTTGGCTAATTGAAGGTTCTTCTTGTAAACATGTCAACACCGGACACCGGCTTAGGCTTATTATAAACCGTTATACCTCCAAACAAGTTAGTTGTAAGTAAGGGCCTTGGTCCAGACCTCGAGTCATTCGTCCAGCTGGTATTCAAGCCGCCGGAAGGTGTTGCATTGCTTTGGCCAGGGATCATATTGCCGAATTTGACGCGTGTTGCAATGAAACTCCGGATCATGAGCCATTCCTTGTGTGATAAGCCGGAGCGCAGTTTATCGGAAGCCTGGTTGTTTTGAAAGTCGGAAAGATCATCCATAATGCATTCCCACATAAAGAGTAGGGCAAGTATGTTGCGTCTAATCGTCGAGGCCTCCGACAGAGATTCCTTGGCTGCTTGACAAAATGACTCATAGTAGTCATCGGATGTAAATGTAGACATGGCCCAGATTGATGATTTATCTTCGGCAAGCTTTATATTGTCGTAGCAGGTCTTGTTCGTCAGGTGGAAAATGATGTAGTCTGGGACATGACGTGATTCAGCGAAGGATTTTAGAATCGCTTCATATGCTTTCATCGGTATGTCTGCCATTATAAAGGCTGAGTCGGGATTGAAATCTGAGAAAGTGTTCAAGACTGAATGAGGCGGTAGTTTGATCTGTCCGTGTCAAAATCAAGGGCAAGGATTGACTTTAAATAGTGCTGGCCCGGCTAAAACTAACCATCTGCCACCTTGTTTTAGGCCCTTACTCTTTTACGCGCCACACCCTTTCGCCTCTTATAGCAACGGTTCTGTTTTAGGCCATCCTTATATCGAAGGTGCTGTTCCTGTCTTTGCCACACACTCTCTCCGAGTTTATCAATGATCAGGCCCTTGCAGCGCTCGAGACCTGCGGTGAGGTCATCTACCCGGACCAAAGTGTCTTCCCAGCGTGCAGTGAAAGTCACCACACCATCTTCACCGACTTGTGGGTTTGTGAACCCTTTGATATTCCAAGACATGCCCTTTGCATTACAGTGGCATATGCTAGGTTTTGGCATAGGCGGTATCTTGTGTGACTCAAGTTGCTGTTGACATGTGTTTGAAAGGATGGGTGGGAGGTCATAACAATCCGTTTTGAATTCGCTCAGGTGCTGGGCAAGGAAGACTTCGGAGAGGGACGGTAAGTTTCGCGACTGCATTGTGAATGTGCGAGTGAAGACACAGTAGGGGCTGTGCAGGTGTGGTTCACGGCTCACGATCACGGAATCAAGTCACCACTTTTATAGCCCGTGGCTCGGAGCCGGGTGGGGCCACCAAGGTCAGTTGGCTGCCGGGCACGGCGGTGAAGCGGAGCCGGACTAGGATGAAGATAGGCCGGACAGATGTTCTATATGCAATGTGATGACCTCCAAGCGCCGCGGCGATCTAGCGCCGTATCTGTTGGAAGACGAGCGACAAGGATTACAATTAGACCTAGTTCCAACCCCTCTTTCAACACTTCGTGACATGTACACAAATGGAGGGTGCAATAAAATATCATTAGGCAGCAAAGTTACACGCTGCAGATCTCTATAATACGGTTTCTAACCTCGCAGATGTTATACGGCTGGCCCAATCTGAACGACCACTCTGCAGCTTCCGCGAGGAATATGCAAATGCGAAGAAGCTTTGGAGGCATATTCTGGTGGATGTAGAAAGCAAGCAGCCGCAAGGCCGTCTCGTCAATAGTGGCAAAGTCTTTTCTTTTCTTTTCATTAGCGGCGCAGGCGAGGGAGTGATCGGTACATACACTATCTTATCTGCTATATCGGTGTAAAGCAGCAGAATGATGGGCGACGGCCCCGCTAGCACGGCGTATCGTTTGATGGCACGTCTTTTTTCATGTAGGCGGTACCTAGAAGCGCGGGTATTGGTCTGGGCATCCTGGTACAGATTGATCGCGATGCTAAGATTCGTGAGGCCTGGCTTTGCCCTGACAGATCCGGAGCTGCGGTCCGCAGCAACGACGTCCTCCAGGCTGTCAAAAACGCGAAGCAGCTGAACGTGAGCTAGCCTCGACAGATGCTTTCCTTGCGCGCCGGAGATGAGTGCGTCAAGTGTCTGAAATACAGCAGCTACTCTTGGGTCTGAACTACTTATATCGCGTGGTAGAGTGGTTTCTTCCAGCAAGTTCGTCCAATCTACCAGTGCGGCCTCATAGTGCATCGTGAAGAAATCAATCGTGTCACTTGTCACGATGGTTTGCGCTAGCGACATGATTCGGGTCGGGGACTCGGCATCGCAGCGATCGAGTTGCAGCGCACCCAAGGCATCCGCAAGCTCGCCGGCCGGGTCCTCACTGTCAAGCATCATTCTGTCTCTTGGACTGTCCATGGTTGCATGCTGTGTCTTAGCGAAAAACGAGGGGTTGTTGCTGCCCATTTAAATCGTCACCGAGGCCTAGAAGTCGGGTTTAAGGACCAGGGAGGGCTTGATTTAGAAGCTGGAGAATGCCTGTTTAAGACTTCGCGTCAGCCCGCCCGCTCTTTCCTTTCGTCCATAGCTGGCGCAATGGCTTTACGCTTTCTTGCGCGGCTGCTCAGCCTGAGCGCTGCGAGCTACCAGCTTGCTGCAGCGCTGCACGGCTATTTCTGGCCCAAGGTGTTTTGGGACTTTGCAACGAAGTCGCTGGATCCCCTCGTAAGACCAGTGCCCGTTCTCCAAACCGCCAATTTTCTAAGTGCGCTAGCCGTTTTGCTCTGGGAATGGCCGCACCACGTAGCTGCCAGACTGCGATGCCATCAATCTCACTATTCTCATGTAGCAGGGCTCCTTCTGGCTTCTGTACCGGCATTGCTTCTTTACCAAGGGACGAACGCAGCAATTTATTACGCGATTGCGGCTTTTGTGTACACCAAAGCATCACGGGAAGAGCCCGAGCCAGGACTCCGTGCCGAAGGGCAAGCCGGCCGGTCGACCCGCAACCACCGTAGTATCGGCGGTTTCTCGGCGGAAGGCCCCAAAGCCCCGTCCAGTGTATATATAATGCCGCGGCTCGCCCGGCTTTCATCGCATACAACGTAAACAACGCGAAAACGCAAGCAACACAAAAAAGAATACAAAAAACGCAAAAGCACCATGGAACCCCAACGACCAATTGCCAGCAATCTGCCTCCAACACACGCGACACTTGGATTCCTCCAGGCCCAAGTGCAACACTACCAAGAGGTGGCACGATACTGGCAAGAGGCCTACGCCAAAGCTTACTCGGATGTCAATGATCTGGCGGATCAAATTCGAATTCTCGCAAACCATATTGAAGATATCGATACCGGGACTAGTGGGAGCATGCGCAAGGTATTCAAACCCATGAGACTCAAGTTTTGAGACTGACGACCCCCGATTAGAGACCTACTCCGTCTTTCTCGGAGAGCCCGAAAACACCGCAGGCTATGATGGAGGTAGAGAAGCGGGGTTCCAAGGAATGAGGGAGAAGAGTTGTACCTAATAATCTACCTATTGTATCCACTGTCTTTTCTGCCCGGCTCCGTGTGACCCACAATTGACGGCGCGTAGCACGGCCCCGATGTATATAAAACGGGCTGACCTGCCGGCCTCGAAATGCAAATGTTCACCGCAGCCTAAGCAATCATGACTTCCCAGATTCCACTGTTCCCTCCTGCTCCCTCGTCGCCCTCTCAAGGGGTCTTATCTGAAGGATCCTCTTCCACTGACCCGCGTTGGAAGCGGCAGTTCACGTTGCATCTTGTACAAAATGATCCATCGTCCCTCCTAGAGCATTACCGTGCCAGCTCTCACTTTTGGTATTGTGCATACGTGAGACTGTGCGCACAGGTGGAAACGAAGAGCGAACTCAGTCATCTGCCATTCACCGAATCGTCTGCTTTAGAGCATCATCGTTTTAGCTCTCGATATTGGCAGAATGCGTACATGCGACTGCATTTACAGGTGGAAACCCCAGCGGAGAGCGGGGTAAGAGAACACCATCCTTCTGGCTTCTAGCATGCTTACCAATTTGGCGTAGGCAATTAGAAGTTATAACGGTGTCGAGCCTGCCTGGTTGAGATAGGACATGAACTTTCTGTATGCGAACGGAGGATTTTGGAACAGGAGGCATGTTGGATTCAAAGAAGTGTGGGTAGGCAATGCTCTGGGCCCAAGCTTTTCGATAGCTGCATTAGCTGGAGGAATTAGTTGAAACTTGAATTAGCAGTTATGCAAGCTATCGCAAGACGGTGTCCAACGCCTTGGGTCAAAATCTAAATTAAGACCCGGATGGTCCTAAACCCCGATTTTTAGACCCTAAGGGCAGATTTAAATCAGAAGCGATCCCCATTCGATCGCTGCGGTTGAATGCATTGATTCCTTGCTTTCCATGTTGGCAGCAGGTTGGGATCTACTGGACATTCACTTTCGTTCACACTTGTTGTTGTTTCAATTTGTGGACATGCTTCCATTTGTGGACATGCTTCCATTTGTGGACATCTTGTTGGTTCTATTTGGAGGCATGTCATTGTGGACTGCCACTGTGAGCATGTTATTGTGGATTTGTAGTCTGATTTATGGGTACGTTACTGTGGGTATTTCGTTGTGGGTGTGGCATACTGCCGATTTTAAATCTGTTGCTGGAGGTGGGCTCAAGGTCCAAATTTGACCCATGTTGCTGTGTAAGCCAGAACTGTGGAGCAGGCGTACATTTGCACGCCTGCCCCAAAAGGACTAGTTTTAAGTACAGCGTTCCTTTCAATGTAGCTTTACCCTAAGCGGCAAGGAGTAGATTGTAACTGTGATACATAAGTCGTAGCGCCATTATTTTTGCACGCCAGATAGCGGGTAATTACGCGTTCCTCAATGTGATGAACTCGAAGGCACTACCCGCAAGGCGACCGGAGACGTCGGGACTGCTTGCCAGCCGCCGGCCGTTTTCCTCCAGACAAGGATCTGTGGAACGTATCGGCTGGTTGCCGACGACAGCGAGACGTGCCCGAACATTCCCAATCGATTGGCAACATGGTCTTACACGGCCACAAAGTCTTATTCGCCGGTAGTAGCTCGCAGTGAGAGTGCGCTACGGGGTAAATGCCAAGCTAAACAAAAGACGGCGTGCTCATGCGTAGACATATTTCATAGTCATCCGGGAAAGCGACGTTTTTTGGGGCCCGTCTCGCTCCACCAGCCGACTAAGGAGCGTATTCTGGACCGAAAACAACGTCCCTACGCAGTGGAGCGATCAGGGCCAAGATCCAGAGCCTTTCTCCTTTCGCGCCACTCCAGGTGCCATACCCGATGCAATGGAAACGAGTTCATTCTGTAATGATACATGCGGTCCCGTGAACCTAACCCACGTCTCTCCTGTCGCTTCCGTCTCAATTTTCAAGCACAAGCTTCATACACAATTTTCCGTTGTTCAATCGAATACCAACGTCAAGAAACTGGAGGACACCTAAGCGCATAAATACTGAAGCCCTGTTGCAACATGACACAGCAATCAGCATTCCATCCTGATTCCATCAACTAATATCGAGAACACTTCTTGCAGGGTTTGCAGACCGAAGCGAGTAGGTTTGGATCTGACAAGTTACCCCAAAGCGCCGAATTCTCAACGATACGCGTCTATGACCACAGTCTAGTTTCACAAGCTAGTATCACAATATGGACTCACAACCTACTGTCACATTGTGCACTTGCACCAGTAACAATGCTTCATGGTATGAGGAAGGTATACTCTGGTTGGATCTTTTTCCAAGCACAGGCCTAAGCCGAACGCCCATGTAAAGTTCTGGTAGGCCATCTAACGCCTTCGCGCAAAGGATCCACAAATTACACTTGGATAGTCCCGGCTTCACCTGTAGAGAATGTTTTGTCAGTTCTTCGACCATAGCTCTCTGCCTTGGCTAACTTTTGAGGCCAAGTATTACATAAATGAGTCTGCTGGATACCTCTACGCCTTCGTTGTTGTAGTTCAAGCTGTGCCGATGTGATCACTGATTGTCTCGCTGATTTAAGGAGTTGAAGAAGCAGAAGCGAGTTGGTGTAAGTGAAGGGCGACGTCCACGCGTCAGTTCGATACGATTGGAACGAACAAGTTGTAATATATGGAACACTGGATATATGATACGCCTGCAATTTCGACTCAACCTAGAGTCTCCCGCCTTAACCTAGAGTCTCCCGCCTTAACCTAGAGTCTCCCACCTCACATCATGACCTTAGCCAATTGGGCTGCTGCGTTGTTATGATCCAATGTAATTAGAGTGCGTTCCTTACGCTGCTCCATCTTCATCTCAACTAAGGTTTCCATCGCCTCCAGTTCCCTTTGGCTGAGAAGTTCCAGCCTCGCATGATGGTCTCCATTCTCATTTGGCCCGAAAAATCTTTCATCTAGATACCTCCAGAATATGAAATCGAATGCCCAACTATTCCTGGCTGCGTAGTTAACCATCCAATTTTGCTTCTCCCAGTTCTCCCTCATGTGCTGTGAAAGGGGTTTTTTCATGTCATTTAACAAGGAGAGTGACGCTATGCTGCCGGTAATTTCGGAGCTGGCTCTCATCTTCTTCTCTTCACCTTCTAAAGCATGAAGGAAGGTTTCAAGACGTGGTTTGTATGCGTCCATAAATGGGGCGTAACCACCAGGCCAGTATTCTGGGCACTTCAGGAGGAGCCACCAAGGGGGGTCGAAAGAAAACTGCGACGGTGCAGCGTAGGCAAACTCCCAGTCTATGACGCCGACGACCCGAAGGTTCTTGTCAATCAAGACGTTGGACGGACGTAAATCCTCGGAGAATAGTCGAAACGTAGATGTAACATCCGGGGCGTCCCCAAGTTGCCTCCCAGACGCGAGCCGCCGAAACAGCTGGCGAGCCACGTATTTATCGCGCGTATCGTCCTCATCGTCAACAGCGTCATTGCGCTGGAAGGTGAGCTGTGCGAGATGCATATCGGCCAAGGCTGAATACCACTCATTGGCAGTAGAATATTCTTGGGATGGTAGGAGAGTTGCAGGAATACTAGTGAACTCTACGAGAGAGTTCATGTTCTGGATGAGAGGCCTGCCCGACACAGAGAAGCGTCCGTCCACATCCTGGACCAAGGAACCGATTCGAGGAAATGTCAGAGCAGAGAGTTGAAGCAAGATATTAGCCATCTGGCCATATAGAAATTCGAGCTTTTGCTCGCTGATATCGGGGTCTAGTACATGATCGTCGTCGGGGTCAAGGGCCGGGTCTTTGAGGGCCTCGGACATGGTTCTTTCGTGTTCGATGTACTCCATAATAATGAAAGGCCCGAGACCAGCGGGGTTCTCTGCTGCCGTTCCGGAATGGTATATCCGGGGCAGAGGAATAGTGGTATTAGCCGATATATACCGCATCATTGCCACTTCATAGCGGATCTTCTCTTCAGGGAACTTGACAATGCCCTTGCACGGCACCCTCATGGCAGCCGACGAACCATCCTTATACTCCAGGCGGTAGAAAATGTTGTATCCCCCTCTGATCGGCCGGTGAAGTTCTACAGCCTCGCCAGGCCTGTACTTCTTGATGAGGTTACCAACCGCACGGTATATATCCGCCTTATTTAATGATCTCTCCCACCTTTCGGCCTCTTCGTCGTTCCTCTCCCAGGCAAGGTCGTCCTTCAACATGCGAACCTGTCTGAGTTTGGGCGGCATGGCGAACAATGAAATGAATAAGTTTGTGTACGATAAGCTGACGACAGAGATATTTCGGGATCAAAAGTCAGAAGTTCGATGCGACGTGACATTCGCTAAAATCAATTCTTGGAATGGCAAACTCACGCCCGAACGGAAGAGAGCGCTGTCAGGGTGGGGGAACACAAGATGCTCCGTTTCTTGCCCAATCAAGACGCAACACATGTCATGGACACTTCTCTACTCGCCACCTGCGCTATTCTATTTCAGGAAGACTGCGCCATCGCAGCCTAGAGCAAAACCTGTAAAACGGAGCTGAGCCAATGAAAAAGAGCCATTGGCGATCGTGGACTTACTCATGTTAAAAATAGACAGCCAATAGCTATGAACTCTAGCCTTCCACCAAGAACCGACGAATCAATAGATGAATTTTAGCGCTCAGCGGGCATAGGATAGGTTATTAGCTGCACGAGTGTAGATCCCTTTCACCTCAGTACAATATGAACCAATCACCTTTCACCTGTCCCAAACTGATCTGGCAAGCGTTTATCGACGTAATTGGACGGCTGAAGTTCAAGGTAACATCATGTTGGCTAATATAGACCCACACCCTCAATGTGGCCAGCGAACCAACTCTTTTTGAGACTTCAGCAATATGGACATATATATAGTGGGAAAAGTCACAGAAGTTCGTTGCTGCCCGTAAACTTCAAGTCAATCAATCATCTAGTCAGCTTTATCTTCGAGACATCTACTTTTTGTTTCCAGTTAAATTAAGAGTTCATTTCTTCATTCGTCTTCCAGACCCACGTCATCCTTCTCGTCCACGGATTCGAATACCGGTAAGCAAGATGTTATTGCACTGATCTGTTCCGATGACACTAACACGTCGATTGACAGCTCAGCATGGCTGATAGTTTTAAGATTCCCAATGACGAGGAGGAAAAGCGTATGAGAGAAGCCGCCGAGGCATCCAGAAAGCGCCGGGAGGAAGCGGCCAAACGCAAACAAGACGAAGAGTTACTTAAAAGGGCTGCAGATAACTCTAGGAGAAGACGCGAAGACAACTCAAAAGACAATAAGATCTAGTTTGCGATTGGAAAGTCTATGGAATGCTAATGAGCGTTGCGCTAAGTTTGGACTTTGGGTATGGTAGGCCAGTATCATCAGTTGGCAAAGAGAGTCTGTCGATCATCAGTATCGACATTCAGATGGATTGACTCCCACAGGCCACCTCACTCAAGAAGTAAGGTGACAGGGAGAACAGTCAGCTGGAACGCAGCAAATTGAACAGCAATGAGATGACGATAGATAGGTACAAGGCTGGACTGATGGCAGAGGTTCGCCTGGTGGTGGATAGCTCTGGATATACTAGCTACATCTATGTGGAAAGCTGGTGTCCTCGAGTGCTGATGATCAAGGGGAATGAGTAGATAATGAGTATTTCGTAACAGATCCAGGCTATCCTTAGATTAGACTCAGCCAGTTCTTGCCGCCACGCCCGGATTCGAGTTCTCCCCGCCATCCAGGAACACTAGTGTCTGGTAGTACCCTCGAATATTTGTGTTTCACGCCAAATATTTTTGATGATCCTCTGTCACGCTCTCTCCCATCTCCTCCCGTTCGGAATCGGCCGCCAGAATTTGGAGCGTACTGTCGATACGATGACATGATCAAGCACGAAGTGTCAGTCCTGACAGTCGTAAGACTTGGAGCGGCAAAAGTTTGGTCGACGACAGCAAAGCCGATATTCGTGTTCATGAAAGTGAAGATCAACCGACGTGTCATGGTGAACCCAAAAATTATGCTAGGAAAGGTGTCCATGATTATATAATCTTGCAACATCTCGCAGTCATCGGCTATCAGCGACTTTCCCGGTACGCCTTGCATTTATTTTCGTAGGTTTCCTACCTTACGAGCCCAACGTTCCGGGTGAGCCGTGCTAGACATGCCGTCCAACCCAGCCAAATATACCGAAGAGTACGATGAGGCTGCCGAGTCCGGCAGCCCCTATTTAGCTGCCAGCTCAATACAGCATATGAGCCAACAGAAAAGAAAAAATAGGTGGCTGTCGAGCTGATTTTCGAATTGGTACGCTAATATGCGGTGGGTTACTGAAGAGCCACCCTATTTCCAAACACCTTTTATGACTTGTTCGGCTAAAGCTTGTGGTGATGTGACACTGGCCGGAAGAATGAAAGCTCTGTCGTGTTCCCCATCACCTGTTCTAGTCGGATGTGTCATCCCGATAAGACTGAGTGGCTGGCTAGTGGGGCTTCATGCAGCTGCACCTGAATGGAGGACATGAGCAAGCAACTGACTTGGGGAAGCAATGCATCACCATGCATACTGTAGTCCTTCACAACAGCATGGCGCTTAAGACAATAGATACGTAGATTTTGTAGGGAGGTCTGGGGTTGCTCTTCAGACAAGTTCAAGTCGCTACGGCTCAATGGTCCACCAATCCGGGGAACCCAAAGAACCCAAAGAACCCAAAGAGCCCGGGGAACCCAGAGAACCCAAAGAACCCAAAGAACCCAAAGAACCCAAAGAACCCAGAAAACCCAAAGAACCCAGAGAACCCAGAGAACCCAGAGATTCAAGGGGGATTCCAGGGGGTGCAATACAAAACGAACTAGTACATTCCTTCTTTAGAGAATCATGAAATTCTAGCGGCGTCATAGGAACACTAGTGTCCTCCTTGTGTAAGGAGTAGTCACGTCTTCTGGGGAACAAACTGCTCCTAGATGCCAGCTGATGTGTGTTAGATTAACTAATTAACATTTTCCTACATTTGTGGGTGTCTTACCCGCAACTGGAGTGCTTCCGCCTGGCCTATGCTTTAACCACAAGTGTTGAAGAGAAGGTGATATTTATCAAAAAGGTTCGGGAATGAGCGGTGAAAATGCGAGTACCGTAGGTGATGATGGTACAATATTGTATCCTGATTCTGCTATCATTGTAAGTACTTGAATTGCCGTGCTGTTATCATTCTAACGTCCCTCAAGTGATCTTATTTGGCAGGCTTCGCACCGCAATTTCCACAGGCAACGCCCACCGGGCTGCCACCACATGCAGGACAATCCTCTTCACTCATAGTAAGGCAGGTGTCAGGTCTGTTAAAAGAGATAGAATCAGTGTTAAGTGTTGTCAAATTCTAGAGAATTTTTGATGGATGGGCTCAGTGAAAGAGTTGCTCCAAGAAAGGTGCTGGACATCTATAATATATGCTTGGGTCCCGATCGGGCTTTTCCCGAAGTAGCACCGGAAGCCTGAACATGTGGCAATCGAGGATTAGCTTCCAATTCCAGCGACTTCAACAACATAGCCGCCTTCTTTCCACGTGTTGGTCTCAAAAGAAATGTCGCAGTCTTCTGTAATCGAAGAAATCAAAGCTTGCATGGTTGAGGTAGATATTGCAGTCCATGCTATCCAGAAACACCAAGTTAGTAACCCAAATCCCCCCATTCAAGCGGAATCCGAACTAACGGTCATGCGGACTCGAATACGATACTTGATCGGCAAGATACTCATACCTCCCTCAAGCAATTCCGATGAAGGCCTTAGCAACGATCAACTGGATTGCTCTAGTCATGAGAAAGCTGGTCCTCCCAAACCCTCGAATGGCGGATATTGCCCGTATCCCGAATGCCGAAAAGGACCGCTTGAAGATAAGCCACTTCGCCGACATTACGCGACCCGTAAGACTTCGTCTTCTCTGGTTCTCATCAGTGCACCAAACTAACATCCAGTGCAGATGTTTACTGTTCGGACGTTTCAAACGAGGACGTACGGTGCGTCTGCTGCGAGCAACCATTGGAAAGGGTATCCACATTCAAGCAAAAACATGCCAATTGCCTAGAGCGAATGAAGGATAATCTATCCCAAGAGACGATAGCAAAGGCAGTTAAGCAAAAGGATCGTATAATCGATGCCCCCAACAAGCAGCTAGATGCTTTACGAAAGACCCGTGAGGATGACTCATTAAATAATCCACGAAAACGGGTACGAGGCATAGGGTACGAAGAATCTTCATCAAAAAGGAGTCGTACGGAGGACTTGGATGTTACTCCTGCTCAGCGCGTCCCTGAGGTTTATTCCGGAAATGAAATCAACCACTCAGGTCTGTGCTCGCATGATGTATTCCTTGATTCAATACTAAACCAATGGCAGCCGATTTTTGTGAGCCTGGCTTGGGTACTGGGGCTAACAACCACGTTGCGACATTCGGGGCGTTGACTAATATGGTCCCTGAGCTTTATCCTATCCCTCAAGCCACACTGCATCATTACGATGAACAGATGTATCAGCGAAGTTCAGCGATGCTTATGAATCCGATGGATGGACTGTATTATGATTCAAATCCATCCGCAAATGCATATTAGGGACGGTCCTTAGACGCATCTATGAATACAAAATTTGTCCTGATTCCACTATCGTTCAACTCTTTAACCTTCCGCCTGAGTGATTCTGACTCCCTGAGTTCGATTTTCCCCCAGTGACTGATCTCTGCCTCCGACGCGTATCCGATAGCGATTGTGTATCCTTTAAGTATGGTCCAGCCAACTCGGCCATCAATAAGGGTGCTGTGACGACAGATGAGTTTTTGGGCTTAGTCCAGGTTCGGTATTACTCTTACAAACCACCGTGCTCCATCTCCCTGGGGACTTCCGTGATGCCCTCCCTTATCATTTTGTCACGAGGTAATGAAAGAATGCCGAAATCCGACATTCTTTTGCCTAGTAACTTTTTGTTATGGGAGCCTTCGAATATGAGAAATTGTGCTCCTGGGCTCCATAAAAGGACGAGAATGACCTGCATATCCGGCCCATCGAAGAAGAAGTAAGCTTGATCGGAAGGAAGGATGTCGCCTCGGTAGATTTTGGCGAGTCCCCAGCCTGGTCGGATGACGCTTGACTCAATCACTGTCCGAACATCCTGAAGAGTGTTAGACACGACCATGGTAGATATGGTACAAGGAAGACTGCTGACCTTATTCAGGAAACTGTTCTGCGCGCAGAACTCTAAGCCTTCTGGTGACCTGAAAGGCAGTTTTTTTCCGAAAGCGACGACCCTATCTCCTGTAGTGTTATCTTCCACGACATACGCGCCAGACCTTTCGATAGCTTCCTTTGCGTCATCCGTAGAAAATGAGGATTTTGAAGCCATCATCGTGATGACTCTTCGTTGGTAAAAAAAGAAGAAAAAAATAATGAAAAATAAAATAAAAAAGAATCTGAGCCTTTTTCCAACCTTGCATCGAGAGCAATTCGATCGCGGGGCACGGGTAAAAGCTCTATTAAGAAAGTGCCTACCCCGCCCTGGTGACCCTGGCTAGCTCAGCTATGTGTCACACAAATGCCCAGCACGTGAAGTCGCGTTCACATCAACCATTTCGATTAGATAAGTAGCTCAACCCTCATCCGTTGGCTAACTTGAATCTACTACTTAAGAAACCTCGCTTGGATCGCCTTCTATATCGGTACAGTTTGTACATACTATTATATTCCACTCTCGGACTAGCCAATCTATTGAATGCTCGATCAACTTCTGTCTTATATTCTCACCGACCCAGGCTTTATAAATGCCCAAGCCTCCCCGGCCAGGCACCCACCGCGATAAGCTGCCGATCCTGATCTCGCGGAGCACGCTTTGCAGACTTCCGCGCTGGAGTATTGCTACTAGTATTCGTTTCGGTGTGCTGTACTTGGGTGAACTGGAGGTTCAGCACAAGAGTACCTCTACATTAGGCAGCGTTCATGACGCGAGACAGGTAGAAGTGAGGTCGTCCTGCATAGCTATTGCATCGTGTGGAAGAAGGTCATTTTGGAAACGCGCCCTCATGTAAGGTGACCTCGGCTAGGTTGACGGCACTCTAGCGGTCGATATCGCCAAGCTGACGGAACTCTGGTTGGCATACCCGGTAGTTCCCAGTTCCCGTAATCCAATGCGACAGTCTGTTTTTTTGGACAAAGAAGAGTGAGGTGGGCATGAAATTGGTAGCTGAGTAAGTCACTGAAATGGTTGACCCCAGTAATCATCCCTACCCTACCCTGCGCGGCCGATGAATCTTGCTAAGTTAATGGTCCCAGCAGCTTGGTTCGTAGAACCAAGCGGACCTAAAGTGCACTTTACTCGTCATCAGCTCTAATGTGCTTCTTACCAACCTCTTTGGGCCTATCTGGAAATGGGGTCGTTTCTCCGCATCGGAGAAACGTGCGGCTTGAAGCTCATTTAGGCAACGGAATACCGATGCCATAGGTGTAAATTGAATGTATTGGTAGTCAAGAAGCGACAAAGCGAATGTCACTGCGACGATCAAGAAGACGAAGCAAAATCTCTCCAAACCTCAACAAGCCATTGGGCAGTCAACCTCCCGATACCCGATACACAATGAATAGCCAACCGCTTCCGATCCCTGGTAGTTGCTTTAGGTTTTTGAGGCTCTTAAGGTTCTTGAGGTTCCTGAGGTTCCTGAGGTTCCTGAGGTTTCTGAGGTTCTTGAGGTTCTCTATACTTGGGGCGCGGCCCCGGGTGGGGGCAGAGTTCAGGACCTACAAGACTCGATTTTGTTGTATGAGATTTCCAACACTGCAACCGGCACAGGAAAGGTAAAGGCGGTATATTGGCCGAGATCACTTCCCAACTGTACTTCGAGATGAGAGTGGCTGATCTTGGGTGCCGCGGCCGGAAGACACGCCTCTTCTTAAGGATCGCTTCCCCTAGGTCAGTACAGCTTTGAATAGTGAGCTATGCAAGCCATCAGACCACTCCCCAGTATCACCGACTGCGAACTTGATACAAGATTTATGTTGCAACGTATGCTCCATCCTTCCCCTGAAGAGTATCCGAGCGACCAGTCCCAACGTGTCTTGACATGCAGGTCAACTGCCCGCAGTAGTCTCAAGCGGGAGAACTTCATGACAGAGCCTACCGTGAGTCTCGGGGGCTCGGTGTACGACCCAAAGGGTCATGTAGCAACACCTGAGCTGAGAGACTCCGAAATGGACTTTCCAGGGAACGTCTCCCATAGGTCAGTACTGCTTATAATGGTGGGATATGCAAGCCATCGCGTCAGCACACATTGACTACAATGCATGTCTTGACGCTGATCCTTGATCCAAGAGGCATCCTGGATGTTAAGTTGATGACAGTGTCAATCATACCCAGTCACCTGCAATAGGACTGCGCCTCAAACCCTTATCAATGTAATATGTCGGCATCCATATACGGTTACAGGACAATGCTGGTGTAGGAGACCTAGACGCTGAGGACCAAGTTGCAGCGGCGACATGGCTCGATCTTTTCACAGCAAATAAGATCCTCCATCCTACCCCTGAATAATTATGCGAATGACCAACACGGCCTTGCCTGCAGGCCATCTTGCCCACACTGTGTCTATGGATGGCCCATACTGATACCAACGACAGAACATCGCCATCCCCCCCCGCTCCCATGGCATTCTGGAAGAAGCGTCCCGCAAGATTTGGCATATAAGAACCCCCTTTCCCTAACGACTGGCCTCGAGTCATATCACCCATAACTTATTATATAAAAGACTACCAGACTTCAGGATACTGTAAAAAGGGGCAAGAACACATGTCAGTCGCTAGCTCCAACACTCCAAGCCATGAGCATGCTCTCACATACGCAATGCAAGCTTGTTGCTTCCTTCCATCCACATCCCATCCTCGCCTGGATCTGCAGCTGACTGATACCAAGGAAGCATAATAACACCCTCATTGATCTCAACACAGGCTGTACCATCTGAAACTACTAAAGTGTGCTATAATACATGTTAGTCATGAACCATACCGTCCTTCACTTTTCGTGGCTCTCTATCTTCTTCCCTTCAACTTTGAGCACACTCTTATATAATTAATACAAGTGTATTATATCACTGCTCGCCTGATTAACGTCGAGTCATCAGTTACCATTAAGACACAGGATCCACCTCCAAAATGCCACAGGGCAACGCAGACAAGAATGGCTCTGGTGATTCGAAATCTTCGGAGGGCAATAAACCTCCTGCCCATACTCCAGAATACAACACAAAGGAATTCAAAGCGATCAGTGTGAACACCGTGAACACCGTGAACAAGCCCAAGAAGTCCTAAACAATCTCGACAAGGAGGTCATGGCGGATGATGCAGTTTTACGGTCGGGGGTACTTTGAGGATACGGCAACAACTACCTAGGATCAGTCATTACATCTTCGATTACCTCAACTGAGGGATTCAATAAAGTACTCTTTCCAGACTGCCCTGGCCATATCACAAGATTCACATCATGCTCTTCCATATAACAGTTCAACGAAGTACGTTCTGCAAATAGAAGACCAGAAACAGATTTCAATGTTGAAAGAGATCCCTTTTTGTTGCGTCTGAGCTGTAAGTCTGTCTGTGGGGAAGGAGTCGGTGATGACTAAGCTAAGATGAAACAATAAACCAATAAAAAGTTGATATCTGTTAGCCTGGCCTCGTCAATGTCCCATCCACAACCTGCGGGCCACGTTTCTTGCCAGCTTAGTGATCCGGGCGCACTGCTCCCAAACATCTATCATGGTCACTGCAAGATAAATACCAGCACGCCCCCAGAGATTAATTTCTACTACCGAATGGCGCGCCCAAGGACCCAAAACGAGCAATGGGACATTCTCAAGATCTTTCTGCCACACCCCTGATTCAAGACCTTTGCGCGGTCGAACCGACGGAAAGGAAACTGCTAAGCCAACAAGGACCACTGTGCGAATACGAAGCGAGCAAGCTACATCGTCAAATCTATCGCCAATTCAAGACGGACCATGTGAGTGAGCGCTTCGATATGGCTCCACAGTGATTAACTGGCTATAACGCTCAGGAACTTGATATTATACGCAAAGCCGGTACCGAGAAGAAAAAGATTACCAAGGTGCAGGAATACCATCCTCGCAAACTTGACCACGGCTCGATTACATCGCCCGAATGCACTATTACCGTATTCATCCCCCTGGCCCCTATCGATGCCCTCAAGCCGCCCAAAGTCCTATACCAACCCATCAAGAGTCAACATGACACGAAACCCATAGCATGGCAGATCCAGCATCATTTCCAGATGTCTGGCAATAGTCGGATGATTGTCGAGGAGGGACCGATCCATTTCCTAATGGTTCAATACGACTGGGAGGCGGTTGCGGATATGGCCGGGACCACGGGAGGATCGCATCAGGAGGGAGCGAAGGACCAGGGACCAATTGTGTTGTTCGGAACCTCCGAAGACGACAGTGGCAAGAAATGACCAGTGTTGAACTCCCAATCCGCCGGATTACCGTTTGGCCAGGGAGACGAGTGAAATACGCTGCTCGGTGGCGAAGGGAAGGAAGTGCTAGGTGCTTGGTTGGGTCCTGAGGTGTTCCGTAAATTGAGCAGTGCCTGGGCACTTTCCGATTCCTGTAGCCAGCTTGGACTCTGTGCTGCTGGACCAAGGACTTGTTCAAGACCTGAGCGTCCTCCAGCTACTTGCGACCTTGGGTGTGAAGTAGACTGTCCTGCTTCTGCAGGGTTCGGCCTAGGGAGACCAGCCGCCATGTTATTCATATATTCGGAGTCTTCAAGGGGATCAGAGGACGGTGCGTTCGCTGGTGGCAGATTCCAAGGTAGGTCCTCGAAAGTGGACGGCTGTGATCCGCTATCCGATCCCGACAGGTCGACTTCAGTGTTCGCAGACGTCGCTGGGCTCACCTCTTCCTCTGCGTGGTTGACGGCATCGCGTTGCGGCGGGCAGGTTAATCGGAGGTCAGCGATTCTCAGATCAGGGGCGTCACCACAGTCCGTCCTCCTCCGCTTGGTGGTTCGATGCTGCGGAAGCGGTGGCCCGATAGTTTTTTGCCAGTCCAAAAAGCGCTCTCTTTTCCATCTTTCTGCTGCCTCTCGTTGATACGTGAAGATTGCCTGACTAGCTGCTTGACATTTCTGCCTCTCGTCCTGAATCCTTCCTCGGACTCTCTTCAAGAGGTCGGCGCGGGCACTACCGGTTTTTCCGAGCTCTCTCTCCCAGCTGTAGGTAATGAGTATCCTGGGACGTATCGACAGGCTGGTTTCATACTTACACAGTTCTTGGAATATCATCAGGCAGGACGAAAAGTGCCTCATAACCGCCTAAATCGGTTGCAATGGAATCGTAACGTGACCCAGTATTACACCATTCTCTTATATCGGTCTCCTTGATCGAATATTTTACGTGGGAAAAGTACTGGACAATCGCCACATCGTCGCCGCTTATCACTTGTCTCAACTGCAAGAGTGCAACACAAGCAAGCCGTCGTTGCACCTTGAGGACATCGTCTGTGTTATCCAGACCTCGTAGGTGCTGGCAAAGAGACACCGCGTAGTTGTCGGAAAGATATCGAGAAATCGTTAAAGGTTGCAGAGCCTTCTCTGGATTCGATGTCCATAGAGCTAGTTGACTTTGGACGGCACTGCTGAGCGCAACTTTCGTTTCGGATAAGGACCCTCGCCCAAGGCGATTTCGTTTGGTGACGATAATGTTTTTTTGTACCTTTTGCCTCACCGATGGAGGACTACTGTCCCAAAGGGCACTCAGCAAATTGAGAATCTCGTGCTCTTGGTTGGAATCAAACTCCAAGGTGCCCCCACTGTCGTGCTCCTGACAAATTCGTAAGAGATAGTCTGCGAGCTGGCGGCTTGCTGTAATACCCATGATGCCGGTGAGAACTTGAGTGAGCAGGATTGAGGAAGCGAGCAAGGGCAGAATCCAAAGGGCGACAGGCAGATTTCCTGTTCTGGAAAATATCTACGGTGCCGACAAGATTCTCCAGGACAGGCATAGCGCCTGGCGAGAGTGGCCTTGGTCACTTATTCTCTGCCCCATACATCTGGGGGACGATCCTGTACACTTGCACCCTGGTTGGCTCCACTTGCGTACAGGGGCCGTAGCTTGGCTTGTATTCCACTGTCCCCGGTGTTAATGCAGTAATGCATACCTCGATTGCACACAGAGCCGGTTGACATACGAGTACTACTAGCTATGCTTAGACAGGAAGTCAGCCATCTCTTGCTTCATCTCCCCTGATCACATCACCGGCAACATGGGCTCTGGGATGGTGGTCGCGCAGCCTGATATAAGCCCAGTCGTCCCCAGGCCGCATGCAACCATGGCCCGAGTCCTCGCCTTTCTGCTCACCAAACCTGAAGCATCCGGCTGCCTTATCTGCCCTTGTGTCTTACTGTCTTTGCTGCTGACTGCCCTTGTCAGCCACTCTGGTTGCCTTACCACTCACCGCCGTGCAAGCTGCCCCAATGGGTCTATCCCACAGCACAGCCCAGCTGCTCGACGCAGCCGTTGCGTATGGAGCTGTAGTGCTTTTTCAGCTCGTATACTTCCTAGGTACCTTACGTGCTGATCACTCTCGACACTTTCGACTCTGGTTCGTCATCGGCCCGGCCTGTGGACTTGCGCTCCTCGGGCACGTGTTCATCCTGATTCGTCTTTTGGCTCCAACCACCGCACCGGTTGCGATAGCCGGCTGGAGGAGCGTCTCTGTGCTCTCCATCTGCTGCACTGAGGTAAGCCAGCTATCCACGTACGCGCACAGTATCTCACATGCTTCCAGGCCATCGAGGTTTTGCACCCCATGTTGGATCCCTTGATCCATCACTGGTCAGTGAGCAAGGGACGACCCAACATCTTTAGATGCGCTTTCTGGCTCATCCAAACTGTCTCCCACGCGTCTCTCCTGAGTGTAGGGATCTGGCTGCTAGCAGAACGCCACTTCGAGCTCCAGCTGGCAGTTGCTGCCGTGTCCCACTTTACCTTCACGGTTATGACGGTCTGTGTTCAGCTCTTCCGACTCGACGAGACTCTTCGGATGCTTCCTTGGCTCGACTTTGTTGCTGGCTTGTGTGCTACTGCTCTGTCAATCGGTTTTCTTTGGCTACCACAGTTCACAGCAGCTTCTCAATGCCTGCTTTGTATACTCATGATCATCATTTCCCATCCACGGTTTCAAGATTTGCTTACGGCGCATGCTCGTGATCTGGTACGTTTCCTGACTTGATCATGTTGACAGTGGCTCATGTTATCTAGCAAGAGGTCTACGAGCCGCCGCCGCGTAGTAGCGGGGGATCCACATGGTCTGGATCCCTTATCGGGCTCTTGCTGCAACGATCGCCAGCGTCCTGACAGGGAATTTACTCGACCAATCAACTCTTCGAAGCTGCCAGCTGTCGTCCTTATTGGATCATGGCAATCTGGGAAGACCAGAGTTCTTCGTCATGAGCTAAACCAAAACAACAAAGAGGTAAGAGCGTGTGTTCTTATCGGATAGATTATTGGCTGACCTTATCCCTAGTATGTTAAAACCCTAGAAGATTCATGTAAAATCGTCCAGCATGTTATCAGAAATACTGTGCTTCTTGAAATCTTGGACACAGGTGGCTGCGACCTTCAAGAGAACGCCAAATACGTATCACGTTGGTGGAACGAATATCCTTATCGTATCCTTCTGTACGACGAAACAAACCCGGAATCTTTCCACAAGCTCCAACAACTGGTGGAGGAGCAATCCAGAAACTTTCCGTCTCCAAATACGAAGACCCTCGTTTACGCTGCATCAACACCAGAGAGAAGGCCCCAGGTCGATAGGAGTCTAGGCTTCGCGCTCGCACGTTCACACAAATGGAGCTTTGTTCGAGAGGCTGATCATCAAAGCCCATTTTTTCATATTGCTTGTATGGCGCTCAATGATGGCCGATTTTCCCAATAACATGCTTGGGTGATCGACTGGAATTTTCGGTTTCTTCTGTGTATATAGAGATAGGCGCTCTCCTGTACTTCTATTTGGATGGTGTTTTGTGCCTTCTGCGTCACTTCGGAATGCGGAATCCTGACTAGGACCTTTGGAAACCTCCCTCATAGGCAGCCGCAGCCGCTCGCTTAGCTGCACTTTCGCCCGGCCAGTATGTGCGCACGCACAGGGGTAAGCTGGTTCAGAGCAGTCTGACATACTGTTAGGGCGGAGCCTCGCCATAGAACTCGGGTCGCAACGAATGTTGTATTCATATAAAGATCCCTCCAGGGACGGCTTCTGTGATCAATGAACTCAGTCCCTAGCAGCCAACATGTCAGATCTACCACACTCTTCGCCTGCCATGATTCTTTTTCGTGGCCATGTCGGCCTGGCCTCATGCAGTTCTCTCAGAAGAGGCCTGCAACTAGCTTCCGTCATACACTGCATGGTAAAGCTGCCATACGCTCGCAGCTACTTCATATGGCACCCCATCTCTCGAAGGGGAAAGGGGGCAAAGCCAGACACTAAAGAGCATGCTGCCTCTAGATGCTCCAACACGCTTCTCCGAGTCGCCATTGGCCGCCAGTTCTCCGCTCGTCTCGTGGTGGGGGAACGCCATTGTACTTGTTCAGCTAACGAGCCCTTCCACTCGGGTCTCTCATCAGCCAGCAGCTCACACATTCATCTCCAAAGGTGTCTGCGTCAACGCCGGGCCCACTAACACAGGATGATGAGTGCATCGAGAACACGCTGCTTTTGGGCTTCGTGGCCATGGACGCAGGCGACCAGGCGGTTATCGAGCATGCCTAGGCATCTGCGCGCCTGGGTGCGTCTCCTTGCCGAGTCGTCCGCCTGGAGGGCGGTCGCCTTGTCCTTCGTTTTCGCGATAGCCCAGGCGGCCCTGCAGCGACTGCTTCTTCCTCTGCTCTCGAAAAAGTACGATGACGAATGGACGTTCTGCTTGGGCATGCTCATCAGCCAGGGCCTTGACATCTTATTTGACCAGACCTGGCTGGTGGCCACGTTGGTAACGGAAGTGCTCTTATACGACCGTCTACGCCCTATCAACTTCGACCGCGAGAAGACAGCAGCCTTGAAGAAGAGCAGCAGTCTCGGGACGTTCTTGCGTGGTGTATTCAAATTAATCTTGATTTCAATTTTCCTGGCGCAGACATTGGGTCCGACACGCGGCCTCGTCGGGTTTGGCGCCGTATTCGTCGTCAACCTCGTGTCACGATGGGGGTTTGGGGAGCTAGCAAGCAACGAGGCGAAGTTCGCGACCAAGACTATCGCCAACCTCTCATAGTGAGCACACGAGCCCACAATCTAGAGCAACGACTAATCGCACAGTTTCTGCCATGACACCGCGGACCAGCGCACCACGGGCCAGCCTGCTTCTGCGGAGTCTCCTCGTGAGCCGTCGCTGCCTTCTTGGCCCCAGGCAAGGGCGACCTATCTACAATCGAGTTTGCGGCTTCTCGGTATTCAATTGTTTCGCAAAACAGTGTGGACTGCCGCTTTGTTGCTCTGCTTGTATCTCACAGTTTCACACATTCCGGAGAATGTAGTTGGCTTGGTTGTCAAAGACGTCATGTCGATCGATTCTACCATGGACAAACTCTGCGGATGTTGGACACCCGTCGGCAAGATCATGGACATGTATAGGACCACGTCCGGGATAGGGGAGAGCATACTGGGGGCAGAAACGAAAGAGACCTCTCGATTGCTGCCAGGAGCATCCATCCTTGGCGACGAACATCCGTCGTTTGCAGAATAGGGAGCCATTAACCGATTGTACCGACTTGTGCTGGTAATTAGATTATGCAGATATGAACAGGCTCTCCTACCCAATTCGCTTGCTGCAAGGGTGTCTACCCCTGGCTTAAGTGCTGATCTCCGGCATCCCTGTAGCGTTACAGTGATTCGAAAACTTGCAACTCCAAATGATATATAGTCCCCTACCACCCATAATTAAATCATTAAACACCTCTTCTTTACACAGCAACTGTGGTTTCGCACATATCGATCATGGAGCAAAGACACACACCCCGCGATAACCCCAGCCACTATGGCTTACATACAAGCTACACCCCTCCAGGCCCTCCAGGCCACAATCTACAACGCTCAGCTGCTCGTCCGCAGCCTTCTGACTTCGACACCTGGACCCCTCCACCCTTCAAAGCTACGGCGAGCGACCGTGGCGGTACCGGTCCCGATGTGCTTCAAGAACTCGGCACAAGCCCACGGGCAGGAAACATGCAGATCCAGCCAAAGGGCAAATACTTATGTGAATGCTGCGATATAACGTTCGACTGGCACAGTCGTCTAAAGCGACACAATCAGTCTCAATCTCACGTCCGTATTTCCGAGATGACTGCCAAACTAGCTGCTGCAGGCCAAGCTGCACCCCCCTCGATCCCGACCCAGGGCGCCGTGCAACCGTTGGCTTCCCCCGCTTCTGCCTCTGCCTTTGCCTCCCAGCCTCCTTGCCCAAGCACAATGCCTGCTCAGCCCTTCTCTCATATCCCTGTGCCTGAGCCTAACAATTTGGCTACGGCGGTTGAAGAGATACTCAAAGCACACACCCAGTCTCTAAAAGAGAAGCAGAGTGCTGAGGAGCAGTCGAATAGGCTAGCAGTCGAGGCGGGGAAGGAACGGGAGCACGCCAGCAGAGCAGAAGAGGAAAAGGCAAAGGCAGTCGAACTTGCCGAAAACCTGAAGCAGCAAATGGTGGCGTTGAAAGAACGGGCTCGGCAGGTCGACGAAGAACATGCCCAGGTTCTGGCGCTTAAGAAGGAAGCAGCGGAAGAGCAAGTTCGACAACTGACCAAGCGAGTGGAGGAGCTGGAGCAAAACGTTTGGAAACAGTCAGAAGAGGTCCAACAGGCGATCGCTCGTGCAGAAGCCGCAGAAGAGGCCAAGGTATCTGCAGACGAGAGGACGCTTTCAGCTGTTGATTGGGCTAAGGAGTGTTGTGACTCGGCAAAAACAGCCGAGGGTCAACGAACGAAGGAGATGCAGCGCGCTGAGACAGCAGAATGGCAACTCGAACAAGCCCTACAGAAACAGGAGGCCCAAAAAGACGAGATTGGGCGCCTGAAAGCTGAAAAAGCTGACGGGGATGGCAAAGTAGTCGAGGACCATGTCACGGTGACAGGAGAGTCGCTAGGCGCACCGTATCAGCTGCGTAGCAAGGGGAAACGACGTCCCCCCGGAGCGAAAGGGGGTACCGCCAAACGCATGCGGCGCTCCTACGGGTCGTCCCATGATGGGGCGACGTCACCGGAACCGAAGACAAGAAGGGTTGAGTCACTGCCAAATCAGCTCAGACAGCTGTCAGAAAATTGGGAGGAGTGGGGAGAAGAGGAGAAGTCCAGAATTATTCGATTCGACACCCAGGTCTCCCGCGGAGTAGAGGGAGACAATGTGCCACCGGGCTCTTACGTCATCAAGTGTGCTCGATATAGCGACGAAAGTGTGATATCGAACATCGAGATTGCAGCTGTGCTGGAGCGCCTCTACAAGAAGACTTTCACCCAAGAGGAACTGTATATCATTGGAGAGATTTTTAAGAAGCACAAGTTTCGATCGATCACCACGGGCGAATACGATAGCATGTTTGACGACGAAGTTGAGGGCCCAATCCTCCTTTTCCTCTGGTGTAATTTCCACAAAGTCATCACAGAGGTCGTGTCTAGGATGCGCACTATTTCGGAGTAGGATCAATTGCTTTTTTGTGCTGTTTTCTAACACGACCTGGGGTACGCTACAACGCACGAGCACAGCCCTGCTATGGCTACTCCACTTTGCAGACCCACGAATGGGCCAATCATATAACATGGAATTTCCAGCAGCAGAAGCGTCCCAGGATGTTCCAGCTGTGGCTGCCTTCTCTGGCTTCTACTTGTAATGTTGAAAGGAGGTTGGGTTGGATTGGGCGAGTGTTTTGACTAACTATACCTTTTAATACACTGTTTCTTGCTTCCGTTTCTCTATCAACTAGTATACCTCCATGGGGGCGTGTTGAAACACGGTCTTGCTTCGTGATCTTTCATTTGAACATTTCTTCGATCTCTGCGCTTTGCCACTCCAGCACTGCCAATATCGCCATTCCCGGATCACCCATACAGTGACCTACAGCGTTCGCATATCATTCGCCGCTGCTTCATTCTCACTACGAGCCTATGCATCCCGTGATCCGTTATGATAAGTAGACTGGCGCTTAAGCGAAATGCAGGCCTAATGACAGCCAGGACGTTAATGACACCCTGATATTACATCGCCTTCGATCATGATCTGACCCCACCCCCCGATCGCTGCCCCCTCCCTAGACTCGGATCCAGGTTCATACCGGCTACAGGGGAGGACCCATCGACATACACATAAACAGGCTCTCTTACCCAATTCGCTTGCTGCAAGGGTGTTAATTATAGCACTGGCTCAAGTGCTGATCTTCGGCATCCCCGTAGCGTTGTAGTAATTCGAAAACTTACAATCCTAAATGATATATAGTCCCTATTACCCATAATCAAATTATCGAACATCTCTTCCTCACAGCAACCGTGGTTTCGCACATATCGATTATGGAGCAAAGACAGACGCCCGGCGAACGTCCCTCCTACAATGGCTCACATACATGCCACATCCCTCCAGGCCCTCCAGGCCACAACATGCAATGCTCAGCTGCTAGTCCACAGCCTTCTGCCTTCAACAACTGGGTCCCTCCAGCCCTCCTGGCTAATACTACGGACTACAATGGCGGTTCTGGCCCCAATGTGCCTCAAGAACTCGACATAAGCCCATATATGACTGGAACGTGGGCACCATACATGCATCACGCCTGCAGTTACAATGCAGCCACTACAGTCCAAGCTGCCCCCCCTCGGTCCCGACCCAGGACATGCAATCGTGGGCTTCCTGCGCTTTTGCCTCTGCCTCGGAGCCCCTTTGCCAAAGCCTAATACATTCTCCATCCTTATCTCGTGTCCCTGTCCCTGAGCCTAGGGGTGTGGCTACGGCATCTCAAGAGGCGATCGGCCGTGGAGATACCGCAGAACAAGTTAAGGCATCAGCAGACCACGAGAGGCTTGTGGCTGTTGAGCCTTGCCTGGGTTTTCGGAGCCGCAAAACTCTTGAGCCCAACCAACGAAAGGCTGGAGACGGCAAAATCACCAAGAATAAAGGAACAGGGAAGCCGAAAAGGAAGTGGACAAAAGAGGCGGAGTTGACTCTAGTAACGATGGCCAAAAAGTCTGGTCGTAATGACTGGGCCAAAATATCTGAAGCATGCGGCTGGACGAGGAAACGTAAGAAAAGAAACTTCGGATTTTGAATATCCAGCTAATCTGAACTACAGAGTGCACTAACAAATGGTACGAGATGCATCGACAAAGCAACCGACGGGAAGCATCTGAGGAATTTGATGGCAAGGGGCAGCTTGTGTCTAAAAGCATCAAAGCGCGGTCGGTTGAAGGTAAGATAAAATGCCTATAACTAGGGATATCGACTGAATCGAAATATAGTATGCCAAGAAAGGTACGAAAGAATGCATAAGGAAAAGGAAGCGAGCGTCGTCGAAGGTATGAAAACGACTTTCAAACCAAGTCTCGTAGAAGAACAGAAAACTGGCACCAGCGTGCCGGCGCTTTTAGGAGGCTGGTCAGAAGAAGAAGCCGAGTGGGAACCAGAATGAACGGCTCACGCCCGTCGACCATGGTAGAGTGTCACATATCGGCTCCGGTGCTCCATGCTGCGTTGTAGATCTACCATTTGTATTTCTATTTTTACCTCATCCTTTAAACAAAGAGACCTGTCAGCTACATACCTCGTATCAGATGCCCAGTTTCCTCCCCATTGCAGGAAACCCGCTTCAATGGGTACGTGTTATGCACCTCGATTAGAGGTAATCGTATTGAGAGCATGCTAGACCACGAAAAAGAAAAATCGCAGACTGTCACTAGACTGACCCTGCTAATGAACGGCGTTGGATGATCTGACCCCACCCTAGACTCGGATCCAGGTTCATACCGGCTACAGGGGAGGATTCGTTGACATACAAATGTGATGGCTTCTGCTGCTACTTTGTTCCTTACACCATCTTGTTTCCTACCAGCCGCGCTAGTTGCCTTGAGACTACTTTCGTCACTTACAGCCGCCCAGATGGATGCCTATCAGGCCCAAATCACTGACATATCCGTCGCGCAGGTAGTACTGCTGGCTATTCTAGCCGTGTCCTGGATCAGGTTCCGGGACGCTTTACACGATCGACTCTGGGTTGTCTGCATATACAGCAATGCACTAATATTCTTGACATTGATCCAGACACCCACACCCACCAGACTGGCTCTGTTCAAGAGTATCTCTGTGCTCTCCATCTGTTCTATCCAGGTAAGCCCTACATTCCAATCCATTGAAAATAGCTCACATGCTTGCAGGTAGCAGAGGTTCTGTCCATATGTCCCACCTGGTCAATACTCCTCAGTGGACTTCCCCTTGGGTTCTTTGGATTCTGGCTCCTGGCGAAGCTTCCAGTAGATCTTCTGCAGGCCTTCCCTACCATGTCGCACACCTACCATGCGGCTACAACAATTTTGATTGTCATCTTTGGGCCTGGTGGCGAGGCGAGTTCTGCGCGGCTGCTCCAACTCGAGGCCGCCGTTAGTGTTTGTGCTTCCTTGTTGTCCATGAAAACCATCGGAGTGTGGTTTGAGACAGCCGCCCAGTGCTTGATCTGCGTGGTTTCTATCGGGGTCGTCCGCAGGTCCCGTCAGGCGCATGGCCCGTCGGGCGCATGGCCCTACCGTCGTGGATCTCCAGAGTCATCATCGAAACTCAGCCCCCGGCAAACATGCAGAGCAACACTGTCTGAGCCCATCGCTGGCGATCAGCTTTGAGAAAAGCTTGTCTTACGACTTCCTCCAGGTCGTGTTGCTCAACGTGGACGGCCCGAGCCCGGCAGACCCTATGAGTGGCGAGGCCTATCTGTCCTGGAGGATTCCCGGTGGCAAGTCTTCCCTCCTTGGTTGCAGCTTGTCAGTCGCCTATGACGACCTCGTCACTTGCGGCTGTTTCAGAATCAAGGTCGATGCCATTTCGGTTGATTATAGCAACCTGAAGGAGCCGTATACCACGTGCGTCGCATCTGTGGTCACGCATAACGTTTAAGAGTTACGAAGACGCTCCCAATTGTATGGTAGAACATTAGTCATGTTATTCTCCTTTATCCACCATGGCTCTATTTTGTGACCGTTATGTGGCTAGCTGCAGGCGTTGTCTCTACCCCTGGTGATAAACTGCTCTGTTTCTGGCTTGACTCGAGCTGGCAGATAGTGGGCACTGGCCAGCACCAATCCCTCCACTTCTTAGTCCTTCCGCTGATACGAGCTGGTGTGCCCCAATGTCAGTAATGATAATCAAACCTGCTCCTAAGCGAGATACAGACACCGGTAATCTCCCTCGAAGCATGCTGGTCAGGACCAATGACAGCCAGGACACTAACATTACGTCGCCCTCGATCTCGACTTGACCCCACCCTCCCGGCGGCTGCCCTTGTAAGAAGCTGACCATAGGAGCCCTGGGAAAAAATCAGCAAATGCCAAATTGGCAGACGTCTTCCCCTGTCACCACGAATTCCCATCACCGGGGGCATGGGACATGATTGTGGTCGTTCAAGGCCCACCTGAGGTCTATATATGACGGTCGCCATCCAGCCAGAATCAGCATCTGGACTCAGACCACCTTATCCCTCAGAGCTCGTCTCAGTCTATGACAGTATGACAGCATGCAGTATGTACCCCTAAAAAGGCTCCCAACAGAAATCTCCTAACATGCCGCCAAAGCCAATTGCAGACAGAAGAAAACTAAATGTACCTGGAGGCCCAGCGAAAAATGCAAGGCCTGCATCAGACTGGAGACGGACTGCATAAATCCTGGCCCTCGAAAAGTATCCAAGAAGAATGGCCAGGCCAGAAAACGTCAAGGGGAGCCGGTATTCGCATTGCCGCCAGCCTTAGAAGCTGAAAATCGTGGTATTCCTACCGGCGTCGGCGAACCTACCCCGCCCGAACCTGGCACGGTGGCTTCTCAGTCGTCTCCCGATGTCTGGTATGACCTTTTTGCTTCAGTGCTCATTAATGGATCACTTCAAACACTACTCTCGGAATCACCGTTGCTATACAAGCCTGGGCCGGAGCCGAAGCCAATGCCGTGGCTGGATCCGGAGGCGTATCTACGATATTTACATGACGAGGCTGCCGCTTCTGTTCTCCAAACCCGGGCTTCTATCGACAGCCCCTCGCCGTCCTTGTGGACCGTGGAGGCTTTGAATTATGAAGCTGATGGGCTCGTTTCGATGTAGGTGAGCTTTTGAGTATCCTGGGACGTGCTGACAAGGCCCAGGTACGTCGCCATCCTTGGTGCTTCTTCCAACGTCGTTAGACAGCTCCCGGACGTGGTGAAAACCTCTGATCACCTGACAATTGGAGCCCGAATCGTATCTGAATTGAAACCCCGACCGTGCTCCATGACTCTCGGGAACAGGTTGCCACAGGTTCGCTGGATCGATTACTGGTGTCCGAACCGGGTTAACGGGGTCGATCAACTGTGCACAACCCTGTGGCAAAGCCCAGAACCTGTCTCTGATGGGAAACAAGTTCCCTGGAACAATGAGCAGGAACACCGACGATTTTTGCTTTGCAGCGCGAGCCAAGTGCCCGAAGATTTCATCGGTGTATGTGAGAAAGAAGTTTCCACCTTCGACCACACCGCAACATCAATGTATGCTCTCCCCATCTCGCGTCATCACTATGCTCACCAAAACTCAGGCTAGTTGAAGTCTTTCCCCCTTCTAAACTCCCCCGACGGCCGGACGGGCCCTAGCAGACATACTCCACAAAGCGCAGGCGACCTATTACCCCAACTTCATCCGGCAGATGGATGAGCATATGAGGTTACTTGCCCGTCCCCCAGGAGCGCTTGATGTTCCATCGAAGGTGGAATGAAAATGGTCTTGGTGCTTCTTAAATATGCCATTTGTGTCGCGAATGTGTTCTGACAACGTAGAGCTGCAAGTGGACCGTGGCGGTTGTGCGTTCCAACTGGCGTCGATGCTGAGAATCGTAGAAAAGGGGGCTTTCTGGTTAGTCGATTGCGATGGAGCTCGTCCGTGTACCTATGCTCTTAGGAGATAGCAGACCCACTTGTTACGCCTTTCTGTATGGACCCAGGGATGCATGATGTCGTGACTTTAGCGCTTTCTGGAGTGTCCCTAGTCCTCCCCCGGCAATTGGCCGGTAGCCAATCAATTAACACGGATTCGTTGGCGGCGATGGTGCCGTGCACGCCACATGACTGAGCTTCCTTCCAGGTGGGAGCCCTTCGACCTGCCTGCTGCATGATGGGGTTGCTGCATGATGGGCAGCCACTGGACTGTCCAGCTGCTTATAAAGACCAGTGATCATCCTGACGACGCTCCGGCACCAGGGAGCTCCTGACTCTTTCATCGCACAGTGGTCTATCAACATGACGTTACTAGATGACTACGTCGAGTACACCCGTCTCTCACGGGAAAACTTTCGATTACTCTTGCATTCCTTCTGGGGATACCTGATTCGGGGCATGCCGCAGCTGGCCTGTTATGCCGTCCGGGCTTCAACGCACCCGAGCCTTTCGGGGCTGTGGGACTGGTCCGACTGGCTGGACACCAAGAAGCACAGCTCGGACTGCCGTTCGCATTTCGCAAGTTTCATTGTCTTCTCCGTGAAAGCTCTAGTCTGCGGCATACCCTTTTTCTTCGCCCTTGTTTTTAACCTCCCAGTCCGAATCATTCTCAGAATCATACATCTACGACAGGTACGTTGTCAGACCATCTTGAGATCTACAACTATACTCACCTTACACAGGAGATGGATATCAGCGGAGTTGACATCATTATAATTCGCCACGAGCAGTCTGTTTCCAATGTCTCTCGGGAGGGTGGCCGGCCTAGAACCGCGGAAGAGCTACGAGAAGTAGCCGCCGGCACGACGGAGATCGTCGACAGCGGCGAGTGGATGGTGGATGGCCTCGCAGCCTTCGGGGAAAAGCAGGCGGAAAAATTCGCCCAACTCACGAAAATACCGAATGTTTATGCGATCGTGTGTTCTTGTTCGGCTAGATCTATACAGACAGCACAGATCCTCGAAAAGGCATGCGCATTCTTCGGCCCGGCAAAGATCTACTGCCGGCGGCTTTTCCAAGAACTTACCCCTTGGCCGCACGACCAACCGCTGAACCTGCAATATACCGACGGTAAGCATTCCTATATTCAGCTCCGAGGGGGAAGTGGCGACGACAATGGGAAGTTGGTAGGGGAGAAGATCGTCAAGATGGATCATCTCGACTGGCCGGAGATGCGGCTCTCTCTCGACCTGTTCCCGCGCCGCGAGGAATTGGAGGACCGAGTGGTAGCGGCTAGGAGGTGGCTACGCGACCGTGCCGCAGCGGCATTGGAGGAGCACCGGAGAAACAACAGAAGCGGGCGACCAGTCATTGTTGCCATATTCCACGGCGGGTTTTTCAATCCTTTCATCGGAGAGTGGTACTGCAAGTTTACTAGAACCCAGAACCCGGAGAGATGGGCATGGGCCAGCTCGACTGCCTTGAAAAACCTTGATTGTGTCGTCTGTTCCTTTGCTTCCCCCACGAGCCCGGATGCACCGTTAGAAGAGCAGGAGAGGAGCGACAAATGGCGGGAAGTCCTTGGGTCGCATTATCGTCATCTTGGGAGCGACCCAAGCCTAGAGTATGGCGGAGACGTGGATCAGGAACAGGAGTACTGGCTCTTTCACGCTCGAGCCACCGAAAGGGTGAAAAACGCGGACAAGGAGCTGCTTGAGATGCTGGTGCACTACAATGGATGGCGGCTTGATACGTCGACCGAAGAATGGACTCTAGAACGTCAAACATAAATTGGAGATCTTGCGTGCTTGAACCTCTCCCATAGTGGAGCGCACTGCAGAACTTGATCGGTTGACCCAACACAGTCGCAGCCACCGGTGCCCCGTGGCGAGATCCATCCTAGGCCTCGCAGGAACCTGCTTTCGTAGCGGTCAAGTCATGGCCCCTCAGTCTCTGCTAAGGAACGAAGCGGAGAGCGGTTAGACGTAAAGGACAAGGGTTCATTTGGTTTGATGATCGTTCCTTGGCTGGGTTGCGCTGACAGGACTAAAGTGGGCGTGACAGGGTTGATAAATTCTATTAGTAACTGCGTATCGTCATGGGTGGCAGCTTATTGCTATACCTAGGTCCTCTATGCCCTAGCAGGTGGGTATATATGGAAGAACATCCCTAAGACGCAAGAGAAGACTCTTTCCTTCCTCTTCAACTCACGATTTTGTTCACTTCTGTACGCATGCCAGCTATGGACTCAACTCAGAATGCAGCTGCAGAGCTGGGCTTTGAGCTCTTCACCTACACTTACATCGAATGGCTGAGACAAGTAGTGGCAACTCATCAGGATGCTGAAGAGGCATGGAATGAGACACGCCGACACTACCCCGACCTCCCAGAGATGGACAAGTCTGTCGAAGAGATGATGCTTTCAAGTCTCGGTAAATAACAATGATATCACTGCCTTTCTTACTTACGGCGCTAACGATATTCAGGTTTGAAAGCGGCTACTGAGGATGATGTGAAAAAATGGCACAATGCGTTGCGAAAACATGGGTGCACTGAGTCGGAACTTGATGAGCTCCCTACCTCACCTAAAGAGTATCGCAAGAACTACACGAGGGGATGGTTTGAATGGTTTTTAAGTCTTATAAAATAGATCTACAGCTTTGAGGCAGGCTGTCTGCCAGATTATGTATCCAGAAAGCTCACTGCTTCTTTCGAATACAAGCCTGTGGTTTCGCCCTCTAAAAAGGCAATCTTGATGCCCAAGCCGTTTTGTATCATATGAGATTTAATCGACTTCGTGTCTGCATCTGCGCGTCGTCGAAAGGGGAATGCCCGCCTGTTTCCCTAACATGGGGGCTCTGGTCTAAGACAACGAGGGGAAGCAGGGGGCGGAGCCATCCTTCTAGTACCCCCTTGTCGACTAGATGATGACCTTCGATGTCCACTGTACCCTTTTCGCTTAGGTGTGTCCTCCAGAAACTGCAGTGAAGTCATGGACATTCCCGGCTTATATTGATGGACCCCAGTACAAAGTCGCTTGGTGGGTGTAGAGAGACTTACCATCCTTCTAGACATACACTTTCGGAAGATGGAGTACTGTCTCTGTCGTGGCTGCTTTCCTTTAGGCGAGGAAAATCCCAGCTTCGTGACTCTACTTCTGTGCCGTTCATTGCAGCAATCAACAGCCCGCCTCCCGCTAGGGGATCTGTTGTCTAAACACTTCAACGCCGCAGGAACAACCTTGGATCCTTGCTTGCTTACTTGTGGTAATATTGCGGGTGACGGGGGTGCATGGCTGTAGCCCTACATCAGATTACAAGTTTCTTTTCGGCAGCCCTCTGGAGGATGGTATTGCGCGCCAGTAGGCTCTACACACCAGTCCACAGATCTATAGATGCTTGTGGTGATTTATCGTGGCAATTGCCTTGCCGCGGTCTTGCTGTTTCCAGGCTCCTGGAGATGGCACGTTTATTGTATTTATGCTCTTGATTTGCACATAAAGGCCGCGTATCCCCCTCAGTTCTCATATATGCGATCACAAATGTGGTATACCGCCGTCTCCGCCCTCGAGACACTATAACTGCGGCCAATTTTCAATGGCCTTTGGGCGCACAGCTGGTCTAGGATATACCTGGCGCTCGCAGCAATCTCGTTCCTGATCTACTGGTTCTCGTTTAAGCATATGGCATCCGTTCCCCCCACCTCCACTGGCCCCTCTCGTGTTCTCAACTTGCTGGGCCGGGGGCGCCGCTAGAGGAAAGACTTAGCGGCCCCTATCATGCAGCCTGGTACGTAGCAGCAGTAGGTACTTTGCCTATACAAGTTTGTCCCCTCGGCTTCTGAGTGCCAGGGGGCTGGCATTTAGGCTGAGGGGAGAAACCCGAGTGCCCATAAGATTCGTACCGTTACGGATCATCAAGTAGGCCGAGCTATGATACGGGTCTCTGTAACGGGCAAACCTAGGAAGATACCTGTCTTCGCTGCTTTGGCGATCACGCGGCATGCCTCAGTAGCCACGCCATCTCCGCATCTGCGATAAGCTGAAAATTATATAGATACAGGCCCACCAAAACATAGACACTTAAGCATTACTACTCCTTTTGGCAATGGATTACCCTCCGCTATATCCCTATCAGACAAACCCGAGTATCGGCTTCGAGACCCGAAGCCCCCCCCAGCAGAGAAACAGCAAGTTTACAGTAGCGAAAAGCTATACATTATGAAAGCGTAACAGGACAATAGGGCAAGGGTTGAAAAGAAATTACAATAATAAGTAAGTCCCTGCGATCGGCATCTTTGGCACTACAAGGTACCATAGCTTGTGAAGCGAGCAGGTCGCAAGGCGTAACCTCAAGCCTGCCAGGTCTTGCAGTAGTGTCAGGCGGAGAAAGTCTGCAGGAGGGCTAACCACTGTCGAATGCTGGCTGTCCAACGCGGTCACGACCGGGCACACTCCCTCTAGCAAACGTCTTCAATCTATAAACAAAGACCAGGACCGACCCACCCCACAGATAATGTTATAAATCAGCCTCGCAGACACCTAATCACCCAGGCCTTTCTGTCGGCGACTTGCTCAGTCCTGCTTGACCGATACGCAACCTTCCAAGCAACGCCTCCTTGAACCACAAGATGTCTCTTGAGCGAGTAGCATCTGGTTGGGAATCAACTTGCGAACGGGCGAGGCAAGCTGTTGTTGTCATTCGCTTTTATCGTCCCATCTCCTTTGACACAGATTACGCCGGATCAGGCGAAGCCACCGGTTTTGTGGTCCAAGATGGCTACATACTAACGAACCGACACATTACGGGCACGGGTCCTTTTGTGGGTTACGCCATCTTCAGTGACGAAGAGGCGGCTGACGTCAATATCCTTTATCGGGATCCGGTCCATGACTTTGGAATCCTCGGATACGACTCGGGCGCCATCAAATCTAAACCTATCAGTCTACCGCTCAGACCTGACCTAGCGAAAGGTAATTCAACTCAATGAGAACAAGAGTTTCCAGAAATCCCCTAACATGGTTATAGTCGGCCTCGAGATCCGCCTTTTTGGAAATGATGCTTGCGAAGGATTTAGTATCTTGTCCGGTTATATCAGCATTGTTCATCGTAACCCTCCCGAATATAACCATGGATACAACGATTATAACACGTGCTACTACCAAGCGAATACTAACGCAGCAGGAGGAAGTTCTGGTAGTCCCGTGGTCGATATTCATGGCAACGTCGTAGGCATGATGTCTGGGGGACGTGATGATGCATCAACAGACTTGATCCTTCCGCCAAACGACCCTTTGCGAGCCCTCAATTGCCTTCAAGGGGCAAGACCCATCACACGCGGGAATATTCAGTGTCGATTCTCTCTGAATTCCTTGTATTACTGTCGCTATCTTGGTTTGACCCCAGACCTTGAGCAAGCTGTGCGAGTGCAATTTCCTCAAGCACTCAAAATGCTTGTAGCTGAGCAAGTTCTGGAGGGAGGGCCATCTCACAACAAGGTTGAAGTGGGCGACATTTTAATCAAGGTTAATGGCAGATTCCTTGTCCAGTTCGCTTCTCTGGAAGAAGTTCTCGATTCCCACATTGAAAAACCGATTCAGCTCTCACTAAGACGAGGGGACACGGATATCGACGTCGAAGTCCAAGTCGAAGACTTCATCCAGGCTGTTCCTGAGAGTTTTGTCCAGGTGACAGGCGCATATTTTCATGCACTCTCGGAACAGATGGCGTATCGCTATAACATTCCTTGCAAAAGTGTTTTTTGTCCATCCCGTCTTGGAAAGAGCATGAACTATGTTGTCCTCTCCGTGGATGGAAAGGAAACACCTGATCTTCCCAGTTTCACTGCGGTCATGCAGCGCATTGCTGAGAAGCGCGTTCTATTTACCTACAAGGACTTAGGCAACCCCACCACCATCGTGCAGTATTCTATGGACGTCGACAAACATTGGTCAAGAATGCGCCAGGCAGTACGAAACAATTTGACTGGTCTATGGGACTATACGGAATTACCAAACTTGGACGAGGCTTTGCCTCCAAAGAAACGGGCTGCAAGAGTGCCTTCGGTCTATCCTTCAACGCCCTCCTCCATGTTTCCACGCAAGATCCGGCCCCAGGATTTCAAACATCTGTTTGTAGCTCTGACTTTCACTAGCCCTGTGCTCATAAATGGGGCCGAGAGGCAGCAATACATAGGTCGAGGCCTGATTATCGATGGGGAAAAAGGTCTGATCTTAGCTTCGCGGTCTGTCGTGCCTCATGACCTTGGCTTTATCTCAATCACCATCGCCGGTATCACGATCTCCGGTTCAATCCAGCTGAGGGGTTTTCATCCTTTATCGAACATGGTGTTGATACAGTACGATCCCGAGCAAATAGATGCCAGAGTACCAAGCACCAAACTCGGAACTGGACTGGTTGCTCTCGGAGAACAGTTAACGTTTCTCGGGTGGGAAAACGACAAATTCCATTGTATTGCCACCCGTGTTACGGCAATTGCTCCCTTGATACCCGATCACTGCATCGTACCCAGTTACCGCCTGTCGCCTATCAACGACATTTCCGTCGATACAAGCATGACTGATTATTGCGATAGTTGCGCTGCATGTGTCGATGGAAGCGGCACCGTTCAAGTTATCTTTATGGACTATTGCTTCTATAACAATGATAAGCGCTGGGACGAATGGGGGAACTACGGTGTTGCGCCACCGCGGGATTGGCTCAAAATACAGCAACACCGGATGCTTCCAGTCGATATGCGGGCGATTCCCTTGAGCGATGCTCGGGTGATCGGAGCGCCTGATGAATGGATGGCCCGAATTCCGCCTGGCGACGATGTTGAGCATCGGGCTTTCCAAGTCTCCAAAGTCTTCGCCGGCTACCGATCTAATCTTAGGGAAAACGATATCATTCTAGAAGTAAATAGGCAGCTGGTAACAGAAGCCTCTAGTCTCGATATCACGCATTCACAAACGAGACTGGATGTTTTGGTCCTCCGCGACAGACTTAAGGAAGAGCTAGAGGTGGTTACTGTTTCTACTGAGGATCTGGAAACGAACCACGTCGTCAAGTGGTGTGGTATCACTCTTCACGCGCCACATCTTGCTATCCGCCAGAAGGTTAGGGAGCTTCCCAGCGAGGTATACATAACCTCTTACGAGAAGGGTTCGTCGGCAAATCTATATGGGCTGCACTCTCGACGTTTCATCGTGGAGGTCAACGGCCGTCCAACTCCGGATCTTCCCACCTTGAGGGAAGTCCTTCAGACCGATCAATGTGGTAAGCGTTTATACTACAGCTGCCAGGCAGAGCTTGTGATAGCTAACAACCGAACAGTTTTCCGTATTAAGGTCAAAGACTTGGAGGGTAGAGAGTCCATGATTACTATGAAGAGCGATAATCACTATTCCCCGCTCGAAGAATGGATCAAGACGTCGAACGGATGGGTGTACAAGAAACCGCATCACTGAGGCGATGTGAAGTGTGACAGCTGTTCGACGAGCTGGAACAGGATTCGAAGTCGAGCGGAGCTTCTTGTCACGGCGTTGAGCTCAAACCTCGATGGGTTTCGAAATTGAGGATAGGAGAAACGGAATATAGGATAGAAGATGGTTGTCCAAATTTGTTCGCACGAGCTTTACAAACCTCACACGAAGGCAGTTCGTGGTACTTTTGACTTTCTAGGTAGAGGAGCTTCTCAAAATAACAAACCGGTGGCGCTCGTTTAATGTGAAGCCTTGGCCGGTCATCCGTATCGTGGGGTGGTTTCAGATTGCTGTCTTGACCTACGCAGTTCTTTCTCTGCCTAGAAGCGAGTAAGATGTTATTACTGAAACCTCTATACTCAAGTGATCTAAGTAACATAAGAAAGCTCTAACGTATTTCAATGGACATGGATGAGTTATTTGTGCTTATCCCACCGAGATAACAAATCACCGGTAGAGGACTGGGACTGCGCCACCATTTATGCGATCCTCATGACCCCCAAGAGCGGTCTTCACTACCCATCGCCCCTGAGCTTCTGGGAGACTGCCTTGAGATAAGCCGGCCAGCTTATGAGTGAGCACTTCCGTCTCGGGCCTCTCGCGTATTGGGCGGCGGGTCTCGCTGGAGGCCATCCCACTCTGGCATGATGATCATCGCGGGCTCAGCCTGGGCACAACCCCAGGTGTACTTGCTCGTAGGCGAAGTAACAAAGAATGTGTAGCGGGACACCTAGCCAACTCGACGATTACAAGTCTGGAGACAGACTTCTCCGACGTGTTGCATGTCAATGAGACCAGCTTTTGCCAATACGGCCCGAGTGCGAAGCTACTAACGAAAGCATTGAATAACCATGCCCCGGCGACGGACAAGCTCACATTGCATGACAAGGACATGTATGGTAAAGTGTTATTTGGGAACCAGATGGAGCTTCCCACCCCTGAGGCAATTCAGGAGAAGCTTGGACGCAACGGCTAGAAATCATCTCTATTGTGTAGCCTACTCTGGCACTGGTTGGTCCAAGTCGACCTCATACCGAAAACGGTCTGTTTGGAAGGCTTAATTTCATTTACTCCGCTTAGTTAGACATTGGCAAGGCTGCAAGGTTCTTCATGTGAGGTGATCCGATACCTAACAATTATGACGTATGAAATGTGGTCTTCATGCAAGAGCGATCTACGCCTTCCCTCCCATGGGTGGAGATGCTCCTTTGCGAAACCCCTGAGCACAGATCACGGCTTGTGTGAATACAACCCGCTTTCGTACGTTGGGCTAATCCAGGGCGTCGGCGCGTTTCACCCGTTTCCGAACAAGGTCCTCGACCACCGGAAACCACTTGCAGGCATCCGTCATATCCTCGTTCGTGCTGTTCGGAGCCTTGGCCTGTTGACGGACCACATCTATCCATTGCTCCAGACCGGACCACTGAAGTATGTGACCCCCAAGCCCGAGCGTTCGTGCTTGGCGAATCCGGAAGACGCAGTGTATCGTACCAGAAGGGAAGAAGACCGTCTGGCCGGGCTTGAGTATCCAGTAGCGCCATTGTCGTCCTTGGTCGTGATGCTCGACGTCTTCCATCCAGTCTCGACGCTGCTCGGGCGTCGGGCGAGACATCCATGCGAAACCGAATTGGCCTTCTTGGATCGTGATCCAGGTAGCGAGGCCGTGGCTATCCATATGGGCAGCCGTGCAATGCCCTCCTTCGGACAAGAGCGCCCAATGTTCGATATCCCTCCATTCAGCCCATTCCTCTCTGGTGGCTACGGTCCTTTCGGCACTGTTTCTGCTCTTATTCAGTACCGCTTCGCGTATTCGAGCTAGCAGCTGGCAGTTGCGGCCCGTAAGGAAATCGGGCAGCGTGGAAGGTAGAGGACAGCTGCAGTCGAGGATATTCCATGGATCGTCTGATCCTTCCGGGGCGAGGAACCGCTCGCGGACCTGCCGTATGCTGCGTGGCTCGCACGAGCTATCGTTGGCTTGACGAGAGGGTATCTGGACAGAGACCATACGGTCATGGTCCTCGATCCATTCCAAAAACTCGGGAATAGGCCTGTCCGGGTTGTCCCACTGAAAGAGCTGCTGCCGCTCCGTGATGATGGGTACGTCCGGGGTGGTCTTGTCGAGGAGAGTCTTGGCTTGGTGTCCATCCAAGAGATGCAGCTCAGGCGCCGCGCCGTTCTGGTCTGTAGCAGGGTGCTTGCAGTCTTGCAGAATCGGGAGCAGGCATCTGGCAGTCCGAGAGCCCCGGCTGCTCGTCTCGTTCCCCGCTTCTCGGCGTATTTCGTCCATGGCTTGGGCAAGATAGGCCTCGTCAAACGACCAGTCGCACACAGGACGTGCGCCACGATCATAGCCGCCGTGCGCCGTACCCGCGGTAGGATGTCCTCGCAGGGCGCCGAGCTGCGGACTATCTGGCCGCAACGAGGAGGCGCGCCGCCGCTTCGAAGGAATCACAGAGCCCCCTGTCAGTGCCGTCGGGCTGCTTCCTGCCAACGCTGATAGTCTGCTGGCCAGTGTCTCCAGTCGTCCTGTATCTAATTCGCGTTCCGTCCGAGCAGCTCTGCGCTTCCGCCGAGTTCTGGCACCTTGAGCCCCTGTAGAGGGCAAGGAAGACCCCTTCTCGGGCGCGGATGGTTGGCTGTGTCCCGCTCGGTCTCGAGTGCTTCTCCGTGGCGTGACACGGCCTGGAGCGGAACCAGTCCCCGAGGCGCCACTTGTCCCGCGGCGTTGTGGGTCTTGGCCGTCCGTCTCATCGCCGCTTGTTCCTCCGTCACTTCCCGTGGTCGAGGTTGTCTCAGCGGTGCCTTCCAGATCTGGGTCGGTGTCGCTTCCGACAATGCAGTCACTATCCGTATGATCTGTGGTACTCCCGCGCTTGCTCAGAGAGTTCGTATCGCTCGCCTTCGTGTTTTCAGTGGCCTCTACGCTCAGGTGGCTGCTTGCAGTAGAAAGAAACTGGATGATATGGCTGTTGCCATCGCGGGGTCCGTGGACGGCGGCATCTCCTGGGACAAGAAGTCCATACCGATCAAGGGTGTAGCCAGCCGGGATTTCTTCTACTCTCAGGAGCCGGAAGGGAAGCGGGACATCTTCCGGGTCATTCTTCTTGACGAAGGAGTCTTGTGTTTTCCATGACCTCGCGTTGTCCAAATCGATCGGTTCGATGGGGTAAGAGTAGTTATGCCGACGTATCTGAATACGGCGAAGGACAAGCTGCTGCAATCGGGGCAGCGCTTCTCTTTCCCAGTCCCGATGTTCTCTTGCTGCAGAGGCGAACTTGATAGCGAAACGTATCCCTCGCTGCCCAACGGATAAGTGTCCGATCAAGTCATCCCCCCAATGTTCTGCTGCACCCCGTAGCTCTTTCAGTAGTCTAGCTCGGTTCTTCGAGCCCTCGTTCGCGGTACGAGCGAAGCTTTGCCACCCTTCATCGGAATTCTTGTCGCTGTTGTACGTGATCGACTCGGTAAATATCTGTTCGTAGATTGCAAACTCGATTTCCAACAGGTCTTTGGTTTCGAGCAATTCGTCGCGCTTGTGCAGACACAAGCGGTATTTCTCCTTCTCGTCGCGACTGGCGCTGAGGGATCGCACGAATTCCTCCACTTGCTTTGTTTTGCTCGTGCCGAGTAGCAGTGGACCCTCGCCCATTGGCAGCGCCATCACGCGTGGTCATTCCAGCGTAGCCTGGGAGCGTGGAGTGGAGTGAAGTGTCGTTGCTCGGGGGAAGAAGTCGCTCGTCGCTGACTAAAGAGACCCACACACTAGTCCGCTTGAGGCAGGCGTACATTTGCACGCTTGCTATGGAAGCTCCCCTGTAGCCGCCGCTTCAGCGGCTGCAACGAAGTACCTGGCTAACTTAGGGACTGAAGCGGACACTCGCTGGTTATTTTCGGACATTGAACCTGGGATCGGTACTTACTTAAAGCGTTTGGCAATTGCAGTGCGGGTTCCTGGCGGCCGCTGAAGTGACGGTCCGCATGACTACCCACCTCCCGAAATGGCTCACTCGACTGATATGAAACAGCGGAGCAGGCTCGAAGATGTCTGCATACGGTATTACCCAGTTCTGGCTGGCATACTGGCACACCTGTCCGGCACGGACGCAGCCGTGCTTCTGGCTGTCGTCGGTCTTTTCGACCACCCGGACTGGGCTGGTCTTCAAGCAAGGTTCGTCCATCCACAACGAGACATACCTGAGCATTCCACATGGATCGATCGGATGGTGGCGAATGGCCACAAAGTTCTATTGGTAGGCAGCGACCTGGACGCATGGCGCGCCAGACTTCGCGATCCTCTCAGGTGCAAGTGGGGCTCCACGCTACGGGTGTGGGTTGCGGTCAGAGTGCGCTACGGGGTGGATCACGAGCTCAATGCGAGACGGCGGACACGCGAGAGGGCACACTTTGTGATCACACAGGAGGGCGACGTGATCTGGGGCCCGTCACGCTCCGCTCGACAAGCAAGGCAGGGCGTAGGCTGGACCGAGAGCAACGTCATCCCTCTTCCGCACAACGCCGCTATCCCAGAACCGATCATCCCTCGAGTGGTGTGGAGAGGAACCGACGTACCCAACGAGAACGGGATCGAGCTCGTCTGGGCTCAGACCGCGACCGCCGGACAGCTCCCGATCGTCCGGATGTGCCCTACGCAATGGACCGACCGGGGAAAAGATCGGGGCCAAGAGGGTTGGCACCGCACCAAGCTGTGCTGGACGGAAGAGTGTGACCGTCTGGCACCAGGGGCGGTATATCAGAGGTTAGGCTATAGCGGGTCTGTTTTCAGGTTGCCGTATTTAGACTTGTCCACCTCGGAGTATGCAGAGACGATGCATCTTCGAGAAATCACTCAACCAGAACGGCTTGCGTTCGTAATCGTGTTGGAATGTGGGCCGGGGCCCACGAATGTTATGAACGCACTTCATGGGATATTTTGGTAGTTTTTGCAAATCCAAACCGTCCTCTAGGGCGTGGTAGATCTCAACACCCAGCTCTCATGCGTGCGGTGCGCCATTCAGGCTCAAACGTGTGAACCACGGGTGTCCGATGATTACATGCTGAACGGGGGCTGGATGATGCAGTGGTTATAAGAGCCAATGTTATAAGCTGACGGAATCGAGAATGATCACAGTAGAAGCGTCCCACTAATGGCCTTTTCCCAAATGACGTATTATGAAGCTTACTACTATTGCCTTCTCGTAACCCTACCAGCTACATTTAGCGGCACTCCACCCGTTCGCCTCAGCATGACCGGAGAGCGGGGCTGGCACGCCAGAGGAACTTTCCGCGATCCTTTTTATCGACAAGGAGGCAGTGAAACAGGCATCAGTTGGATTGTGGGCCAGTTCGGTCTATGATATCTTATCACGGTAGTCGGTCCAGCTGAAGTCATAGTGAGAATATACTATATAAGGTTATCGAGAATAATACGATCTTATACGAAGCCCTCCTTCCGTTCTGTCCTCCACAACAGGTTAACCAGACACCTCAAAATTGGGTGGAACGGCCAATTTGTATTTCTTAAAGGCTTCTTTAATGTACTCAGCGGCCCCCTCCACGACATGTACTCTCTGAGTCCGCGTCGAAATATGCTGGCCAACGGCTGTGCGTTGTACGTTGATGATTATGTCTGTGGCACTTCGACCAAATGCAGTGTCCATCGTCGATCGTGAGAAGAGGCCATTCTCTGTTGCGCTGTCCGGACGGCCTAGCACATACCAGATTTTGCCATCGGTTCCGGTCGCAATAGTTTCGAACTTCCTCCAGTCAGTGTATCTTAGCGCATTGATACCTTTTGCCGACATTGGTAGTGGGTTCGCAGCCAGGAATGCATTCTTTTCGAGTTGATAATCTGCACCATGTACAAGGCAACCTCTTGCTAGTTGCTTTGTTTCCGTATTCAGCGACGGGAGACCAACAAACAAGAACCCTCTAAACTTCAGTGCGCCAAGAATGATACCTCTCGTTCCTTTTCCACCGGTATCTGGATCGCGGCTGAGGGTTATGTGATCGAAATCCTTCGTAGCTTCCTTTGGTGAGTTATACGGGAGCGCGTAATGTAATTTGAGCGTTTCACTACCGAAGCTCCAGCCATCAGCTTCTTCCGAAGCTCCACGGTTATTCGGCAGAAATCCCAGAGGATTAACATCTTCGTCTTCCTCATCCTTTACCGCTGCTGCTGCTTCCGCTGCTGCTGCTTCCGCTGCTGCTGCTTTCGCTGCTGCTTTTTCTTTTCCGCTGCTGCTTTTTCCTCTGCTGCTTTTTCCGCTGCTGCTTTTTCCGCTGCTGCTGCTTCCGCTGCTGCTGCTCCTTCCGCTGCTGCTGCTGCTTCCGCTGCTGCTGCTGCTTCCGCCGCTGCTGCTGCTTCCGCCGCTGCCTCCTGCTCTGTAGTCACTGGTTTGGCTCCCGCTTGTGTGTCTGCCATTGTACTGGTGTGTCACAGTGGCTATGTAGGATAACTTAAGTATCAAGGATAATTGCGTAAGATAACTGTGTATACGTTCGTGCTATGTTTAATATGGAGTGAGTTGATATCTTGGACATCGAAGAGGAGCACCGGTTATATAACAATTAAAGTTAGGGACAGTATTCATTTTAATCAAAGCTATCTTTAGGACTTCATGTCCACCACTCCACGCATATAGGGAAGCTTTATTTGAGACCCAGGTCTTAATTTAGATCTAGAAGCCCGACTTCACAATGGGAGTCGAGCGAATCGGACAGGATAGCCCTTTTGCCAGATTCGCAGCACACCTTTTTGGGCAATATCTGTGAATTCGGTCGAACCACATGCTAACTTCCATTAGCAAGAGCATGCGGCGCGAATAAGCACCTACCAATCAGAATTGTATCGCCGGCCGTCATGGCTTCCTCCTCCACCTTCTCTTCTAGAAACAGCTGATTGAACTGGTCTGGATCAGATGGGTAAGAGCACCGGAAGTGGTCTGTTATACTAAAGGGCGCTTCTTTGGTCTTCGGACCAGGGTAAAAGCACCAAAGGAAGAGGAGAGACTGCTCATCAGCGTTATTTCACATGAGAACTCTGCGATGCAACTCACCCTGTCCGCATCTAACATCTGCAGCTGTGATATCTGTTCCGCAAGCCAGTCCTCGTCGGAGTTGGAATCCAGGATCCAGTAAATGTCGATTTTTCGCGTGAGGTCGCGGAAAAGCGGCCTGGGCATCTCGATCTTACGTTCAGAAGTTGCTGATAAATCGGGATGGGTTTGCGTATTCGAGGCTCCTCGTACCTCAAGCAGGCGAGACCGACTCAGATTGTCGCACTTCTTGCGTGCGGCAATAAACATCGCCATAGGTAGGGCCGTAAGGATGCCAGGGCCGCGAGCCGTCAGGATGACGTTCTCGAAGGATCCCAGGGGCGGACACTGCCCGTACGGGCCGTCAAGGATCAAACGTTTTCCTTCGTGTAACTGTTTGAGTAGCTGTGGGCTCGATCCGACCGGCACAATGAATGTCAGGGATAGAGCGCCTTTCAGTGCCGAATCCACGTCATCAGATGCCGGTATAGCCATCAAGGGCCTGCCTTGAGATATATCCTGGAAGGAGAGGGTACCCCAGCTGAAAATGTAGAAGTAAGACCCGGGCGTGATCAGGATGCGACGCCTGATATCAACCTGGATTCGCACCATGTTCCCGCTTCGTGACTGGGCAGCCACGGTGGCAGACGTTCCGAGATGGATGATCCTACAGACTCTGGTCAAGGATAGGATGGCCCATAGGCTGCATGCCAACAGGGCACTTCCTTTGGTCACTGGTGAGGTCTGGGGAAGCAGGGTGGCGTGCCAGAAGGCACTGGACAAGGCACCTAGTGCAATGATCGTGTGGATCTGGGGTCGCAGCACCGGTTTGACTCCCTTTGACGTGCGACCTCCCAACCTCGTCAACACGTACTTGATCACCGGCAGGCTGAGGAGGAGGGCAATACACCCCCCTGCCTAGAGATGAGAGAGCGTTAGTAGACAAATGGCTCGGTGGTGATTGGGGGGCTTACAGAAGCGCCAGAAGTAAGTATAAGACCCGCGCGAGGGCGGAGAGTAAGGGTAAGTATAGAGTGCAGGATCGCATGGAACGCTGCCGTTCTCCCAAAACAGCGGTGCATGGTCCGATACCGTGACATGGATAGCCCAAGCCAGTCAGCAATCGAATGCGTCTGCCCGCTGAAGAACAGCGGGCAAAAGTTTGTGAGCGCCAGGATTGCTGCTCTCTTTTCGATGTCTCGAACGTCTGCGTAGAACAACAACAATGCCAGAAAATTGCCCGATAGGTAGACGGACAACAAGACTGCTTCAAGCCGGGTTATGCCGAGCCATTTGCGGGGAAGATAGCGATGCTGAAGATGTTGGAGCAAGAGCACATGCAGTCTAGAACCGGCGTATGAAGTGCTGAGCTTTTCCAGTCTGGAGACCATCAACGCGAAGAAGATCGCAGCCAGAGCAACGGCATACCACTGGGTGCTATCCATTGTCGTACGATTTTCAACTGTAATACGGGCCGGGTTAGACATGCTGCAGGTTCAGATCAAGTGTAGGATCTTGAGTCTTCCATTCTTAAGTTACCGCAAGGCCGACCGAACCGGCTTGCGATGAGCACCGCCGCGGCAAAAAGTGGGGCGTGGCGCGGCGCGGCGGTAATGCTGTTGGCGGTCCTAGAAATAGACACGCCCGGCGCTTCCGTATGTCTGCTTTTAGACCATCGTACGCGCTTGCGTGCGCGGTTACAGAGGCATTCAACGGCGCTTTTGTCCCCTTTTTATTTCCCAAAGATCGCCGCAATGCTGGACTTTGCGATTTGGGATACCTACCTCAACCACACATTCGACACGACATAGTTTTTATTCACGATTCTGCTTATCTATAGAATGGTTCGCCGCTCAAGACCTAATAAAAACCGGGCTCGCGGCATCGCGAACACCCGAAGAGGGATATTCAAGAAGGCAAATACGATTTACAAATACTACGGCTGCGAGGTCGCGACTATTATCCGGGCCAATGGTCGGGTGAGCACATACGAATCTCGGCCTGGGATACTACTTGACCAAGCCAAGTGGGATGTCGATAACACCTGCGGGCCGAGTGACTTTAAGCTTGAGAGTTGGAGCGACAATGCCCATGAAACAACACACTCAGTCGCCGAGCAATCCAGCCCAGATAGATCTACCACATCAGTATCGGATACGCCTAGTAGCCTGGATGATCTTTTGGCACTTGACTTTACGAGCACTCCATCAATCTGCTCGAGTGCTTCGCCAAAGAGCTCGCCACTCTCTACGTCTTCAGCGCACGCCAGTCAGAGCTTCGCACCGGGAACGCCGATGCCATTTCCCCTTGGAGAACCAGAGAGCAGCCCCCCCGAGAGCAGACCAGGAGCTTCGGCAAACTACATATACCCTTCCAGCCTTATATGCAGAGATCCAGAACAGGATGAAAGACCTTCTGCGGCCATGTATGGTTTGCAAAGCTCCCAGAAAACGGGTGCCAGGTTACCAGTCATCATATCAAGCGTGAAGAGACAGTCTCTTTTAGCTCTAGCACAAGACATCTTCGGCGATGGAACGTCACTATCAGGAATCAAGACGATTAGATTGTAATAGACATGATATAGTATCAAATTGATGTTATTCTAATGCTCTATCTATTGCTCTGCTTTCCTTCGGCCTTTCTGTTCTAATTAATAGAGTTATTCGTCATAACATGGTGTGAGGGTTTACTAGGTTATTTCACTTATGCGACGATAGACATCATAATACAGAGGGTTGTGACTGGCTATATTCTCTAGGGGATTGCTTATTCAATTACTGAGTTGCGACTGGTAGGTGATGTAGACTCAGCGGGCTCAACGTAATCACTGAGTGGGCTTGGGGTATATTCAACACATGTTTGAGCGCTCACCTCCGCTCCTTGATTCTCACTGGGAGATGTGATACCTGGCAAATAATCACCGTAGAAGCCACCTGCTCTACGATTTGTGGCGTGTCTTTCCAGATCATCTGCGATAGACGGACGTGTGGGTGGCGGGGAATCAGGTACGGCGGGCACCGCATCTCTTGGTGAATATGTACTGTTTTGGGGTATACTGAACCCCTGCGACTGAGTAGCTCCTGCGTCCTGGCCGTCGATGGGGTTGAGCACTGCTGCTGGCTCATCGCCACTGGACCTTTTCGGGGATCTCCGGAAGGTGTGCCGGTGCGCGAAAGGGTACTTGTTTCCTGCACGTTGGCCTCCGGGCTTCTAGTACGACCCGAAATTCGTGGAGTTCGTCGCGCAGGCACGGGGCGCACGGCTTCTCTCGATGGCAAATGGGTCATGTCCTGCATTGGACTGGCGTCCCGAGCTTCGGTGGCTTCATGTTCTCTAATGTTTTCTTCCTGGGGTGTTTCTTCACGTAACGTATCTAGCCTGATACGTTTCGCATGCGAACGAGCATCCAGTCTAGCCGGCCGTATCTCCGCGTTTTGAGAGCTATGGCTGTCTAAGAGCCTCTTGGTTCCCGGCTTGAGCGTGATTTGTGGATCTCCAGCTTGCAAGGAAGGATTGATATTGAGTCTCGGTTGCCGAGCTTCGATGGCTTCATGTTCTCTAATATTTTCTTCCTGGAGTGTTTCTTCACGTAACGTATCTAGCCTGATACGTTTCGCATGCGAACGAGCATCCAGTCTAGCCGGCCGTATCTCCGCTTTTTGAGAGCTATGGCTGTCTAAGAGCCTCTTGGTTCCCGGCTTGAGCGTGATTTGTGGATCTCCAGCTTGCAAGGAAGGATTGATGCTGAGCTTCGGTTTCTGCGGAGTCAGTAACCGCCTCGGTTGTGGAGTTGGCCTAGTAGTCTCTCGACTTGGTAAGTCGGATGATGCAGCCGGGCCGGAGCTGGTGGTCGAGGTCTGCCCACGAACGATCTCGGGCAACTTCAGCTCCCGCTGCTTTCCAGAGAGAACAGTGGACACTCGTTGGCTAGAGTCCTTCTTCCGCTGCTTTTTGGAAATACCAGCTGACACTTTTGGCTTTGCTTGTGGGTACTTCCGCTTGCCAATGGATACTTCTGGGTCAAAATGCGAGGATGAAGGCACACTAGGTTGGTCGCTGGTAGTTTGCTTTGTCTCAGCTATTCGTTGGGCATCGGGCATATCGAGGTCCGCTGGTGGCGGAGTTTGTGCATCAACGGCCGTTGGTCCATCCACTACCGGGGGTATGTCGATATCTCGAGACACTCGCTTCGGCTTGATATCACACACGCCGAAGAAAGCACTGATAAAATCATTTTGAACAAATAAAGCATGCGGTGTCGTCGATTCGGACCGAGATTCGTAAAGCAGCGGCAAAAAGGAAGACTGTTGAAGTTCCTGGAAAGTGGCAATCGACGGCTTCCCACCTCGCCAATCTACACATCCATACACGAGGTCCTTCTCATCAGGAGTGATATCGACTTGGGCGGGGTGGTTCAACTTTGGGCTAGCAAATCCCAGCTGTCTAGCGCCATCGCAAAATCGCTGAAGTTGCTCCTTGCCAAGTTTCGCGTTCATTGTCTCGCCGCGTCTGTTCTGTCGGGGGCGCTTCGCTACTAAGTCTCGGGAAGTGACGTAATGCCGACAGAAATAGCTGTGTGTATGCGAGCTGCTCGGTCATCGGCCCCTCGGTTAGGTAGTAGTGGCCTTCACGATTCTCGACCTTGCCAGCAGGCTGGCTCCAACCACGGAGAACACTTCGCATAAGAGTGAGGCGTGTTTCACTGCGGCTCGACATATGGCTCTCCTCCACATGCTCCTTTATAATCTTGGCACCGATTGAGAAGTACTTCATGTTCTCATGAAATGTTTTGATGCTGGGAATCACTACGGTGAGTGAAAGAATATTGTGCAAAAGTCGCTTGCGGGTTTGAACTTCTGTGATAAGTGGGAAAATCTGGCCAGTAGCCATGGCTTTGCTGATGAGTTCTGTATCGTGTTTGCTCGCAGAGGGGGTTTTGAACTGCAGAATGCGCACGCTTTGGAGGTCTAACACCCCGCGGAAAGGCTCAAGGCCTTTGAAGATGCGATCCCACGATCTGCGGATATGGTTGAGATTATGAATGATTTGCTCGTCGCAACGCAATGCGAGATGCTTATGGATATTTCCGAGTTCTAAGCCATCCCAGAGTCCGGTAAATGGTAGCAAGAGGTCGAAAGACTTGATTATTGAGTCCCCATTCGGTAGAGGCTTTTGCCTCAACAGGTGCAAAAGGTTTTTCCGTTTACACTTGGAGAGCCGCTGGATCCATTTGTAACACTGCGCATAATCTTTCTTATCGATGTAGTGTCTGACCTTGCGGTAGATAGCGCCATCTGAGAACGAGACCTCTTGGAGAAATGCCTCGCTTTCGTTGCGGATGAACGAGTCTCGATCGGGCCCTAGCAATGGCTCAGCCTGCAGCCTTGCCGTTCAAGCACTTTCTCTTACCTGCGGGCTTACAAAACAGCCTCACTACCCACCAGGCCTTCTCCTGGAAAACCTTCCTCGCAGCAAGAGCCCGCCGCAGGCCTTGGATACACCAGATTTTGAAGTCTCCCGAGACGAAGGGATACTGCTCTTTGGCGGACTTTTGGATCAACTCGTCCTGGGACAGCCGGAGAGACAGGAGAATGTCATTCAAAAGCTTTTGAGTAACGACACCTCGCATGTGGTGATCTGGCTTGGAAGGAGAACAGTGACCTGTCCGGAACGTTTCAGCAAGCTTGAGAATGGTATCCCAGTCTATTCTGAGAAGCTGTTCTTGCCCATGGTTTTGTTGCATCAAGTACTGCGGAAATTCAGGTGGGGGACTGAACGTGAGCAACGAGATGGGCACCCGGATTATGCCCACGCAATCGCCTTCCATTTTTTTCTTTTTGGAGAACAAAAGGCTCAGGCGAAGAAGATCAGAGTCCTGCAGACGTCATATTTAGCACAAGAATCCAGGGACCACAAGTTATCATAGTTCGGTTTGAGCATCCGTACGTTGGGTTCTATTTTAGGGATCGGCGCTTATTTGGCCATCCATCATTTATGCTGGAAGAGCCCGCACGCGCCCGCTTAGGTCCTCGTCTTACCCTTGCCTACTTACTCAATCAGAATGGCTTGTCAAACTTGGCTTGAGCTAAGGTCCGGTGCACCAGGTCTTGGTGGACCCTTCCTCATCGAGTCTGCTGGTCCGTATAGGTGCTTAAGTCGGTCCCAGAAGAGGTCGCCAGGCATTATTGTTGCCATCGGAGGCGCGCAAAAGAGGCGCTTTCTCTTTGAGCACTTCTCTGTCCGATTAGGAGATAGTAGCAAGTCTGTCAGGCTTGGTGCAATGCCGTTCACCACCAGTGCGCTCCTGGACTGCGAGATACACGACGCGCATCGACTTCCCAGGGTGAAAGCAGACCCGTCGCCATGCTCCGTCGCACATGAGCTAAGACATCGAACACCCGATATAGCACAGATAGCCTTCTCACTCTACTGCGGTGTGCTGCTGCCATTTGCAGCTTCTGTGCTGCTCTTCGTGTCGGACCTCGGGGGCTTGCCTGATGTGATTGACTTCCTCGTCCTATGGACATCGTTGTCCATGAGACAGGCGCCAACCACCCCGGCTACTGTAATTTTGATCTTCAGCAACCGGAGGCTGCCGGAGCCGAAGGAACTATATCTGTACACGTCAGCCAATCTCTTGAAGAAGCTCAGCATATTAGAGCCCACAATACCATATACCCGTTCGCGAACCGACACTGCTGTTCGCCAATGCTTCGAAATCAAGTGCTTACCACTGGCCCTGGAAAATGTATCTATCCGGCAGTTCGTTTTCAGTACGTTCCGCACGGCTGCGTCGCGTAGGCGTCGAGATGGGCTGGACTTTCAACCCCGCACTTGGAGCGCTTCATGAAGGCCGCCATCACTCACTACGCAAGCCACAGGTTTGTGCCGTTCAACATCTACCGCGCAGCAAGCACAACCCACCCTGTGAATCCACAAATGCACCAATACCTGGGCCGCTATCTTCAAGGAGCGGAATTAACAAATCTAGAGGCGGTTGACCTCACTGCCTCGGCTTTGCTTGTCGATGCTCATCAGGCCGAGGTCCACCGTAAGCCGTTAGTACCCCAATCGTTGCTGACCCAGCTAATGTGACCCAAGGCTTTCGCCCGGATGTTATTTTTCTCCGAGCGCTACGGGGACGTCGTCGCAAAACTGGAAGAAACCATTCACGTGAGACACTTTGGCGACTTGGTGCGGGAGCGGTTCGTTGACTTTTCCGCCGTGGCTGCCCGTCTCCTGTAGATGCGCATCTCACACTGCTCAAAGCAAGTTGCCTGGCCTCAACCCTGTCTCTTGACACATGTAGCATCTGCCTTGTGCGACATTTCAAGTTCTCGCTTAACTGTGGCCATAGAATTTGCCAACTCTGCGTAGCATCCCGGGGGCACAGTCTAGGTGCCTGGAAATTCAAGTTACCGGCTTGCCCCATATGCCGACGTACAAACACATCAGTGTTCACCCTCAAGCCTCCGACTATGGGCGAGCGGCTCCTCTATGTCAATGGCGCAAGTCCTGAAGCTACCTGGAATTTCCTCAACTGTCTGATGAAGGAAATGAACATCTCTTCCCTAAGCCTAAGGGACTACTTCGATGGTGTCATCGCGTCCGAAACCGGTTTGTTCATGTGGCCCATATATGGTCGCGGTAACTGATTTACATAGGGATCTATTTTGCACTTACGGTTTTCTTGGAGAGATGGACTCTCTCGGACTGCAAATACCACGTTAAACATCTTAAGCCGGCGAAAGTTTCGAAGGCAGGATTAGCCACGTTCGGGAAAGGGTTGGTGTGGGACTTGAATACAGCGGGGAACTCCAGCAGCGTTGACTTCGTTATCCAGACGAAGAGGCGGGTTTTCTCGAATTGTGTTACGCAAATAGAGACGTCGGTGCCATTTCCCGCGCACACGAAAGTAGCTAATAGCTTACTAGGCTGGCCGACTTTACAGAAGCCTGTTCAAATTCTTCTAACACTGACATTCTCGTACGCGCTGACTGGTATACGCCCGACACCACGCCGCTTCGGGATCTGTCTGTTGAGCTCATATGCTATCTATTTTACATCGAACTCGGTGCCAAACCATCCACGTTCCCCCAGGAATGCAGCGTGATGGTATTCGTGCGCCTCCCCCGGGCCGGGTTTTATGGATTTACTTATGAAATGCAAGCTCAGAAGCGCTTGCTTCCTATACTCGGGGGCCGAGGCTCAATTCACCGAGACGGAGCTTTGCCTAACAGACCTATGGAATCGTTGCCGGACGGCCAGCCGTTCCAGCGTGATCTGGCGTTGGAGGTACTGTCTTTGGATTCTTTCATTGATGTTCGAGTTGATAGGTTCAGTAGTAGCTCGTACAGTATAAGCAAGTGTCCTTACAAACTAAACAGCTTAGTCCATGACCAGCTGCTTCACCAGCGCCCCGAGGTGGAAAAGGAATCAGGTGTCGTGGCTAATAGCACTACGGCATTTTGGCAGACATGTTTGAGTGTTAGGTACAATCAAGAAATAGAATTTTTCTAGCTGCTATTTTCAAGCTTTCTACTCATCTGAGGACCGGGTGAAAACCATCCCATCGATTTATAGCAGATTGGCCCTCGCTCATGTCCATCCGAGCTGAATAGAGAAGGCCCTGGTCCTTCGACTCTATATCCTACTTTGTCCTTCTTGTCTGAAGCCTACGAAAGAGAAGGAAGGGGCTGAGGAGGGTGAGCCTACAATGCTTACCCGACACTTGTTTGATGTTATTTTGGGCTGCCCCGCATACCGGTCTGCGGGGCGGGGGGCCCGGACACCATGTTAGTCCCGTTCAATTTAGTCCGGCGCGTCGGCCGCTGCGCGCTGGCATGGCTCTCAAGGACGCTTAAGAGCACGGCAGACGTGTCAGCCCATTGCAAAACTCGGGTTGGGATTTAACCACGAAAAGTTTAGATACAGAACATCTTATTTTCTTCCTCGCTCAAGCTCCCTAATTACCAAAAAGATTTCTGCCTTAGGCCATTTCCAAGACTCGCCACCATGTCTTCTATATCGTGCCAAGTCCTCAATTCAGAGCGCATTGGCATCAAAGATGTCCATGTGGTGGTCGAGATTCACCCACGAGTGCAACGTCAATGTCACGACTCGATACCAAGGCGTGACCAATGTGAATGGAATTCCAATGGGGTTCTGCGGGATTCGAGGAACGGCTTCGCAATAGGCCATGCGCCGTCTCGCATCTCGTTCATAACCGCTGCCATGAACAGGAATGGAACACCGTTTGCTGCTTGGAACTTGCCCTGTCCGTCTCAGGGTATCATTCGATAGCACTACACATGGACGAGTTCTGTTGTGGTTACACACAACCCGATATTTTCCTAGGTACGACTGGGACCTCAACTGGCACTCATGGCTGCGCCATACCTACCGAGACGGAGAAGGGCGGGCCCAATCCTCGCTATCCTGCCTAGCTCCTCTTACAGTGCCACTGCACACCCAGTCTGCACCGCAGTCTGTGCCGTGGATCTCAGCCAGCCGTCTCCCTCGTTTACCGTCGTAGTGATGGCAATACCGCCTGTCTTAGGTGAAGGGAGAGCATGAACATTCATTCAGGGCTACGTGGGGATCAGCGTAGCGCAATTATCAAGGGCTTGGGACTGTCAAACACATCGAAAATAGAACTATTACCAAATTAGACACAGTGACATTGCCGGATCAAAAAAAGGAAGCTCCTAGCCTTTCCAATCCGTTCGCCCCTTGTGCTGAGTTGAGTGAAGACACATTGCATTCTGGATGCGGGCAGCTTGCGCGGCAAGCTGCCTCGATAACGTCACAAGGTCGCCATTCAACTGGGAAGATGATGGCCGGTTGTTATGCGGCCTCCCCCGGACAGCCACATTTGTCTGCGAGTACGAGTACGGCATTAACGGGACTTAACGAAGTGGCGACAGGTCTTCAAAGGTCGTGGTGGCTGATTCACATGTCCGTCTTTGCGTCTTTCGTTGGATGAGAAAGGAGCTTCCGACTCCTTGACGTCCGAGTAAGAGTGTTTGGGTGCGGCGTCGAAACGTCGCTGGCGTGGCAAAGGATTCGCTGGGATTGAAGAGGTGGGCCTCTCGTCTCGGTTGGGAACCAGGGACAGGCCGCATTAAATAGAGAGGGCTTTGGCTAAGTCCGTAGAGAGTACAGACCGGTGTGTCGCTGGTGTCGACTGATATAGAAGCTCCCCTCATGGTCCGACTGGGAAAACCATAAACCCTGACCTCGCCCCGTTTGATGCCTAGGATGGTGCTAGTACCTGTGTAGATTGTGGACCCAGCCTCAACGCCAGAGCAACTTGCAAAGACGAAGGTCGTCTCATGCTGGATGTCGCGCTTCATCAAGGGGCATCGGGCCTTGCACCCAGCGGCCCACTGTCTCCGAGTCTGGCCCATTCGGCTCCAGACCCAAAGCTGGATAAGTCACGCCCTGATGCTTCTGTGACTGGTAGCAAAACGACGTTTGGTTTGGTATCGCATACTCGGCAGGCAAGTTCCGTAGACGCTTCAAAGTGCTGGTTCTCGATAAGTAAGAATTGCTATAAGTCGAGGGTGGACTTACGCAAGATGGTTCACTGTACCGCCGGGTTTCAGCCGTTGAAGTTTCGCCCGGATTGTTCGGCTTACTCACCAGATGCGACCATAGTCGGCCCAATACCAGGGATATGCCCGAAGCCGCAGTCGTCACGACGTGTTCGGGTGTTGGTGGGCTTACACAGTGAAGTGGGCGTCGGCTACTCCAGGAGCGTCTCTCCTTGCGGGCTAACGACAATAACTGACTGGTAGGTCCTGGGACTGTCTGGCATGGCCTCATGGTACCCTGCCGCAACCGCACAGCCCGGTATCGCGGAGACAACAGTCCTCGTCAAAAGAGACGTGACACTTGCTCACGTGGGCTCCGCAAAGTGTAAAGGCTCCGGTGTGGCACCCTGAGAACTCAGCTTTTGTCGTGGCCATCCAAAGACTTGACCTACCGGAGAACGCGAGGCCGGGTAGGACTAACAAGTCGAGGTCCCGGCTGTCACACCGATTCATCACACAATCCGCACGGTTCATGTTGTGAGTAAGCCTCGCCCATACGGGAGCAAATTGAAGGCAACCGATTCTCATTGTTATGCCTGTACGAATGATTCTCGTAGCTTTTTACGCTTTGTTGGGATGACTCAAATGGCGGCATTGTAGAAGAGAAGGGGTGATAGAACAACCAGGCGAGGTAGTGACTTTAATGATTGTAATACTGTAGCAATCCTGTCCGAGTGAATCATAATAAGCGCTCTAACTAAAATAAAGTCCAATCATGTACGACATCTTCTGGCCGCTGGCGATTGATGTTATAAGTGCATAAGAAGCATGTGCGTGATATGCCCAAGGGCTGCATGCGCGGGGGTAGCTAATGGGAAAACTGTTCACGGTTCACCATGTCCCACTTCTTTACACCCTGAGACTAAATGAGTTCTCACCCCCGGTATTGGTTTATTAATAGACTCCATGTTTATCTAGTATCCGTACTACTATCTAGCGTTGATCGAAGCTGTGGGTGAAGCTGTCACTGACGGGACTGGGAAAGTAGAGTACCAGGGTCCCCAGGCTTGGCCATGCACCTCACAGTGCCATTCTTTGATGTTGCTAAATCCGAGGTCGCTACGCCCGTTATAAATCGCGACCTGGTTGCAGCCCATGACCCCCGCCTTGGTGCATCTCCTGCATCTTATTAGTGGGCATTGGAACAAAGTCGGGCGAACGACGCACCAGGTAATCAATGCCTCTCCATTAGGTGCATCCTGGGGTGTAATCAAAGTCATGAGCTGTAGTCCTTGGCAGCTCACTGTCTCGAGTAGACGACCGGGAGGAATTGAAGTCTGAGAATTCGAAGTAGCACTGCAGCGCTCTTGGAGAAGGGTTAATAATGCTGGATTCAAGTCAGTTTCTATCATTTAACAGGAAAGCCTGTCTAACTGTGTAGCAACCGTAGAGATGCCAGCTAAGAGGGATTGAGGGGCTGGAAAAACAAAAAAAAAAATAATATCCTTGAGCAACACGAGAGATGAGCCCCAAGGTATGAGAGAAACAAGCGAGATAATAGCTGATTTCATTTTGAGGAGTTCGGGATTGCTTATTCTGCAGTAAAGTCTGCATTCAAAAGTGGAAAAGACCATTGTGGGATACTGTGCCCTTTTATGGATAGTTCTCGCTGTAGAACAAATACACTAATGGAAGGCTTATTCCTAGCACTTCACCGGTGCCTGTACCCATCGCAGACGGGAGCGCGCGGAAACCCTAAATGAACATATGGTCTAATAAGAACCACGTCTAGGAGATGACAGGATACTATACCTTATCTCTATATCAATAGCCTCTCCCGGAAAGTTCTACGGCTTATGTTTCTCTTACCCCAAAATCGCTTATACTTCGTTCTCTTATCCAGGCCAGCAAGTAATCACAATGGCGCCAATCAAATTTCAAGTTCTCAACAGAGTACCCGCAACGACTCCTCGGACTTCAGGTAACACTTGAAGTCAAGGGATACCCGCTTTCGTACGAGGCCGAAACTGCTTACGACCTAATAATACAGTCTAATTGTCCCCAGGTCGCCAGAAGACAAAGACACGGCGCTTGCAGTTGATCTCAGTCCAAACCACAATTATCGCATCATCGTTGACGACAAAAATCCATTTTTGTCTCGCTGGTCATCAATCCCCATTGAACTCCAGGGCGAGTCCGAAATGGTTACTCTTTTTGTTGCCCCCAGCTATCGCGTTCGGATCACAGAGATGGACCCGCTTCCTCTTTCCACGGACATGTACACCCGTTTTCCCTATAGCGCCCACGTGGATAATACCATATCATCCCTGTCAAGCGATGAATCCGGGTCCGCCTCCTACGTGGGTGAAGAAAGGTCCAGTAACAGTGATAGGGGAAGAGCCCCCACTGCAGGAACGAGACGAAGAGATGCAAAAGAAATCACACCGGAAAACTCGCCGTTGAGTCACCAAGCAGGCGAAGAAGCACAAGGATAGTACAGGCCCATGAATTGAAAAAACCCTTTAAGATAGTGAAAAGGAGGGTGAGCAAATAAAACGTTTGTTGGAAGCAAGAGGGTTAGGATCATAGCTCGTCCAAATCCAGGCCAATTACTTGGTACTTTAAAATGCTTCTGCTAAATGAGACTCGCTAAGCAGCTTTCCCTCGTGACTTATGCACATGATTAGGTGTCATCAAAGTTGAATAGGAGACGTTGATCCGTGATAGGTCAATTGATGAAAGCGGCCACGTTCTGAAATAATCTATAGTACAGTAAAACGCGACACCTAGCCTAGCTATCCCATTTGATCAGACGCCTCTTTCGTGGAGGCTCATCACGATGCTCGCATTCCACCTTCCTCTTTCTCGGCACTGTACCGAATAGGAAACACTTCTGAGATCCCTTGGCTCTTCCGCAGACTCCGATCCGGAGCCTCGTGATTTGATCATAGTAAGGTCTGTCTGTGGCGGGCCAAAGCGAAGCAGCACTGTGCGTCCTCGGCGGTTTCCCGAAGTCTTGTCAAAGCACCCAACCGGCAGTAGTATCCCAGACTGTATGTTGCTTATAGGGACCAAATTGGAGGTCACGAATGAACAGTTTTGACGGAATCAAGATGAGCTCGAACAGTAGCCCATGGAGTGCCGTTGTGTCCGAAGAATTCGCCCGTCGCGAAGGTCAGGTGCACACTGCGTACTGAGTAGTATCGACAGAGATGTCGGTGTCGTGTGCAGCAACGCTCGCAGCGGCTGAAGGCTTCCATTTAGTGATTCGGCCATCGGAATCAGTGCATGCCTCAGACATGAGTCTTGATTTCCTGTCGAAAACTACGCACAGAAGCGAAACCTCATGCCTGCGAGTCCCAAATATTCGAAGTCGACGACACTGCAGATTATGGACGCCATTTTCATAGATAAGGGCAAAAGTGTTGGAGGCTCTTCAGGGGTCGACAGACAGGTATGGATTCAGTTATATTCCCATCACCCTGGTGTTCATTTTGGACCCGGGGAACACAGGCGTCTCGGGTTCCGGGTTGAGGACTCCAAGGCTCCGTCTTAGGCTTAGGCGCCGAGGACTCGGGCTTCTAACGGAACTCGAGCGCCAATCTCGTCCGGTTTCGAGCCCTGCACGCGGTGTTGGGGCACCAAGCTACCAGCATTATTGTATTCTACGAGGGCAGGCCAGCATCCAGGTACATCACACGCATATTTTTGACAGGGTCCGTGTTAGACCGCGAAGGACGCTATTTCAAGAGAATTGCTCTACGTTATTCGTACTACTGAAACACTATGCTAATCACAAATCCCCTACTAACCCGCTATTGAGTTTTCTGCTCTGCATGAGGCAGCTGGCCGTTTAATCAACCCTCGTGCGGGTAGTGCGCGTAGTGGTCGAGCTCTGTCCACTCTCGTAGTGATGTGAGTTACGGCGCCGTGGTTTGCCATGGCTCTTTCTCTTTCGTTGGGTTTCCTCAATCTTCCGATCGATACTTGACGGTGTTAGTAACCTCGGTTCAACGCCTGCTAGCTTTCCGCCGATGCTTGTCACTTACGATTGAGACACCACATAGGCGCAAACGACAGCTATGCCAAACTTGACGGGCCCCATTGTTCCAAGATGATTTTCTTTGGTCGTCTTTGAAAGATATATGTTGGTATGGTGTGAAGGAGTCGTTACAGAGCAGGGACCAGGAGCTGGGTACGTAGGTAATGAGGAGCGAGTAGAGGCGCCTCCAGTGTGCGTTTAAGTATCCTAAACAAGGCTTAAAATTAAGACTATATGGTGCTTAGGTTCTATTCTAGGGAGACGAGTCGCTCCAGGCGCTTATTACTTCGTCATTATCTGAGAGACATCTCGTCTGCATTCGGCTGCTGCGCTAAGGTCGCTCGAAAAGGCTGCCCCCACAATCTCTTGATAATCCCGAAAAGCAAGAGCAATCGTGTCGGCGATGTGTTCGACTGCTTATTTTGCCTATCACACTGTTCACTGTGTCGTGCGATCTCGGCCTCAAGCCGCTCAATGTGTCGATCTTTTGCTTCGCATTGATCCCTGAATGGAATCTAGCTGACGACGTAGCTGCTGGTTCTCCTTTCGGAGAAGCCTCCACTGGTCCTCGGGAGACCTAACGAAGCGTTAAGTGGTATGATGCGCCTTAGCACTCTTTTGGACTGGTAGGGATGGGTGGGGAGGCTTTTCTCATTCCTCAGGGCAGACATGGTCGCAAAGCAAGGCGTGTCAGAGCGGTGCGGAGAAGAACAAGGAGGTGGCTCGGTCATTTTCTAGGGTCTTCATTATATCTACTTCATGTCGGGTCAGGCTATCCTTAAATTAGACTCAGCCAGTTCTTGCCCCCACCCCCGGATTCGGGAGTTCTCCCCACTATCCACCACTCCTATCCTCTCAGAACCCCAAGTGTCACTACGTAAACCATCCCGAAGCTTGTCAAGGGACTGCCGGCATCGCTCACGGATATGGCGTAGACACTCAAATCCGTGATCGACCCTTAGAGCGACTCGGTCAAGCTGGTCTTTGGTCGTCATGCACTCTTCTGACTGGCTGAGGCGGGCGCGAAGATGTCGTCTAGCTTTCTTCTCGCCGTGAGCATGAATCTCATTCAGGTAGATGTGTACCACGCACCTATCGAGACTGGTAGTGGTCTCGCCAGTGGAATCAAGACGTAAGGGATCGAAGGAATCTCCACTGAACATGTCTTGATTGAAATTTCGAACAGATCGAAGTCCATGGTCCGGATTCTCGGGGATGGGTGGAGATCGAGTTC